>CM055911.1:7698901-8298901 GCA_029582155.1 Panopea generosa
TCTCGCTATAAGATTCAATATGTATATGCATAGAAATAAATTGACAGTGCAGTCTGATCACAAGCTTCTAGAATCTATACTTAAAAAGCCACTAAGCAGTGGAAATAGAGGTTTCGACAATGACATTCAGTTACACTTACATCATGTGATTAGTAAATTACCAATCACAGACCAAAGATTGAAGAAAATCGATCATCACATAACAAATGACACTTGGAACTTTGAAAACTGCTGAAAGTGACAATATACGTGCTTAAAGACTGAATCGATACTAGAAAACGCTGACATGTACTGAATAAAATGTACAAGTATTTCAGTACATTGTCAGTAGTTTAATGGGTATTATAAGACCGTTTTTCAACGCGTTTCAGTACATTTGGAAAATTCAGGTAAATAGTGCAATTCAGAGTCTCTGTTCCACTAGCGTTTTTATATATCATTGAGTGACTACATGGTATAGATTATTACGCTTGTCGCATATTGGTATAAGAATTGACTTAAATTACTATTATCGAGTATAGAATATGATATAGTCTATATTATAGACAATAATTACTACAAACTTCATTAATTAAAAGAAATAATATGTTCAATACATTTCACCATTATTTACGAGACACAATTGAATAATTAGTTCAAATATAAAGTGTTGTCAGAAGACAACAAAGCTTGCCTCTGGGTAAGTCCAAAAAGGGCCATAACTGTGCAAAAATGCAATCCAGAGTTATGGTTCTTGTCTGTGTGTGTTCCATTGATGATGGTGAACACAATGCCAAGTTTCATTCACATCCAATGAGTGGTTGCATAGATATCTTAAACTCGAACGCAAAAGTTAAACCTGGGTGTCTACAGACGCCGACAACGCCAATAGCAATAGCTCTCCTTGGACTTCATCCCGGCATGCTAAAAATATCTAAAACTTTTTAAGATGTGTCCGTGGATGAGTGGTTAAGGCATTGAACTTCAGTAAGATTTATTTTTCATCCAAGGAGTTTTGAAAAACGTTTTTTTTTAAATTAAATTTATATCTCATTTTTTTAATTTAAAGAAATATATAATCCTAACTTGTTGACTTTTTGTCATTTTCTATACGAAAATGCTAGTAAAAACTCAGAATTCATTTATTTATAGTTTACATAAAAAGAGTTCAAATGGCAATCAACAAGTGTCCAATTTCAGCAAAGGTATCGATAATAATGATGCCAATACAACAAAAAGGCAACTGTCCAACTACATATTTCGCCATTATTTACGAGAGAAACAATTGAATGATTAGTTTAAATATAAAAATAACTAAAATATTGTTAAGATGTGTCTGTGGTAGAATGGTTAAGGTGTGAACTTCAGTACGATTTTGTTCTTTTCAGCCATGGTTTGAATCCCATCCGAGGAATTTTATTTTAAATTACTTTTTTTTAATTCAAAGGTATCGATGATACAGATGCCGATATGACAAAAAGGCAACTGTTCAATCTGTTAATATATTTCGCCATTATTTATGAGAGAAACAGTTGAATGATTAGTTTAAATATAAAAATAAACTGTTATCAACATGTGGCCGTGGGATAATGGTTAAAGGGGAACGCAACCCTGTATATAAAACAGGATAATATGAATAGCTATGAGTTCAGCTTTCTATTAAAAGTATTATTATGCCTAAATTCGAGTCTATAAAGATATATCAGCTCGTTTTGTAACGGTTATTTTCGCACATCGACTTTGTGGTGGAAGTCGCCATATTGGATACCTGCGTGACGTCATAACTGCACTTCCGGTTTAAAACATAATTGATTTATACGCTACAGCAGATATAGAAACGTGCAATTATAGTCACCGGCAAAGGTACTCGCAAAAATAATAAAATGAATTTTAGTAACGGAGAAGGACCTGTGGCCTACAACTTTGAACCAGAATTTTCAAAAGCAGAGTTAAATGAATTAGAAAACGAGTGAAATAGTGAGACGGCACAGTTGTTCACACATGTGAAAGATTTTTGCAGCTGCGGAAACTGTGTAATGCTGCTTTCGTCTGACGAAAATACGTGCTGCAGATGCAATGACCATACTATTGGAAATTTAGTAGATTTAGAATGTATCACAGAAATAATACAGCAATGTTTTATGAAGGTTTCACCCAAAAAGATGATAACTGTTAAACAGTCACACCGATCATGAACCAGAGATCAAACCCGAAACCCATCAATCACGACTCTGACATCTTATCATGTAGCCTGACATTGATGATTGAATTTTTCAAAATAGTAAAATTACCCATAGCTTGATAAAAATTTAATTATTGCCGTCAGTGTTGATGTAGATCCAGGCGAGCCTGCACATTCATACTGTACTATCAGGGTATATACTGTTTGCTACTCAGTCAATACATTATAAAAAAAACAAAACCTATTTAGACCAGGAATCGAATTTAAGGGAAAATGTTTTGTTACATATATTTACCTGTCTAAGAGAGAATAAAGAAAAATAATATTATATCTCTTTTCTTATCGTGTTTAGCTGGTGCGGCCATTGTTTCGTACTGAGAAATGGCTGATAATTTTTTTATTTCATACCCATTTTGGTAAATTTACATGAAGCATGAATGAGTTTTTTTTGTGTTTTTTTTGTTGTTTCACATAACTGGCACTGTCTTTTGGTTATTCAAATGGTGTTACTACCCAATTTGATATATGGTGATTATCTATTCCACCAGTTCCCTGAACATGTATGAATGTTGTTCCTTATAGGGAGTGTCATATGGAATATAATGTCTACAGGCATATTGCACAAAGTGTATGTTACTGTCCAGCTACTGGCACCCTGCTGAGCTTTCATAATTCACCAACACCACATTCACACCATGTGGTAATGAGAAATACCCTGCCACAGTGTGCATATTGTACCCTAATAAGCGTAATCACCCCAGGTTTAATGACCCCAGGGTTTATGACAGGATGTTATATCACATAGTATTATGCCTTACTACCGATTAAAACATTTTCAGTTAATTAGGGTTTCAATATCAATGCAAACTTACAAGTAATAAAATTATGTTATATGATTTTATGAATATTTTTCATAAATTGTATACCAGAACACTTTTTTAACAGTAAAAAAAAAAATTTCATGAATTTTTGAATAAATAAAGGAACAAAGGTTTTACTTTATCTTTTTTCATTACGAAGTAGAGGTAGTTCAAATGTCTATTCACGAATAATGACCTTGTTGACTGTGAAAAAGCCATATATCAATAAACTAAATTGCCTATTAATTATAAAATTAATAAATGATTTTATGACCAATTAAATGTTGACTGAATATTAAGCATCATTTTTTGCCATCGAGGGCTTACTGTACAGATGTTCAGTTAACCTAACCACTGTTTCCTGAAAAGTTAACCAGTACTCGAGCACACCCAACAACCGCAAGTAACTGATAATTTTCCCACTCGAATCAGCAGTGAGAGACAAATGATATTGAGACACAATTTTGTATGTCAATCATCACAGAGACTGTCGCCGGGTGGGGATTCAAACTCGAGACACCTGGATTGATTGTTAGACACTTAACTGACTGAGCTAATCGGGCCTGTCACAATTAATTAGCCTTAATTTGTATTTTAATAATAACTTTTAGATACCATGTCGTTTTCACACCTTATGTTTTGGCATTAACCTCTTGTTTTTATTGTTAATTGGTTTATTACACCTGTTCAAACAGCCTGCAATTATAAGATTGTGAAAGTTTGCTATATCAATTTCGCAATATTTTGGAAGAGTATATAAAATTACAAATTAAATTTCAGAAATCAGTTGAGCTATATGTTATTAGCACATTTTTAAGAGCTTCCCACTGGATAATATACACTTAGTCTATATGTATGTCGCATATGGTCATCTTCGTACTGAAATCATCAGAAATTGCAGCTTGGATAGTAGTACGCCAAGGCATTGGTACGCTTCATTCTGCAATCTTAAGTCCTACCCAAAGTATAAAGGCGTTTTGCGCGTGATGTCACCAGAAGCTTGACACTGAGGCAATGTGAAATCACATATTAGGAAAACAAAAAACAATGCTGCCCACAAAACATATCGCATTACTCCACCCACTTATTCCGCTGGAGAAAACAATGTTTAATGGGTTAAGTCCTTCAATTCAGAATCGTTTTCGCGTTTAATTGTCTACCTTCGATGTTCACTAATGCACTGTATATCTGTATATAAACTGATTACGTATATTAGTGTATATACATAAGAGTTTCAGTAGAGAGCAGTCACTAACGACACAATACAATTTGCGCGATAACTAGAACGGAAGTGCAGTTATGACGTCACCGAATACCTCCATCACAAAAGAGCTACAAAATGGCGGCGCCCATAGCATTTAGGAAACGCTTGAAATCATGATATTTAATGTCATTTTTCTCATTTGATAAATTTCGTACAATTAAAATTTGTTGATTTTTGTGTTATTTACATGTCTATTTAACGATAAATAGCCATTTATATTCTGACGTGCGGTACCCTTTAAGACATTGAACTTGTGTAAGATTTTGTTTTTGCCGCCATGGTTCCAATCCCATCCGGGGAATTTTATTTTAAATAGCCTTTTTAATCAATTTTTTTTTATCTATACAATATTGTAACATCAAATTTATAATCTGAACTTGGTGACTTTTTGTCATCTCCTATAGCTTACGGAAAAGCTAGTTAAGGCTCAAAATTCATTTATTTACAGTTTATGTAATAAAACAGTTATGGACTTTCCAGCTGTGCAATATGATGTGCTGTTCATCAGAAAAAAAACATAAATATTAATCTTTTTTTCTAGTGAATAGCATCTCATCCCGTCACATCATATAGATCATCTGAAAAGTCAATAATTGTATAGATCTAACATGCATTTTATATTAGACATGTTGCAACATAATGCATTAAAATAAAATACATTAAAAATTTAATGTGTATATGTAAATAAATATCGCAGTCGCTATTTTTACAAATTTCCTTCTTAGCGATATCGCCAGTCAAGCACAGCAGGTGACTGACCATAAACAGCGTGATGTGTCTGGCACAGCAGGAGAATGGTGTCTGTTTTATACCAGTATGTAACACGCACATACTATCAGGATCGAAATGCTGACCTAGTTTGATATACACAAGTTCAATTTAATTCACTCAAGCACTTGTGTAATATGGTTACTTCACTGAGGAAGATTTTTGAATGAAAATAGTTTGATATAGTTTTGATTTTAATTAATGTGTCATAAATGTTTGTGTGTGACTGTTTTACAAATGCTGTTATATAACCCTTTACTCCACAGAAACTCGTTTTCTTGCACCAATCACAGAAGGCCTTTGAAAACAATGCAGGAAGAGTTCAGATTGCTCGTAACGAGCAATCTGAACACTTCCTGCACTGTTTTCCACTCTGTCAGTTAATATAGACATAATTCACTCAATAATTCAAAAGCCTTCTATATTAGGTGTCCAAAGGCGTCTATATTAAAGGTGTCCAAAGGCGTCTATATGAAGTAAAGGGATAAACTGAATATCTATTATTACGTCAGATGTTGCGTAGCAAACTTCAGTTTATTAATATCATCTAGAAATTTAAATTCAATTATCAATGGAAGTAGTTTTTATGAAGCAATGAGAATACGTATATATTTATTATCGTATTGTGCTTATTATGGGGTTTATAACAAAGTTTTAGCATTGGAAAGTTTCTTATATTTATAAACTCCGTGATACACGTACATATACACAAAACAGTATCACGGCTCTGAAACAGCCGAAACTGATCTAGTAAATGTATGTAATAGTATAGTTTAAACAGGCCTATATTAATTCTGATATCTAATATTAGATTACACAAAGAATTAGAGATAGACAGTTCCTTGATTACAACTATCAGTATGGTAGCCATAAAGCTAATTTTGCTGCTTTTAATTCCTAATACAATAACGGATAGAAGGCAAAAAATGTCAATGTTTCATGATTTGTTTATAGTCAAACTTTGACATTATACTCGTAGATCTTAGTTTTTACTCAAATCAGGTGGGCACGTATTATGCATGCATGTCAGTGACGTAGCTTGATAAATGTAAAATTTTAGGCCTATTTTTTTTATGGAAAGGGTCCTTCCCCAGAACATGTAAACACATTCTCTTACGATATGTGTAATATTTTCTATATAAAACATCAATCCCTTACGGGAATTTAAATTTAATCAGATTTTGTTTTATTTGTCCGGGAAAAAAGTGCAGGCCCAGGCCAGCAGTGCTAACGCCGGTGCATATTAAATTTAGGTAAGTCTACAAACTAGTTGGATTACTAACGCACTTATTTTTCACTATAGGCCACCGTACTGTATTTTAATTTAATGATAATTGATTGATTGAATATTAAAAGTAATTTTTATGCCACTGAGGGTTAACAGATGATCAGTTAACCTAACCACTGTTTCCTGGGATCCTGAAAGGTTAACCAGTACTGGAGCACACCTCATCTCCACAAATAACTGATAATTTTCCCACTTGAATCAGCGGTGAGAGACGAATGACAATGAGACACAATGTTGTATACCAATCATCACAGAGACTGGTGATGGGCGGGGATTCGAACTCACGACCCCTGAATTGATTGTCAGATGCATAACCGACTGAGCTAATCGGGCCCGGCAATTTAATGATAACGATACCCCTACAGGTAATTGTCTGCAGGTACTTGGCTTGTCTGAATTTCGGTAGCACACACGTTTTAAAAAATAAAGATACATTCATCTCCTTATTCTTTCTACGCATTTTTCTAGTTCCATGATTTGTGGTTAAACATTTTTTTTTATTTCACTATGCATTACCTTAGTGCTATATTGCTGAACAAATCTTTCGTTCTTGAAAAATTGAAACTTGCTTTATTTTCAAATAGGCAATAAGCAATAGTTTAAATTAAGAACAAAACTAAGAGATATCTGAAAATGCAAAATGACCAACTATCCTATCAGTATCACTTTGGTACCAACGTTGTTAAATTCAGACAATATTAAAGAAAAGGCTATGAGTTGGAGTTGCCAACTGGTTGATATCACCGTAAATCTTCAATTATAATCCGCAGTTTTTTCCCCAAGTTTTTAAGGTTTAAAACAGGGGTGTGTATTATACTAAGGTATAGAAAAAATAATTTTATTTTTCAGGTTTCATCAGAGTTTCCCCCAAACTTTGCGACCGTCAACAAAGGCCAGTCAACAACAGTATTTCTGATAACTATCATCTTGAGTGTAGTGCAAAAAACACACAAAGTTTTAAACATGTCTTACATGCTTTATATTTTATGATTTCTATTTAATAAACAAAGTTTATAAACCCTTTTTGGTATTATTGTGTATTCTGTAACTTCCAAATGGTTAAACAACAAAACTTTTTCCTAAACCGGAAGTCTTCTATTTATTCACTAATATTCAAATTCTGTTAAATTTGCTATTTTTACGCTCGCCCTTTAATGGGATAATTGTATGGTGTTTAATGTAATATATATTACTATATTTTACAATTATGTATTGCTTTTTTTTTTACAATTATGAATAATTAAGCCCGTGTGGTTCTGGCTTAGAATAGAATCACTGCTGATCTCTGCAGAGGGGTAGGAATCCTCCAAATTCATTTTATCATTTTTTGTCATGTTCACTGTTGTGGTTAAATTATCAACCCCTGTGTGGTTTCAGTGAGCCTTATGAGTGATGGCAAGAATAGAACCACTGTGGCTCATACATGTTGTAAGAAGCTACAATTTGAGTAATACAATAGAATTTGCTGAAACTCTGCAGTTCTGCAGGTATCAAGGTTCTAGGTTCATTCTGCATATTCATTTGTTGGTGTATTTTTTTAAATCTGTATGTTAATTTGTTGTTTTTGTACATGTAAGTGAACCTGGAATCTTCCTTCCTGTTGGCGTCGATTAATCTGTAATGTGTTGGTACGCCGTAAAACCCTATTCATTATGAATAATTATCGGTTTATTGATTAAAAATAACACAAAACAAATTTAAAACTTTGGGAGAACAAAATTGTTATCGTTGCTCGTCAGCGATAACGAAGGAGATAATTTTAAAGGTCTGACAGCAGTATAATTAAAATGTTATGACTGGTTGGTGTTTTTATAAAAAAAAGTGCAATGATGCATACTATCATAAACAAAATATATATAAAATTTGAAATTAAAATAAAATTTCCATACCGGTTTATCATTGTTGACTTAATTAACTTTAATCCATTTTTTTATATATTTCCTCCACATTTAGGGATAGACTAGAAATCTGACAACAGTGTTTAAATTGAAATGACATAAACACGTCTGACACGTTCAAGGACTTTTATCTACGTTACATCGATGAAATTCCTTTGTCAGATATCCTACCATCAAAAATTTCCAAGATGCCCACTTAGTGAAATAATGTTTGTTTCACTGTCTGAGTGACATCACTGGACATTGACACAAGGTGTAAAAGTACTTGTAAGACCATATTTTGGGGGTATTATAATACTCTTGACAGTCTTATAAGATGAACTTGTAATACCTATGTCAGCGCATTTCAGTACCCCAGTCAGTATGTAGTCAGTACGTAGTAAGACCATGTCAGTATTGAGTAAGCACATTTAAGGCAAGTCAGTCCTTGTATTGTCACTTTCAGTGTTTTTCAGAGTTCTTAGTGTGATGACACGATGATAGCATTGAAAGAAGTAATAATAAATGGTTGGCCGAAACAAAAGATGAATTACAGCCCAAACTCGAACCATTTTCACATACAGAGATTAACTTTCATATGTGAATAGATTTATTATGAAGGAGAGAAAATAATGATACCAAAATCACTAAAAAAAAGAATGTAAAGAAAGCTACTGTACACAAAGGGCACTTTGGTATTCAAAAAAACAAAAACAATGGCTTGCGAAACAATGTTTTGGCCAGAACTGAATGGAGAAATTCACTACTATATATTAAGCAATTGTAGTATATGCTTGAAACATAGAAATTCAAATCAAAAGGAACCATTAATACCACAATTAATGAACTACCATATGGCTAAAACACGGTATTGGGCCTGTTTGATTTTTCTTCATGTTATATCTTTCTAACAGATACAAAATCCATGAATGATTTCAATATAAATATTCAAAGTTTATGATATATTCAAAGTTTATGATTATATGTACTTTAACTGATAACAGAGTTTAAAAGGTAAGGAACAAAGCGTTGTTTTTTCTAGAAACCAAAATATGTTTCAAAAATAGTCTTTTTTGAGTGTTATGCTGTCTCATTTGAAAAAACTTATCAGATTAATGAAAATATTACTCATTGAGTAAAATTATTCGATTCTTCTTTTTTTGTATTCTTTGACATAATGTTCTTGTTATCAGCATAGAAAAAAGGATATAACACATATATATAAAAAAATATTTATATATATAAATTCTATCGTATTACTGAAATTGTCTCTTCCTACGACACGTATGAGCCACAGTGGTCCTATTCTTGCCATCACTCATATGGCTCCCTGAAACCACACATGGGTTGATAATTTAACCACAACAGTGAACATGACAAACAAGAGCTGAGGACGCTCTACTGACTCATAGTGGCCATAGCACTTTTTGAAATTCTCCTATGCAATAGAAATAACAGGGCAGGGTCATTTTTATCCCTAGGGACACCTTTTGAACAAATCTATCAAAACTATAGTTGGTCATCATTAGTACATAAACATTTTGAAAATCTGTTGGGGCCGTTCGTGAAAAGAAGATTTTTTAAGTTTTGGACTAGTTTTAGTAACGGCTGCCATCTTGAATTTCAGATCGAAAAAAAAAAAATCTTCTGTATAGTCTCCTATGCAACAGAAACATGCATGTGAAGTTTTAGTTTAATTGGCCAAGTAGTTTCAGAGAAAGTGCTGCTAACAGACGACAGACGACGGACGACAGACAACGCGCATAAGCCTTTGGCCAGTAGAGCTAAAAATAATAAAATGAACATGACACCCATTCAGAGGATACCCCTCTGCAGAGATCGGCAGTGATTCTATCCTTAGCCGGAACTACAGGGGCTTAGATTCATTAAAACTCCGCAGTATAATAATCAAGATGAATTGATCAAAATCTCAACTAAATCGCTAAATGTTTGCAAGCTTGTTACGTTTTTCTAAACTATGACCATGTATTTGTACATCAATTACACCTTGATAATCAGACTGAAATGATAATAAGTTCTTATTGATACAACCAACATTGCTTTTAATTGATTTACACCGACAAACAATGGTCTGTCATATTTATCACACATTATCGCGTGTTTGTTTACAATACTTTGACCAGAAACAGTATTGCCAAATAATATAGTGTAGTGCACCTTGGGATATTAATAACGGGGTTCCGCGTATATCGCAATTTCAGTCCGTAGATCCCAGCTACCACGTTACAATGGGACCTGAGTGTATATCAATTTCACATTAACTCCAGGATAGGGTCATTCACTGGATTTATATTATACAGATGTTAACTGAGGACTATGGAATGCCATAGCTGTCTTATGTGGTCTATTTTATATGTATTATGTGCATTCCTTATTATATCATGTGCATTCATCATTATATTATGTAGATTTATCTTTATATGCTGTGCATTCTTTATTATACGATGTAGATTTACTTTTATATTGTGTAGATTTGTCATTATATTAGGTAGAGTTATCATTATATGATGTACTTTCTTCATTATATTATGTAGATTTGTCATTATATGCTGTAGACATGTCATTATATGATGTAGATTTGTCATTATATGATGTACATTTTTCATTTTATTATGTAGATTTGTCATTATATGCTGTAGTTTTGTCATTATATGATGTGCTTTTTTCATTATATTATGTACATTTATCATTATATGATGTACATTCCATATTATATCATGTACATTAATCATTATATTATGTAGATGTGTCATTATATGATGTGCCTTTTTCGTTATATTATGTGCTTTAATCATTATATGCTGTGCACTCTTTATTATGTTATGTAGTTTTATCTTTATATTATGTAGATTTGTCATTATATGATGTACATTAATCATTATATTATGTAGTTTCTTCATTATGTTATGTAGACTTGTCGTTATGTGATGTAAATTTGTCATTATATGATGTGCTTTTATCATTATATTATGTAGTTACTTCATTATGTTATGTAGTCAAACATTAACATTATATCCTGTAGACAATTCAGTTATTATTATATGCTGTGGATACTTTATTACGTCACTTATCATTATGTGGACGATTTTAATGGGTAGGTTTATAAGAAACACCGGCTAATTTCCAAAATGGAGGAAGGCGCGGAAATTTTCAAGTTATTAGAAACTTTAGGATTAAATGCCTACAGGCAAAATTTTCTACGACAGAAACTCGTCTCTTATTCGATTTGTAAAAGCCTGACGGACACGGAGTTGGCAAGCCTTGGCGTGAATACGATAGGGGACAGAGTGAGATTTCGTGAAGGATTGCTGAAGGCATCGTCTGCTTACACGAGTTCAGGTTTGCATGATTTTATAAATTTAGATAACACAAACGTCTTTTGCACCTCTCATAACTAGTTTTTAGCTCACCTGAGCCGAAGGCTAACAGGTGAGCTTTTGTGATCGCCTGGTGTCCGTCGTCTGTCGTTAACTTTTAGCTTCTAACAACTTCTCTGAAACCACTGAGCCAATTTTGATGACTTCACAAAAATGTTACTTTGAGGACCTTTCACTTTGTTCAAACCGTAGTGATTTGTAAAAGAACATGGCAGCCAGGGGATGGGGTTAGTTTACTATATAAGCTATAGTAAAAAGTTAAAAAAATATTTTTCTCAGAAACCTCTGGGCCAATTTTGATATAACTTCACACAGAAATGTTCCTTATGTGACCCTCTACCAAGTTTGTTCAAGACCTCTTGATTCGTCAAAAAACATGGCCGCCAGTGGGCGGAGCATTTTTAATTAGTAAAAACTTAAAAAACCTTCTTGTCAGAAACTACTGGCTCGATTTTAAAACAATTTCACAGAAATGTTCCTTGGGTGACCCTCTACCAAGTTTGTTCAGGCCATCTTGATTTGTCAAAAAACATGGCCGCCAGGGGGCGGGGCACGTTTAATTAGTAAGAATTTGAAAAATCTTCTTGTCAGAAACTACTGGCTTGATTTTAAAATAATTTCACAGAAATGTTCCTTCGAGGACCCTTCACCAGATTTGTTCAAACAGTAGTGATTCGTCAAGAAACATGGCGGCCAGGGGGTGGGGTTAGTTTACTATATAAGCTATAGTAAAAACTTAAAAAATCTTCTTGTCAGAAACCACTGGATCAATTTTAAAACAATTTCGCAGAAATGCACGTTGGGTGACCCTTTACGAAGTTTGTACAAACCGTAGTCACTAGTGATTCATCAAAAAACATGGCGGCCAGGGTGTGGGGTTAGTTTACTATATAAGCTATAAGTAAAAACTTAAAAAATCTTCTTGTCAGAAACCACTGAATCAATTTTAAAACAATTTCATAGAAATGCTCCTTGGATGACCCTTTACCAAGTTTGTTCAAGCCATTGTGATTTGTTAAAAAAACATGACTGTCACAGTGAGGTGCTAGTTTACTATATAGGCAGCTATAGTAAAAACTTCAAAAGCTTTCTTGTCAGAATCTACTGACCTGATTTCGATGTAATTTCACTGACATTTACCATGGGTGAACCTTCACCAAGTTTGAACTCTTCTACGCATCTGTTACATCTTCAAAACAAATCAATGTTCTAACTACTCGCCCATCACGTTTTTCTGGAATTTTGAGTGTTTCTTTTGGGGCATTGTGGCTAATAAAAAAAAGACTACAAAGGGAACTCACTCTTAATTTTTGTTTTCTTCCCAAAAACAACAGAATAAGATGACACTGCAGTGCTGAAACATTATTTATACAGTGACCATCTTGTTAAAGTCGGCTTTTCTGACTGGATAAAAAGTAGTCAGATATTTTTTTCTTCATTCAGTCACTATTGTTTCGGGCAAGGTAGAGGCTGATCAAACATGGAAAATACTGGGTCAGAGCACAGCAAACAAACATTTTTTTAAGGATGGCCTTAATAAGACTGTGTAGATTTTGTTTTCATGAGTTAAAGGCACAACACTATCAAGTCTGAGATTTGTTCGACAGAATAAGCGCAGTCGTTGTTTTTTGATTGTAATCAATCTTTTTAATAAATTGTAAAAAAAACTTTAAGAGGTGCAATGGCTGAGAGGTTATCATGTTTGGCTCTTGGCCAAAGGCCCTAGGCCCAATTCTCGACGGGGTCCACCCCAGGTATCTTCATATCTCTGAAGTCCTTTAGATGGGAAAGTGACTGTTTAAGTGTGCGGCCTTAAGAGGGGACATTAAGCCATCGGTCCCGTGTACAGAATAACACCCAGTGCACGTAAACGATCTCACTGAACTTCTGTGTTTAAACAGTGACCAAATTATGCCCATAGAGCCTCTCTCAAAAACATATTTTTCCTCTTCAGTATTTCCTCATGACATCTTATACTTTTACTAAAAAAAAATTGGATTTGATAGATTGTTACCAAAATTCATTTCATTGAACTTTACACGTACACAATATCACCTTTTTATTAGTCGACGTGTCGTAAAACACTTTTTCATTCCATTAATGATAGCTCATTTGAAGTTATTTTTATAATTTCAGTGGCCCCTGAAGCAAGTGTACATGCTCCTAATCCAACTGCTGAAAGACTGGCTTTGTTCAGACCAAGTAGGTCAAGAAGGACAGCCTATACATCATCAAAGAGCTCAAAAGGGAGGACATGGACTGCCAACTTTGTTTGCCTTGTAGACAGAAATATGCAAAAAGTGCGTAAGTCCACTGAAAAGACTGTACTTAAAGCAGCTGGTCTTGGTGAAAGAAAAAATCAGTTCCAAACGATTCTGAAGCTGATGTGCATTCTAAAATAATTAGTGACAACGGATTTCCACAATTATGTAATGCTGGAGGATATGAGTTTTTGCATTGCCAAAGTAATTGCCGGCAAATAGAAATCCTGAAATGTAGATGGGATGCGGAAAATCTAAAAGGTTCAGTAGGAAGTCAATCAAAGATCTACATAAGACCAATATAGAAAAACTTAAGCACTGAACCAATTAAGCCAAATGGTATTACAAGTGAAAGAAAAGAAAAATGTTCTTCATGCAGTTTGGAATTTTGTGTATCAGATCTTAGACAGCATGTTATGTTTTGCATTCCTCCCGAATTTGAACATCATAATGAAGAAAACATACAAGAAACAATGCAAAGAAACAACCAAAATATTCCTATTGTAATTGAACAAGAGGTAAATGTAGGAGCAGAAAAAAAAGATAGTGAAGAATATGATATACAAATAGAGGACACAAATTTAGCTGTTCCAAATGTAACAGTTACCCAGAGAAATTTAAGTGTTGACATGATAAATGACGAGATTCTAACACAGGACCTATCAAATGCCGAAAATATTGTACCAAGTATTAGTGAGGTTGTTACAGCTTGTGTAAGCATTTGCACAGAAAACAATATATCTGATCCTGTGCAAATTTTAAGAACTATACAGGGTCAAATGGTTCAAGGCAGAAAGTTGGACTTAGAAAACGAGGACATGGTGATAGAGGGAGATAGCAACTTCATATTAGTCGATAGAGACAACCTAGTGAAAACCGCCTTTGAGGAAATAGGTGCAATTGAAAATCTCAGATTGACCATTGAGGTCCAATTTTATGGAGAGGTAATTATTACAGCCTGTTTGCTCATAAATTTACACTGACCGTCATAAATCTGCCTTTACCTAACCTGAATAAATGCTGCATTTTATTGGATTTTCATCTATTTAAGAATTTAAGTATCACGGTATAAAATGTCTGAGATCCCAATAATATACATAGCAAGTAAATTGAAGCTATGACTGTTATTGGCATCATGCATTTCATACCTCTATAACAATACAAAAATCAATCAGACACTTAGGGATTACTTTTTGTATCTGCGCTAACTAAATGTGTTTATATGGCTAGGAAAACAAAAGATCTTTTTATTCCATAAGTTTATGTGACTATAATAGAACAATGGGAATAAGGTTAATAATTTCTTTTCTACTGGAAGGATTTGATTGAAACTTCAGACAAATGTTTAAATTAATCAATTTTAAAGTGTGATGGAAACACAAATTAATTTTATTGTGTTGCCTGTGGTAGTCACTTTCAGGCAGTAGTCACTCTTAAAAGATTTTCTAATAATGACTTAAATTATTCTACATGAAATATTTGATTGAAACTTCATACAACTGTTTAAATCAATAGACTCATTTTAATTTATTTTCACTCAGCTTTTTATTCCCCACCCCCTCTGAAAGGGAGGCTTACATAGCAATCGCAGTGTCTGTTAGTTATGCCAAAAATCTTGTCCGTGCTTTTTCTCTAAAACCACTGCTGGGCTTTCAACAAAACTTGCAGGGATTGATAAGTACCATACCTGGTTGTGCATACTGTTATCCTATATCTGTAGCTCAAAGGTCAAGGTCACACTCACAGGTCAAAGGTCAAAATCAGGGCATTTGTGTTTCTTAAACGCATTCCTTGTTTCTTTTTTCTACTTTAATGATTTGATTGAAACTTTATACACATGTTTATACACATTTTTATCTGTGGAATAGATACATAAAAGGGGGACAACTGTGTTAATTTTTGTCAAATAATTGTCACGTTTAAACAAATGTTAAATCAATATGTTTAATGGTTACAAAAAGGGGAACAACTTGTATTTCATTTCTGAGTTATGTCATTTTTTGTGACAAAAATTAGAATTTTCTGAAAAGGTACCTGCAGGCAACACAAGTGGCTTTAGTGCTCCAGAACCCAATCCATTCTAGTGTATTTAACACTCCGTTCTTATTTCTTCCGAGAAACATGTAAGAATAAACCTGAAGCTGGTGAGTCAATATTGTGAATAACAACCAATCATCCAAACTTTTATTTATAATTATGTTCTATGTGTGCTTTTCATAACAATGTTAGTGTTTGAACACTCATCTATGTAAAATTTTATTTTGATAAAAAAGCTTTAATGCCAATGACCAGTACAAAAATATTTTCATACTGTTATTTCTTTAGGCTGCAGTTGACATGGGTGGTCCTCGGAAGGAATTTTTTACTCTAATACTACAACAAATAGAGCAGGAGTATTTCAAACCTGTAAGAGAGTGGTCAAGTAACTATGAAATAGTTGGAAAGATATTTGGTAAGTTGAATATTGAATATATTGCAAAAAAAATTTTTTTATAAACTAACGCAATAAAATCATATAAAATTTACCATTTTGTAGCAGCATAGTAGATTTCAACTATAGTGACCTACCCATATGTAAACAGTAATACTGAAATATATGTATTACATAATTGATTTAAACAATATTTACTCTGTTATAATTTCACATTATATACATACAGAAGTACATAGTAGAAGGGACCTGAAAACAAGTTTGATAAAGCTTATATAAATTCATTTCCTATGAGATGTAAAATGATGGTATGACTAGTTGTACATGTTTATTTTAATTTTTGGGGAAAAAGTGAATAATGGTAAGAAAAAAATACAAAATAGATGATGGGTAAGTATAAACAGATCAGTGAGAAAGAAAATAGAAGAAAAAAAATTAGAGAACAATTATTTGCGCAACTTATTCAAAACACCGTGTCCAAACAACCCCGAGTGCCGGTCTACAACAATGGAAATATGCTCGAAGATGCAAATCTCTGGGTAGATACTATGAATTCATGGACATTTTTTGGAAATTATTTCATTTATCTGTTGTGAAAAATCTGGAGTGCCATTAAGGAGATTTTGTTGGGAAAGTGGACATATTTGGAAGATAAGTTTGTCATTATTGAGAAAACTTGGGGCAATAAAAAAGAAAGTGACTAGTTGGTTCTGGTATTCCACAGGTACACAATGGACTATCTTTTATAATTTTTTTGAAAAGATGATTAAGTGAACTGCACTCTAGTCTTAGATGCGTGTGCAAGATTTGAGATTTAGTAGAAATATGGTGGTGGTTTGGGTCTAGTATTCATACAGTTTTTGAAACATTGTAAGGTGACATTTTAAGGTAATTCGTTCCAGTCACGGATAACAGATGGTAAAAATGAGTCTCTATAAAGACTGGTGCGAGCTTGGATGTTTTCAGTGTCATGTCTTTTTCTTAGGTTAGTTATATGTTGATCAATCATTTACATGTAAAGGGAAGAGCTCAGATAAAAAACTGGGGACTAGGTTAGTGTTCATTGTAAAAAAATAATATTAATTTATGTTTATTGCGTCGTTCTGCGAGCGTTTCCTATTTTAGATCATCATATAATTTTGCTAAACTGCATAGTTTGGTTGCTCCAGTAACAACATAATTGAACAGTGATAACATCAGAGTATGTTTAGTATTGTTTGCATAAAAATCATGATATGACTTCAATTACAGCTCTAACTACACTTCAAAATGGCAGATTGCCTAGGATTTTAGGACCGGAATTGGTAGAGGAACTGTTTGTGAGTGACAGCCCTAGGCGTTTCATACAGGACTTAAGGAAATGGATCGACTCCCTTGGTCTCTATCAGGTACTGAGTGTGATAATAGTAAGAAATTGCAAATGTTTAATAAAGCAGTTTATAGTATTGTCACTTTGACATAGAATAGAGCTTTTTTACTTAAGGTTTGAATGCACATGCCATTTTTATAAGCAATTGATGTATACGTATTGGATTTAAATTTTAGGTAAAGTCTAGGTATTTCACATTAATACCAAACACATTTCTTGTATGTTAAGGAGTGAATAAATTATGGCCTTTTTCAGACTTGGACATTCATTTTAAAGTGCTTTCAAATTTACATTTTTGTCTTGCCTTTCGAGGAATAGAGAAAAAGGTGTTACTTTTCTGGTGGCGTCAAGATTTGGTTTAGATTTTCAAATAAGAAACAACAAAAAAAGTTAAATTGCTGTAGGCGAGACAGCTGATTTCATGGAATCAATTGTCTAATCAACAGATTGCCACAAGTTTTTTATCCATCACCAAACCTAATAAAATGATCAAGTTTAATAACTCTTATTTGAGACTGCTATATACGTCCCATTTCAATGAAATTTGGTATACACATTCATAATCAAATTTGGATTGTAAACCCGAATAATACATTAGTTTTATAGGTAACTGGTAAGCCACTAAATGTTGAACGCTACTAAACGTCAAACCTTTTGATTTTAGAGTTAATTTAACTGTATGCATTGTATTTTCCAGTCGGCATTGCTAAATCAATTTGTTTTTATGCTAAAAAGTAAAAAAAAAAAATACAAAAAAAAGAAATCATTCACTAATGTGGGGAAAATCCCATGTGACTGCGCGCATGCAGATTGACCAAATTACCTGAGGTTCTTTTAGAGGAATATTATGCTTTTAGTTTTTACATACCGGGTAACAAACGATTTTAATAATACCATTTAAGGTAACACTTTTATTTTTTGGATTGCGAAATTATTTTAATATAAAATGCCTATAAAATCATTACAGGAACACTGTTTCATCATAAACTTTTCCAGCAGATGGCTGAACTATTGCTCATATTATGTTCAACACATTAATATAGTTCTGATGGTTTTTATCAGTACTGGCCAAAGGCCAGGTTACTTTATGCGATGGCCTGTTGTCTGCACATGAGGAATTTACGAAATTGATTAGTTCTCAAGAACCAACAATGTGATTTGGACTGAAACTTCATATGTAGTATCCTGGCATTGACCATTATAAAGTTTGTTCAAATCAGATCGGCCTGGTCAACTTACGTCAAAACCTTTTAACCACTACATCTCAAAAACCGACTGAAATTTTCATGAAACTTCATATCTAGCATCCTGGCATTAATTTCTCTCAAGTTTGTTCAAATTGGGTTGGCTTGGTAAATAACAAGGTCACTAGGTCAACTTGCATAAAAACTTTAAAAGGCCTTTTTCTCAAGAACCAACAGTGGGATTTTGATGAAACTTTATGTGTAGCATCCTTGTATTAATCTCTCCCAACATTGTTCAAATCGGGTCTGCCCAGTCAACAACTTACCATAGTCACTGGGTCAACTTAATTCCTTAAAGCAACCATTGGATTTTGATGAAACTTCATAATGTAGTATCCTGGAATTGAGCTTTATCAAGTTTGTAAAAATCATATAGGTAAGGTCAAAGTCTAGGTCACCCCTTTAAAATCATCAGAACCAGTACAGCTTATCTAAAGCTTACCTCTTAAGTCTCTTGTTTTTAGGGGTGGTGCTTTAGCAGCCGCTCTCAGAACTAACAGGATTTTTTTTCCTATACCACAAATCTACAACCGTGTATTGTGTTAATGCAAACCTGACAACCACCAATCAAATAGTTCCACCCCCTGATAAGCTTTCGAACTCACTATAACACTATAAACAGTAGATTCGCCTATTTCAACGAAACCATTAATATTATAACAGACAGCGGCAATTTATACCTATAAACAATTGTGTATCGTATAAATTGAAGTTTATATTCAGTGCTATTAATCAGCACAAAGGAATTAAAGCGCATGAATACAGATGCGCTGAACTATGGTCACGTGACCAAAAGATTACGCCATCTTTTGTAAAATCAAATTCCAGGTCACGAAGTACATTGCCAACATGTACATTGAAAGAGTTGTATATTTCGGCAAGGACTTCAGATATTAAGTACTTGATTCGGGAGTCTGATTTCGCTTTTTTCTATCATTTGAAAAATGTGTACGGGAACAAAACTTTTCTAGATCAAGGAACTATACTCCTTGCTTATGCCAATAAACAATCAATACTCGTTCTAAAAATAGAGATATGCTTATGTTGATCACGTGACTTGAGGTTTCTCCCAAATGTTTAAAACTAGACTTGTATTCCTAAAAAGTATTCGAGATTGATCGATTTATGAATAATGTCTGCTGTTTTTTTTGTTATTTAGTAAATATTTCATATATATTTCCAATAATTGGAACCGGTAAATAATTTCCATTTAAACACATAAGAGTTAAAGCATTTGTGTTTCAATAGCAAAAATACGCATACATCCAGATGTGTCTAAAAATCGGCGCCATATCATTTTGGCTAGTGCGGTTCCGTTTATAGGGTGATATAGGGCCCTAGAAAATATAAATGTAAGAATCAATTATTTAGGCCGACATACCCATTTCTACTTTTTCGAATTGTTTCACTGTTACGCTAGAGAAATCAATAAAGAAAATAGTAAATGAATATACTCAAAGTGGAATTCATCGTGCTAGATTCAGAGCACTTTGATATTTTATATATACTGTACTGTGATAGAAAGCTTGGCATTTCTGAAAATATCACGAGTTGAGTTGAAGATACAAATCTCATATCATTGAGTTGATCTAATATCTTGAAGTTGGACATTTGCCAGTTTTAAGAGTTAATATTCCTACTTTAGCAGAAATACACTTTCAAAGGCAAACCATTCAGTTACGTTCTCAGACTTATTCGAGATAAGGGTCAATGTATAGCATAGAACATGTAGATTTTGTACTCTGTATAAGAACCAAAGGTAATCGAGATTATTCTACTTCAACATATGCAAACTGACCTGTTTGTCTAAAACAATAGCGACATTTTACATCTTATATGCTCCGGGGCACAGCACTGCAGTGCTTTGATTTTAATGTTTACTGACGTCGTTTCAGCTCACATGTGAACTTCCACCACTGATACATTTGTTTACACCTGGAAATCCGAAACAACTGACATTAAAAATGGCAACGAACCTTCTTAAACCTTTGTTCAGTCCAGAAGGCTCGAATAACAGATTGAAGGAAACAGAAGTGTATTCAAAGTTTGTCAAATACTTGAGACAAGCAGCTAGTAAGTGATTATTATTAATTGAACTGCATTAATTAAGATAAAGTTTAAAATTTGTCTGAATGCCCTTCATGATCTGCAAGTCCCACTTTCTTGTTCAAACTACTCCAAAAGTTCTCGACAAATGTTAACTTGCTTGGTACGGACAGGTGGTTCATTGAGTGATTGTCTAGTTTAAAAGTAGTAGTAGTATTTTCCATTCAGGTGAGATGCTAGAATTTAATAGGTTTCCAATCTAGTAGTTCAGTTACCCGTAAACTGCTGTATTTGGGTCCTTTGATTTACAGGAGTTCTCAATAATATAATACAAAATTAATTTTTTATTCAACAGTTGCTTTACACAGGCAGTATATAAATATTTAAAGACCCACCTTGGGTATAAAAGACATGGGAGTGTTTTCCATAATTTTTGAAAACACATTCAGATCATGTAAAGTAACTTTCAAATTTAAAATAAAGTCATGGATTGAAAATTTGAAATTTGTCATGCAACATGGTCTTAATATTACTCAGTTGCCGAAATCTTCAGTATAAAACCTGCCATAATTTATTACAGAATGCTTTCAACAGACAATCAGTTAGGAGAGAAATTTGAATGTTGGGAGGAGCAAACTAGTCAAGATTCGTCATGTGACCAATGTTTGTAAACAAACTGGCATGCTGCAGCTCACTTGGCTATATTTAAGATATAGAAGTTAAATGCAAACTAAAATAAAAATCATGCATGACTTACCAAACTTTTAAATGATTTCTTGTATTATTAATTTTTCAATCACAAGGTGCATGTATATATTACCATATTTAATAGATGGGTATAATTTTTCCTCTATTTTAAAAAAATGGTCCAACTTATGATGTCACGTGAATGAATCATTTTACATGTGTATTATATCACATCAAACAGAACCGATACTGTTTTAGATTTAAACTATATATAGTGTTTTCACTAGGAATATCATGAATATATAATATATATATATATATATATATGGTTTTTGACAAATGAAAGCTTTTGAAAGTTTGGACTTTTTTCTCAATTCTCTTTAAATTCTCATTTACAATTGAATTATTCATCATAATTTCTGTTTTAGCGAAGTGTTTTTTCTCCTTCCATATATAACACTGTTTGACATCAACCAATTTTAATACTTTTTTTGGTTTTTGAAGTGGCGGCCTTGACATTGTTCCTTTTTCTCATTTACAGATGATACACACTGTATGATAAAACAAAAACATTAATTGATTACAGTTATCATAAGCACATCATTTCCTACTTTGTATTTAAATAATGATTTGATATATTGTGTTAAAAAAAGATACATTTTGATTTTTTTTATTCACATCAACATCCAACACAGTCTTGATTATTATTGTAGGTTTTTTGTCTCTATAACATTCCAGTATGAATATTGAGGAAAGCCTTAATTGCAAGTTCCGATTTCCGGCACTAAAAGTGAAAAAAAATGCTCTGATGGCACATATTCACATTCTTAATATTTATATCTATGTATTTTTAATTTAACTAAAAAATTTGGTAAATGATTCATACTTGATTTAACTTGAATATAGGGATATTTGGTATGTCTGTTAGACTGGTTATAATGCTTAAATTGTGTTTTAAAATAAAAAGACACATACTAATAAACATTAATACATACTTTGATATCAATCAACTTTATAATTTATCAGATAATAAACAGTAATTATCAGATAGTGATGATTAATTAAAACCCTGTATTCCCTTATTATGCAAAAGTGCTATGTAATACTGACCCTAGGGTCACATTTCTGTATCAGTTACAATGTAAACATTCTGCATTGTTTTGTTGTCTGTATTTTACTGTTCTATTTAAATACCATAGTATACACTTCCACTACATGAAACATGCTCTGTGGAGTACCTCATTTGCATCCGATAATCTGATCGGATGTTGGGGCTTTAAGCCAGTAGAGCAGCTCATGGCCAGGAACCTTGAAGCAATTCATTCTTTGTAAATAAATTAATAAAGAACTGTAATATACAAAGAAGGGCCTAAGAAATCTGAACGAGTTTATGTAATCATACAGTCTGGCCTCGACAATTATGTGAACTAATGACCTAACGGGGCTCTTGAAAGAATAATGTTGAAACTTTTCTTTCTTCAGGTGGTCGACGTGGAGATGTTACCCTCAACAAAGTCCTAAAGTTCACAACTGGTGCAGAAGAAGAGCCTTTGTTAGGATTTCAAATGAATCCATCAATTCAATTTGTGAAGAGTATGTCTTTCTTGCATACTGCGAACACGTGCATCAATAGACTGAATTTGTCAATACCGAGTGCAGATATGGCAATACCAGCAGATGACATCCTATTTAATTTTTTTGATTATGCTTTTTTGAATGCATTTTTTGGCTTGCAATAGTTTTGGATTTATCAATACTGTGAAATCATTCAATTCACTAGGAGCTTGACAACTAAATCCAATACCTACATATGGGTTATATTTGTTGTTACACCCAAACTTGAGACTTCAGACATAGACCATATATTTGGATATTTTACATTTCTAGTGTACCGTAATGTATATGCTGATCATGGCGGGATCTTTTGTAGCACAAATGAAGTTGGAGGGAAGAAATATTTTAGTGAATTCAAGTACCGGGCAAAATAAAGTTGTCTGATTATTTTAATATTTTCATTTGGAAAGTGCCACAATTTTTTTATCTCAACTAGGCCAAAGGAACATTCTGTGTCCTTCATTTACGTTTCTTGTAGACGGGACAGTACAGATACTTTTTATCAAAACTTTTATACAGTCATCTTTTAATCACGAGGTCTCGGATGTGTTTTTTTTATTACCCATAGGGGCAAGTAACAATGGAGATATTGCCCGTAAATCATTGAAAAAGTATTCATTTTTAACTTGTATAGATGTCAGAGGTCACTAGTATTTTTTATCAGATCTCTACTGAGCTTACTTTAGTTTAAGAAAGAGCATCATTTTGCATCTAATCTTTATTTTAATTTGTGTACTTAAAATTATACACAAAATTTGTTGATGTTTTTTATTTATTCCAATCATTATTAGCCTATGTGGTTCTGGCTAAGAATAGAATAACTGTCAATCTCTGCAGATGGGTAGGAATCCTCCGAATGGGTGTCATGTTAATTTTATCATTTTTTTGTCATGTTCATTATTATAGTTAAATTACCAAACCCTATGTGGTTCCAGGGAGCCATATGAGTGATGGCAAGAATAGGATCACTGTGGCTCATGCATGTTGTATGGAGCGACAATTTGAGCAATACGATAGAATTTGCTGAAACTCTGCAATTCTGTAGGTATCAAGGTTCTAGGTTCATTTTGCATATTCATTTGTTGATGTGTTTCTTTTTAATCCATGTTAATTTGTTGTTTTATAGAGTGAACCTGGGATCTTCCTTCCTGTTAGCGTCAAATAACCTATGTGTTGGTCTGCTGTAAAACCCCTTTCATTTCAAATATTATTTTGAGAGATGTTATAATATGCATTTATTTTTCAATCTGTTTGATAATTTGTTATCATGGCGCCTGCTTTAGCA
The DNA here is from genome assembly GCA_029582155.1 of Panopea generosa. Taxonomy (NCBI): domain Eukaryota; kingdom Metazoa; phylum Mollusca; class Bivalvia; order Adapedonta; family Hiatellidae; genus Panopea; species Panopea generosa. Next base: position 7,723,455 of record CM055911.1, read on the forward strand.
AAGCAGACACCTAAGATTACTTAGTTCTGTCTGCCGCCTGTCCGTCTGTAGTCACATTTTTTTTTAAATTGGGTATTTGGTTGAAACTGCATACATGTTAAACCAACATTAAAGCATAATGGGTAGACAAAAAGGGGAAGAACTCTTTATTTTATTTAAGAGATGTGTCCCTTTTTGTAAAATAGTTGCCACATTTTAAAGTTTTTTTCCACGGGAAGGATTTGATTAAAACTTCATGAAAATGTTTAAATCAGTTAGTTTAATGGGTACTCAAAAAGGGGGACAAGTCTATTTGTTAAGCTTGATTATTCATTGAATAGTAAAGCTATTCCACTCATGTCAGTGACACACATCATGTTAAGGTTGGCTTGCAAGAGCTTATTTTTAAAGTAACCAAAGCATTTATTGGATTGAAACTTTACACATGTGTTCCTTATCATATAACCCACTAGGCAGAAAAGTTAAACAACTGTTGCATGATTTAGGGATGAGTTATGGCCCTTTTTGGGTTACGGTTTGTATGTAAGTGCATATTTTCTAAGTAATCAATGCATGTAATGGATTGAAACTTTCCAAAAGTGTTTCACGTCATCAAATCTACAAAATATATCAAGTTACACAACTCTTGCTTGATTTAGGGTTGAGTTATGGCCCTTTTTGAACTTAGACAATCAGATTAAGGTCATGAAAGTGGATATTTTCTTAGTAACAAATGTATGTATTGGATTGAAACTTTCCATTAGTGTTGTACATTGTCAGATCTACTAAACAGATCAAGTAACCAAACTCTTGCTTGACAAAGGGGTGGGTTATGGTCCTATTTGAACTTGGAAAATCAGGTTAAGGTTTGAATGCAATTGGAAATTTTCTATATTTTTCTTAGTAACTAATGCATGTTTTTGATTGAAACTTTCCTCAAGTGTTTCACATCATCACACCTACTTAGCAAATCAAGTTTTTCAACTCCTGCTTGATTTAGGTTGAATAATGTCCTTTTTCGGACTTAGAAAACGGGTTAAATATGGCATGCAAGTGAATATTAAAGTAACCTGTGCATGTGTTAGATTAAAACTTTTGGTGTACGTACATGATACAGATATAATTGTAAATGTCGTCTTGGCAGATGGTGCATTTAAAAATGTTTGTACATGTTTATTGCTTTATTAATTTCAATGAAATTTTCTGAAAATATACCCAATGGATTTGACCATCAGACTGTAGATTAAAATATGAAATTGACAAACTCTTGTTGACGAAATATCAATTAATGCAGGTGACCGATTATGAAAGTTGAGTAGTGTATATGCGATATTTCTGAAGTTTTAAGTGGGGGACCATTAATTAATTGAATTTGCTTGTTGAAGTTTATTGTTTATTATTTTTGTTAAATAGATATATAAAATTAATGTTTTGAAAAGCATTATGTTCTTCAAATTTGCAAAAATAAATTACACAAGAATGTGTTGCTTATAATAAATCCACATCTCACTCAAATTGCCTGTGTTATCAGTTATATGATTTTGAGTAGATACATGTATCTCTTTAAACAAATATTGTACATGTAAACCTCCACAAATTGCATAATACTTCTACATGTATGCACTACTCAGTTCAAGGCCACATACAGGCCTCCTAGTAACTAACCATTCTTGGGAATATTCTTTAACCTTAAGCTTGAAAATCCGATTTTTGATTATGAATATTTCTTAAATTATTTCAGAATCTGTACATTTTATTATATGTTTTGCATATTAAAGCAATAGCAGCTCTACACACTTAAGTTTGGCTTAAATACTAAGCATATTCTTAAGAATGGTTGGAGAATACAAGGCCTTGTCACAATCAGCAATTAGAGATCAAGTTTCTTGTATAGCCCATAAGATTGCCATTTTAAGCACACATTTTTAAAGGACAGCACTTTTCAGTATTAAAATAATAATTATCAGAAAGTCTCTGTACTTTTATAGGTACCCACTTAGATATAACTGTGACTAATACTGACTGTTTAAAATCCCACATCTGTTCATTTCATTCAAAGGACATTTTTATCACTAAAATAAATATTTGACAAAGAAGGTCTCCATAGCCGAGTGGTAAACGTCCTGGAATGTCAATCACTGGTCCGTCACCCACGTTGGTTCAAGTCCTGCATGTGGAAGAAACTTTCATGCTAGATAACTCAACAGTTGGCTTTTGAAGGTTATTGCTGGTTCTACCAAGGTGCCCACACAGTCAATGAATTGCATGGAGGCTTTCCTCCACATTATAAACTGGAGTCACCATGACCATAGATGTTAGTGTGACATAAATTCATTCAATTAAACGTACTTCACATATTGAGAGTTGTTATATATTAATCACATAACAATCAAATGTACTGGAAAAGTTCATTTTTATTAAACAACATCAGCAACATGCCCCCGGTAGCAATCAAATTTGAAAAGGGGCATTAGTTGTAAAACATTTAAAATAGAGTTGTCAGAATGGACTCATTAGATGATGAAAAACACACACACAAAATTTCATTAAAATTGAAGCACTGGAAGTTATTCAAGTAGCTTACATGCAGAAAAAGTGGAGCACTGTAAGTTGAGTCAAGCTTACATGGGGAAAAAGTGCAAGTCCGAAAGGCGCATAAGTCGTAAAATATTTAAATAGTTGTCTTTCTATCCAGAATGGACTCATTAGATGATGACAAAAACACACACCAAATTTCATTGAAATTAGAGAACAGGAAGTTAGTCAAGTAGCTTACATACAGAGCTTACATGCAAGTGTGACGGACAGACAAAATTTGATTATAAACCGTCGTATAATTTATTATTTTATAACGGCCTGCAGTGAAAACAATTTGTACAATTGATTTTTAATTTCCTCTAGCTAGCTCTACGTCATACTTTATGTGGTGTAAATGTGCTTCAAAACTGGCACCATCGCTGTTCCCACAATAGGATTAACAGTTATTAAATACCTCAGTACAAAGCGTACCGGTAATTTTAATATATAAAATTATACATTATTTAAAATTTATTGTCATAAAGACTGAAATCGTTGTTTTGATTTTTCATGGAGTGATGAAAAACAGTAACTTGTTTAATGTTACAGATTAACCTTTCGGGTTTCATGCACATTAAACAGCTAATGTTTTTAGCTCTACTGGCCAAAGGCCAGAAGTGCTTATGCGATGGCGCGTTGTCCGTTGTCTGTTAGCAGCATTCTCTGAAACCACTTGGCCAATTAAACTGAAACTTCACATGCATGTTTCTATTGCATAGGAGACTATACAGAAGATTTTTTTTAAATCACTCCAGCCTCTTCAAGGAAATGCATTTAAAATACATTATGCTTTTAAATAATGAACAACATAATAATTACCACAATTCGGATCACTTACAAATATTTATCATAGCCTCGACACCAAAACTCCTTAAATTAGTGACACAATGGTCTCGAACATGGAAACACTAAGCAGGTGTACAACAGAGTACATACGTGAATCTTTCCTACAACTTATCGTCACAATACAATGAGAAGCTAAGCAATAGTATGTGGTCCAGTCAAAAAAGTGTGACATTATAGAATATTAATATTCAGGCTTGTCCTGGGCCATTTTAAGGGATAATGGTACCACTACTAACCAATTTCAAAGTTGTGCTTACCACTGTATTTCAATGTCTTGCCACTATCTAGTAATTTTCAAAAAAATAAATAATTTTAAACTTCACGTAATTGATGAAATAAATCTACTAGATAAGTGATTACTGTATAGAATGAATGAATGAATATTGTTTTACGGCGTACCAACACATTATAGGATTGCTGTATATAGCATCAATAATAAATACACAAAATGTTAAATGGACCTCTTGCAACACTATTTCTTTAAAAGTGGATTTTACCTTGTAATTTCACATAAATTTCATATTAAACATTTTTATAGAGAAAATCGTACGTAAGGACATGGACATATTAAATTATTGTCAATATTCTCCCAAAACCATCATATGTTCACCACAGTTGGAAGGGGCATGAAAACAGTTTTGTGATAGAAGTTCAAACATGAACTTAAACATATCCCATCAGAAAATGAAATAAAAGTCAAAAGTTAAAAAATAATAAATCATCTGTATGTGCTATTTGTTTCTAAAATCCGTACAGCTTTAGTATAAATGTCAATGCCAAAAATTAGAAGAATTCCAGTTGTAAGGACAATGCAAACCCAGTTGAATTTGGCATTGCTCATTAATTTCGATTGCCGGAGAAACAAATATTGGTCTTGGGTTCTCTTCCTCATTATCAAAGTGAACATTGCCTTCAATGCCATAATTTTCAACATCAGTCGCAGGAATATCAACTGGATTATTCACAAGACCTGCAGTAAACAACCGTATCAGTGATGATCTCACTGTACGTATTCTATGTTTTGCCCATGCATTTTGCTAAATGGTCAGCTTCATGTTAATTTTAGAAAGGTATACATGATGGAGGGCATATATGTGTATGTCGTTCATAATGTCCATTATTCCTTGCTCTTCCATGAAATGAAACAGATCATAGTAATAACAAAGAACTTCTTCATATACATCTCGCCATAATCTTTCAATTCTTTGATTGTGTGTACTTTTACCAGTAATCATGCTGTTACAGTTTGTGCCCCTAGTACTAATCATGTAGTCTGCTATTTTGCTATTTTCCATCCCTTGATCACTTCGTACCCTTAAGGGTATACCAAACTTGTCGACTCCTTTTAAAAAACAATTCAAAATCGTTTCAGCTCTATTATTATCTGTGCATTGAAGGAATGTTATGAGGCGGCTAAATCCATCTCCGGCTATTATTAAATGCCATCTTATCAATTTATGATTTGTATCCACATAAATGATTTGGTGCAATGACGTTATATACTCTACGGTGAAGTCGGCCTCTTGTTCGTTCTTTCACACCGATTTCATCTAAACGGTGTAGACATTCTCGCAGGTCTGATCTAGGTACCTATTTTAAAATATAATTATAATACTTAAGTGGTAGACAATCTTTAATTTTATTTCAGAAAATTATATCCACATTAAAGGCCCATATCGAATTTATTTTACCAAAACAATTATTACTTATATCCCTCATTCTCTGTATTAATGCTGTAGGTTTTGGCATTTTGAAGTTGATGCGAGCTGATAAGCCCTCGTTTATAATATCGAAAAAATTCCCCATCGGCTAAAAATAGCGGAGCTCATTATAATTCTAAATTTCGTGCATGTGTATGCCTCGTCATCAGAAATACAACTATAGGCATAACACAACCATTGGAAATAGGAAATGCTTCCGTGGGGTAGTTGAATGGCGGTGATAAATAATCCTTATTTCTTCTTGTTTAAAAAAGCATTTCCCATATTTTAATGCTCATTTTTTTTATTTGAATGGCATTATTGATGTATTTGGAACATTTTGAAAGCACTGTCATGTTTGAATGTAGAAAAAAATTGATGCTTGGAAATTGGGGTATGAATACTTTCTATCTGTAGTCTACTTTCACTTTATCAACAGTGTACACACTGAATAGTAAAAAATATATTGGATAAAACATGACCCCTTCTTTTCTCATAATATTTTGGCACTACAGAAGTCAACAATCAATAAAATGTAAGTTGTTCTTCTTTCATTGGGGCTTTCTATGAATGATTTAAAAATGTTTTATTCAGTAGGCTATAGAAATAAGAAGGAAAAATCAATGGTGGGCTTACACCTATAACAGTGATAGTAAATAAAACATGCTAGTACTATATAATGTATAGCAATACATATCGGGAGATACTCAAAGTCGATCTGGGCCTTTAAAGTTTACCTTATTTTAGATTTTATTTATTTTAGAAAATTCATCCGATTGTACAGTAATATATAACAGTACCTCCCTATAATTGTACTATTTTATTGAATACGGTTTAAAGTCCCATTAGCCCACATTTCTGTTCATTTAGGAACTGTTTGTTTTTCAAGGTCTCCTCAACAAAAAAAAAGTATGAGACCTGAAATAAAACATTCACACCAGGTGACCTGTTGGAAGACCATTTGCAGATGTTCTATTTGTTCAACCATCAAGCCACGATAAAATTATGTAACCCATGATTGAGTTGCCTGTGTACCACAAAGGGAAGCCATAATATTCTAATTATTAATTTGGATTATTATATATAACCTACCATACAATATTTACTGGTTGCCTGATAGTTCGACTTATAATGGTGCTATATATTATAAGTAATAATCGAACCCTGGATTCACAGCCGTTTGAAATACCACTAAGCCATTCTTCCGTTCTCTAAAGTGAGAAAGGGGCTAGATATGTGGAAGGCTTGAAATTGTAACCCAAGGCCAGTATAAACTACTAGATAAACAAGAGGGCCAACTTAATTTGCTCACCTGATGGAAATGGCATCATATTTGCAGAAATTGTTTTATTTTTATGCCACTACGGCATAGAGATGTCTAGGGTTCTTTTACATCTAAAAAACTAATTGGGCGAAGTATTGTAGTGCTCATTTACAAATTATAAATTGAACAATACCCCTGATAAGTTTTTTTCAAATTGTATGGCAACTCACCTTAATATTCATTTGAAATAAAAGCTGCCTTATCATTGCTTCACCACAATGTGGAAAATCTTCAATGGTTTCCTTGACAATGGAATCGAGCTGTTCATCATCAAAATCAGTAAAGTTAAATTTACTTAAATTAGAATGTCTCATTCTTCGATATATCGTACTCTCTGAAACTGACAACATTTTACATATATCTGAAACAGTGAAACATGCTTCGATAAGGGTTTCAAGAATTTCCTTTGGTATTTCAAACTGCCGCTTTCCATCGAATCTGTACGCAATTTCATCATTTCGGCCCTATCAGTTATTCCTAAACACTGCATGTCATACAATGAAAGTTTGCATATAATATCCGCGGATATTTTTTCTTTCTCGAAGGTTGGAATGAGCGTGCCTAAGCCCATTTTCGAAAGAATTTCTTCCATCTCTCCGATTCATGCAGGGCGCCATTGACCGGTGATTACATACTAACGTGACCGCTAAAATCGTCCACAGCATATAATAATAACTGAATTGTCTACAGGATATAATGTTAATGTTTGACTACATAACATAATGAAGAAACTACATAATATAATGATAAAAGCACATCATATAATGACAAATTTACATCATATAACGACAAGTCTACATAACATAATGAAGAAACTACATAATATAATGATTAATGTACATCATATAATGACAAATCTACATAATATAAAGATAAAACTACATAACATAATAAAGAGTGCACAGCATATAATGATTAAAGCACATAATATAACGAAAAAGGCACATCATATAATGACACATCTACATAATATAATGGTTAATGTACATGATATAATATGGAATGTACATCATATAATGATAAATGTACATAATATAATGAAAAAAGCACATCATATAATGACAAATCTACAGCATATAATGACAAATCTACATCATATAATGACAAATCTACATCATATAATGACATGTCTACAGCATATAATGACAAATCTACATAATATAATGAAGAAAGTACATCATAAAATGATAACTCTACCTAATATAATGACAAATCTACACAATATAAAAGTAAATCTACATCGTATAATAAAGAATGCACAGCATATAAAGATAAATCTACATAATATAATGATGAATGCACATGATATAATAAGGAATGTACATAATACATATAAAATAGACCACATAAGACAGCTATGGCATTCCATAGAGGACAGTGAATATAAAACATTGTGATTAAAGCAAGTGGTTTTAATCTGAATAATTGAAAGATGAAATTATTAAAATTTAAAACAAGATTATGAATCTATCTTATGAAAGGGATGAAATTATATGTCCTAATGTTGTCTTATATGTTGTTATATGATATACCTTCTTTTTCTCTACAGTTTAATACAATATCTTATCTTTTCTCATCAAATATGTAAATAGCAATGCATAATGATTGAGATAAGTGCATTTAAACATCATAAGATTTCACAAACAAAACCCACATTTCCCTTTTCCTTGCAGCCGGAATATGGCTGGGCTAGCGGGAACGTGGCCGGGTTTTAGTATTACATACAATGATAAATCAAGCATCTTAGCAACATTGTTTACTGGATTACCATTATAATTGGTAAAATTCACTACTGAAGCGAGTTGTATTGGAACCATTCAGCTATTTTTTTTATGCAGATAAGTCAAGAAATTAGTGTAATAAAGATCATTTGTAAGAAAATATAAACTTATATACACATATAAATATTGATTTAAGCATAAATGCGTAGTTGATATCAGTGTTTTTTTCACCATTTTGGGAAGATGACCCATACTCGTGGAATTGGGAATTTTAGCAGTGTTTTCTTTAAAATTGGGAAAAATATGCTCAAGTTTATTAAACCTGGTACACTTGCTTAATTGACAGTTATATTTACTGATAACTTTATACTTACTGATAACTATCCATAACATTTTATTTAGCAAAGTATTGTTTGGTATTCTACAGAGCAATATCTCTTGATCTAAGTGTCTTAAAGGCTGCAACAAATTCATCTAGCTGATAATTGTTGAGGCTATTGTCAGAATTGAGACATCTACTCATTAGAGCATTTAGAGTATGCTGTCCCATCCTGTTAACTTCCTTAGTTGTGTCAGATACAAATAATAACTCACACAGTTTGCAGCAATAACCAGCCTTGGATGCACTGAAGTACAGCCATGTATATATTTTTTCATTTTGAAGAGCAAAAAAGATGCTGTCAGGCAGGCACAAGTTTATAATAATCACAATCAGTATCTGACCCGTGTTGGTTAGAAAAAATGTCCGTAACTGATAGGACAATTATTGTGCTATTTTCAACACTCACAGGCTTCTGAACAGGTGGGGAAGGTGTCACACTAACACTTAAAGCTGACTTTTAAAAGAAAGTGTCAATAGTTTGTTGTTTATTAAAGGGAGCCCTTAATATCTTGAGGTAATATTTCCAATTATGCAACATTGTTTTATTTAATTCACGATACACTCGGGTCCCGTTATAACGCGATTCTTGCGGTCCACAAAACGAAACCGCGTTATAAGCAGACCGCGTTATAGAGATAATTACCTCGAAAAAAATCGATGTCGGTTATTCACACCTATCGTGCTGTCCGACTCTAAGTGAATGGTATTGTTTGCATTGTTATATGATACAACGCATATTTGGTTACAACAGATACACTTAGATATGTATAAAATTAATACAAAAAAAGAAAAGAAAGAAAAACGTTTTCGTGTTTTGATTATACTAAAATGGGCAGCCATTTCCGTTTAACCCGGAAAGAGAAAAAAAGGTGTCTATATAAAAAATCACGCTTCAATTTAAACTCAACGCTGTTAGTAAAAAAATATTAAAAATATAAATCTGAAGTATTAACAACAATAAAATAATAAAAATAAGTTTGTTTTACGATCCGATAAGATACCCGCGATATATTAATACCTGTCAACCGCTTCATTGCTTTATCACGTGATCACTCGATAATAATAAAGTTTGCATATGGCTTCTGTGTTTGGCACGTGTCAGCATTTATTGAAGCACTCGGGATTATTACAAACTGTTAATTGTCAATGCTGGCATGAAGCAATCCCTTAAACTATCCTTTAAACCACCATGAGGTAATGGTTATAATAGTTTGTTATAATGAAGGATTATTGGTGAGTAGAAGATGAGCGATTATTAAATCAAAACATGGCGATTTTTTGAGAGAGAGAGAGAGAGAGAGAGAGAGAGAGAGAGAGAGAGAGAGAGAGAGAGAGAGAGAGAGAGATTAGCTTTCTATTTTTACTATTTTTTGTGCTGGAGTATTTATTATTTTTTAAATTCTTTATCTTAAAAGTTTGGTTGTCATTTGATCATTCGCGCAGATTTTCAAGTTTTATATCACGACTTTTCCGCTCCGCCGAAAAAATGGGAGCCAAGCAAAGACCGCTTTATAAAGGGACTGCAGTGTACATATAAATGCTTGCTAACGATTCCACAAACTTGTTGGATTGTAACCATATACTACATATTCATGAGTATAATTATAGACCCGCCCATTAATGATAACAAAGCTTGTGTATGAATGAACTGTTAGAGTTAGTATAAGAGTGGCACTTGTGTTAATAAAACATATTAAACACAAACCAAGTCTTGTGCATATATTATATTTCCCAGTATAAGAGAGAACAAAACTTAATAAATGTCGAGGTTACGAATAACACATGCTCTGGATCAATCAAACGCTCTAGAATCGTAAGGAAACTAGACTGCTTCACTGTATGTCCGTTTTCCAAACTTTACAGTTATCTGCTTGGATCCAGTCCATGTGCAGGAAATCGGTCTAAAAGTGCATGCGCAGAAAAGCAGTTTCATACTCAATTCAGGAAAGCAAAATCCAAGCTTATTTTTCGAGGCAGTTTCACTAGTTTTTGAAACTTCCAATTGGGAATTTTTACCTCTCAATTGGGAAAAAAATTATACTATTTGCAATTGGGAATATGACCGAATAATGGCTGTAAATATGGCCGAAAAAAACCACTGGATATGCACGTAAAACAAATTTGATGCATATCCATAAATTTTTAATGCTCTGTACTGTGCAAAATTTTTTTTATACATTTTGTTTTATGCAAAATCCTTGTTAAGAGTAATTCCTGAAAATTAATTACATTAGCAATGTACTTGTACTATTGATACATAGAGAGTTAACAAATTTATAAACAACTTCATCGTCTTCTGTATTTCTTGGTCTTCATTTTGGCGAGTTTCTGTCATCATGATTTCAATTGTTTGTGTCGGAGTGCTTACTTTAACTTAAGCATTACAGATCAAAACATAAAATAGTTTATTCTAATACTTTTGAGAAAGTAGCACAGGGTTTATTATGCCCTTTAACAAAGTGCCACTTTTACTTCCATTAATTTAGAATTTAAGTAAAACACTCAGAATTCTTCACTTGATTCAATGAATCACATGTATCTTTTTATCTTATAACCTGTTTACAGATACATATTTTTTTGGCATGGGGATTATTATGCCCCAGCAATATGATAACACTATTCACACGTTTCTTTCTTTTCACTATAATATGATTTTTACAAATCATTGTCTAGTTCTAGCAGACACAATTATGTAATTGGTCTTGTAATTTTTGTTTTACCAATGCAACCCTTCACAGCTGGAACATGATTGTACTTTCCAGTGTATACCTCAATTATTCATCACAACAGCCAACGACCTCTTGGTGTATCTGGTGGTATAACCAAAACTACATCTCCTGGTTTCAGGTCTCTATTTTCAGGAACCAATTTGTTCTGGTGTTAAGTCCTGGCAACAGTGTTGCACACATTTCCTGAAATTGACATCATTTTAACAGAATAACCTGTTGTATCCAGTGAATCGGGTGTGAATAATCCGTCAATTTGTCCATGTAAGAAATGATTTGGTGTTAATGGTACGTCATGCATTGGATAAGCAGAATGGTAAATTTAACATCGAGAGTTTACAAGTGCTTCAGCACCTGTGAAAGCTGTCATAAGTTCTTCGTCGTTAATGTTAGCTTTGCCGAGTATAGCGTAAATTGCCTGTTTTGCCGCTTTTAACATTGTTTCGTGAACTCTTTCGAAATGTGGCACAAGTGGAGGATTAAAATGTCATTCAATCCCTATATTGGCTGTAGATTCCACTATTTGTTCTGGATCTAGTTGATTTACAAGTTCTTTTAGTTCTCTGTCGGCAACATCAAAATTTGTACCATTGTCAAATAACACCTTATTATATAATGTTGGTAATCCTCTTTTATTAACCATGCGATAGAAAACATTTTGAAATGAGCTTGTATTCAGACCAAATGCAACTTCTAAATGAACTGCTCTGCTCGTTAAGCACATATATAAGCATAAATAATGTTTTTCTTGTTGTTTGCCCCTGCCTTGTATGGGAACAAGTGGTTCACCAGTCTACAGCAATGCGACTTAATTTTTTTACTGGCAAAGTGACTCTAAAATCTGGGAGTGAAGCCATAATCTGTGTTGCTTTTTGCCTTCTACACTCCATACATTGAAATCTCGAATTTCCTCACAACTGCAAATTATCCAACATTTTGACGACAATTCTGCAAGTGTAAGTAAGTAAGAAAGTAAGTAAATATTTTATTATAGTGACATGTAGCATGATATGTATATATATAGCTTAACAACACACCCGGCCCAATGGACCTATAAGTCACCTATACAAATAAATAATTATATTATTTCACATGGAATTATGCTTGTAATTAAATATAATCAAAAAATTAAATAATATATACAAGGTAATTACATAACAGCATATTTATTATGGCTGTTTGGAAAGTCATTAGTTATATAATGTACTTCTTCTTCTCATGTAAGCCTTAACAATATATTTAGCTACTTTTTTTTTGAGTGTATGTACCAGCATTGTGATGACCTTTTTCGTGATAGTATTAACTGAGTTTTGTTACCCAATTCCGACCCTTAGCCGAGTTGAACATGTCTCTCCCGAGAAACCTGCTCTATTTTTAATCTTTAAAACCATTTAAACCTATTAACTGATTTTATATTAACTTTCTTGTCAGTGACATGTGTCAGCTTAGGTCTCCAGCAGGGGTTTGACTTAATGGCAGATAGATAGATATCTCCGTCAAAAACTGGTATTGACACCCTCTTTAACTGTTTCCATAGGTCATCACCTAATTTCTTGTCCTTTTCTGTATTTTTTTTTGAAACTTTAACGTTGCTGTATTTCACACTCCCAGTTTTGTTGCTTTTCACACTACCTATTTCTGAATACATACTTCTACAATATTTTAACATTTCATATTACTGCTCTTCTATAATGTTGAATTTTATTACTTTAATAATTTCATCAGTCCTACCAGACACTTTATAAAAAATTGACATATCGTGGATAGCTTCAATGGCCTCATTAATTGTCATTTATAATTCTTGCTTTGTGCTTTCCTCATTCTGACAAAATTCTTTCATTCTATTCCTTAACCTTGTAAATGCAGCTTTCCTCCTGGACTTTCTAATTTCTTCTAATTTCGCCATTTAAGCTTCAGTTTCATGCTTTTTATCCACTGATGTTATAACTAAATGCGTTTCAGACATTGTGTCCGAATGGCATATATCCGATTACCACTGCAATTACTTTGATTTACTGTTTTGCGTTCATTTAGTTTTAGTACTTTAATTTACTAAATGGTTCTATATATTCACACTTCAAAACTTGCACTGCTACCAATTAATGTTCCGATGGCGATGGGACGATGCAAGTGATAGAACAATAACGATGGAAATGATGATTACTTCTTGTTATATTTTCTCCGAATACATGATGACAATAAATGGTTGATGAGTTATCAAGGGAAACAACCCTGTGAACATAATATTCCAATAACAAAGGGAAGTAACCCTAAACTACACAAAATACAATATAGAATATATCCAATTCTTTACACCACTGAGCCTGAACCTGGGCAAGGGATTATACAGACAAGGAAAGGTAAACTGGTTTATGAACGCTCGCGAATTCACCCAAAATCTTGCAATATCGTGTTTTCAGTTATCTTAACTTCCATTCATCTCAGGAACACAAATCAAAATTCTTACATTGCAGAGTGAAATTCTCATCAAAACAATACCATTCTAAGTAATTTGTGTTAAAAATTGTTGAAGTACTTTTGATTACAAAATGTGTAGATATACTGCAGCTCAACTAACAACAATTTACAAGACATTTTCCTTCAAACTTCAATATCTTTAATGCAAGATCAACTGTATAGTACAGCTTTTCCCCATCTGGTATCCGTCTGTGGAACCAGCTGTCGGATCGCAAAGCCGCCCAGACCATAGAGGGCTTCAGGTCCGGCCTGGCCGCTCACCAATAGTCGACGCCATCCGCGCTTTTTTAAATTCTTAATCTGTACATTCTTGCATCTCACAACGGCTTTGTATATACACCAAGTGTATTTATGCCTCAGAGTGGGCCAAGCACTTTACCAGGAAGAAGAAGAAGAAGAAGAGGATTTTGCGTGATCGACACATGTTTAAACATTTAGGAATACATATACCTTAATTTATGTGCAGAAATCAGTGGCCTGTGTATTATGAATGATTAATTTGCCAAACTGATTATTGATTCTTCGTGTGCTGTTGTATAACATTTAGTCGGACGGTGCCAGTATCCTATCCTCCTATACAAGTCCTTGACCTGAGCAAGCAGGTAAATACCCGTCTGTATTGACCAAAGGCCAGAATGTTTAGGACCCCATGAAGAGTGGTTATGGATCACCTTTTAGCTCTCAATGGCATAAAACATATATCAAATATTCAATCATTCAATCAATCGACCAACAAGTCGTTGAAAGAATAATCTTTATAAAGAATAAGAAGTTTCAAAAACATACTATAAAATAATTAGTAAATCTTGACTTCTAAATTAAGTTTCAACTAAAATTCTATATACCGTAAACATGTCTGAAAACCGGAAAGGCTTATGCCATGGCACGTCTTGTGTCACCTGTTTTACGTCTTCCTTTGGTGCACTTTCTTCACATGAATATTGCTCATGTATGTGAAACTAGAAAATGAAAACAATCACAAATTTAAGATTGTCTGCATTATTAAAAATAGTAACATTCTTAAAACTCTGAAGAACAGCTCTTTTTTTTAAATTCTTAATTAGAAATAATCACGAAAAAAGTTCTATCACAGTTAGTACAAATGATGTCCCAGGGTTGTAAAATAACAGTACCCTTGGGATCATCTTCGGGTCGCATGTGATTATAGTAGAAATAGATAATAATATGATCATTTTTTTAATTGAAATGGATCTGATAATCGCCTTATTTTTTAAACTGAGGCCATTTGAGAGCCTTCACATATTTGTATTTCCCGTTGTTTTGTTTTCAAAAGATTACTAAACCAAAAGAGATGACCAAATTTTACATCAATCCAATGGGTGATCTTGACAAAGCATTACAAACAGCGTTTACAAGTTAATAATGTTACATTTGTTTGTATGTTCAAATCCTGCAGTTTTGCCAGACACCTTACCTTTATCCCAATAATAGCATGGATTGGACAAAATCGTTTAAATTTAGCAGTGGGTTATTTATCACTGCCAGTATGGACTACCCGACAAAACATTTACTGTTTTTCAGTTCTATTTCTTATGTTCAATATTACATGTGGTCATAATTAAAATGTTTGTTTACCAATGCTTCTATTGAAATTACTGTAACCAAAACATGTTTTATCTACATGTACTTTGAATGCAATATTGTTGTTTATTTCAAGAATCATGTTAATTTTACGTTAAAAATAACAATAAAATTTTAAAAAAATCTGGAAAAAAAAACACCAGCTACGTGTGTCTATATATAAACCAACCATATTTTAAGGATGGCCTCATTGATTCATTTGATCATCATTGGACAATTCATTTGCACGCTTGAAAGTCAAGATAGTTACAGATATTAGATGATCTACATGATCAGATGTAGTCCAGGCACTTGATTCACCAACATATTTAGTATATTCGTCAATAATTAAAACTTATTAAATCTAAGTAAAGCAGCCAGGTGATCATGATTTTAGACTGGTTCCAGTAAAACTGCATATTGTTTAATTAATATTGATTACTATATTCAGCAAAAATAGAAACATCCCTCTTTTATTATAATTATAATTGATGTAGCTCTGTCTGTGTTTGTGTTACATGTGCAATGTACTTGTTTTTTTATCCTGGCGATGTTGAGAATAAGATCATGTGGAATTTACCTCATAAACACTGTGTAATAGCGCTAGTGCCCAGAACATTAATTTCCACTTTTTCCACGTGCACGATTCTTGCAATGGAGGTCAATTTGAAAATTAATTAATTTTTCCCCAGTTTTCAACATGCCTCGGATTTCTGAAAACGGGCGCAATTGGGATGCTAGAAGGTGGGACGACAGCCATGGCGGTTGCGAGTCAGTTTGGGTACTGTCGCAAAATGATTGAGCGACTTGAGGGACGTTACCAACATATCTGGACTGTTTACGGCACAGTCGTGATAATCGTTTGCGTGGTAAATCCCCACCAATCAGAGCACAGCACTGGTCAAATAATGACCCGACGTCACCGCACTGCCACGCTTTTATGGGCGTGACGTCATCTGAACTGGAGAATGACAGACCAGGTTCACCGGGCAGTACTTGGCACAGATCAATGTTTTCAGGTGGCCGGTAATTTCCCCTGCTTCTTACCAAATTGAGACTATCTGGGTCATAAAGCGAGAGTAAAATCTTTGCAGTGAGAATCGTGGAATTTGCGTTATGTTAAGTGGAGGTGCCGTCAAATTATTGCTTTCTGGAAAATGTTTCTCAAATAAGGAGTGACGTTTCTTTGTTTGCTCAGTATAGTACATGTAATATATAAATAACCAAAGAAGTCACCATTGCTGTATAGCAGCTGAAAAAATGTTAAAAACGAAGCTAAACACCATAAAACAAACAAAATATAACTATGTAAGCAACCTTTTAATTTAAACGTTTTCGTATTATAACATGAAAAACAAAAGAAAATTATCACATGATGTAAATGTTAAAGTTGTATAATGCCATCAGTGAAAAAAATACAAACACTTATTTTATTTCCTTTACTATTTAGAAGTTATATTAAACTATCAATTGTCCTCTCCATGTACCAGTTGTGAAAACGGATACAATAATATATAATTATATATATGCACACAATCAAAGTCCTTTGGGTATGCCATGGATAATGCGTGATCAAGTAGGGGTTGCATATGCTTTTGATAAAAAACTATTTTAAGGATGATATTTGGGAATTTTATATGGAAACACTTAACTTACAATTTGTTAATATTGAATATAAATTATCCCAGTGATTAGTGGTAGAAATTTTTGTTCAAATCAATATTTTGCCAGATTTTTTTTTTCATTTGAAGTTGGAATGATTTTTTATCATATAGATCTTGATTAAAACTATATGGAGTCAAATAAATATAATGATTACACGTCTGATTTGTTTAAAAATGTTATTAATCTGGTCTTATATATTCTCTTTATTTTCTCCCTTAAGGAAAATAGGTTTATGAGGTTTAGGATTATATGAGAGAGAGAGAGAGAAAGACAGAGAGAGACAGAGAGAGAGAGAGAGAGAGAGAGAGAGAGAGAGAGAGACAGATTAGCTTTCTATTTTTACTATTTTTTGTGCTGGAGTATTTATTATTTTTTAAATTCTTTATCTTAAAAGTTTGGTTAACTTCATGCATTTTGCAACAAATCTAATTGCTATTTGAGGGAAAGTGTTTGTGAACCTTCTTACTTGATAATGATAGTAATCTTCAACCAATTAACTTTTGCAGTTTAGTCTCATTTGTACCGTTATTGAATTCATTTGTGACAGAATAGCCAAATTGTGATTTTATGATTCTGTAGAGATTTTGTCGCAATATTGTTGAGCGTGAACAATCAAACAACATGTGAGAAATAGCATTACTAAACATTATTTCGCAGAAATGACATAGATATTGGTGTCTTCTGATAAGATGGTGAGCCATGTCATATTTTGTAAGAATATTAACAATATCAGGAATAAAACCACGTTGACTCTTATCCGATCTACATGTATATATGGAGAGGCGCCATTGAAGATTTGCTTTACAAGTAACGTATTGGGCATATTGCATAAACTTCCAAGAAAATTAAACGTTTGCTTGTCGATTTGAGACCGCACAGGATCCCAGTTTAGCATGCTCAAACAAATATCCGTTCGGATTCGAAAGTTTTGTACCTTTTTCGCTGCAAGTCCTAAGAACCTTTCTAGTCGATTATAATCTTGTTTGAATAAGTGATTCCAGAGTTCGGCTCCAAAGAGTAGTCTAGGTATACACATTTTCGATATAAGTGATGCTGAACAAATTGGGTTTAGATACTTCGGTTCAAATTTAACAGACCAAAGTAAGAATAATGACGATTTTGCCTTTTGACATGCGTTATTAATCTTATCGCTGTCGCTTAGCTTACTATTCAGGTGAATGCCGACATGTTTTACGCTTTGAGTTTGAGTTATAGAATACATACCCAAGGATAAATTAACGGGTTTATATATACGTGACTTGTTACCGAAAACAATGATGAAGCTGTTAGATGCATTCATCATGTATCTGATTCTATATGTGTAATTGTACGTAAAATTCAGCATGCGTTGCAGACTTACCGGACTGATGGCGGAAAGTGCAATGTCATCTGCAACAGTTGTATTTCCGGTTTTATGGGTAAGTGGTCAGTAGTTTGTCTATAAATAGATTATATATCCCACCTTGTCGGATTCCTTGTTTTACAGCAAACAAATTCGAATAGATACCATTGGCAAGAATGCAGCTAAACATATCAGAGTGGATATCAAACAGTATAGACCACATTTTCCCCTTAAC
Source organism: Panopea generosa (assembly GCA_029582155.1). Lineage (NCBI taxonomy): Eukaryota > Metazoa > Mollusca > Bivalvia > Adapedonta > Hiatellidae > Panopea > Panopea generosa. The sequence continues at coordinate 7,742,011 of CM055911.1, forward strand.
ACTTAATCGATTTAGTTTGTAATATACAGTGTTTAACCATACTGTATCAAAGGCTTGACATGTGTCGAGCATTGCAACATAAACTTTGCTATGAAGTTCAACATTATGGTAAATAGGTTCTTGCAAGTTGAATTATGCAGTTATAGCACCTACACATTTTGATAAGCATTTTGCTGTCTGTTAGGTAAACTAATGTTTGAATTTAATACCCACGAATTCAGTTTTCGTGTAAAATCTTCTCAAATAGTTTATATATCACTGAGTGATGTAATTGGTCTGTAATTTCTAGGGTCGGATCAGGATTTACTGTTATCTTTGTATATTGGGATTATCATGCCCTTTTTTGACATTGTTGGTAGTTTACCCTCTGTAATGATTTTATTGAAAATCTCCGTTATAATAATTATGAGGCGCGACCACCATATTTTAGACGTTCATTTGCTATTGTATCAAATGAAGCCGCTTTATTGTTTTAATGTACGAATATATTTTTCAACGTGTTGTGTGGTTTAATTTGGTTTTGGTTCACATGTGAGGAGGCAATTGGATTGCTTTAGATTGACAATTTCATGTTCTGTATAACGAGTACACGCTGAATTGAAGTGTTCTTCGGACAATGGGGGAATATAACTGTTTGAAATCATTCGCAAATCCGTCAGTTATTACTTGGGGATCTCGGGATAAACCTTCTTCGGTATTACACTTCTTATAGAGGTGATCTGTTAAATAGGTGGTAAATGTATTTTTTTCCCAAATTATGTGATAAAACGAATCTTACATTCGTGCTAATTAATTATTAAATTGGGAAAAATAAGAGTGATAATGCTCAGCAGAACTTCGCATAATATATTTTTTCCAACTCGTTTGATAAATTCAATTATAAATAAGCACTCATGTAAGAATGTAGCGTAAGTTTTGTGATGCATGCCTCTTGGCCGACCGTCTGCTATCTAGTTTTGAAGCGCTTGTCTCTGTACATTATGGGAAGATTCAAGTTCCGATGTCCAATACGGTTTAGCGTGACGGTTATATTTTGATCTTGGGAGGGAGCTATTTGCTGCAGAGCATATATGTTTTACTATATCACTATACATCGAGTCTATATTATCCGTGCACATGCTTTGTAGTAAAGTTGCAAGTTTTGACTGATATGATTTTATATTTGCATCTGTAACTTTGTGCCAGACAAAACTCAAATTAGGGCTTTATATGTGTGTTTGCAATACTGTCGTTCCGATTGTTGCGAAAATAGGCAAATGATCAGATACAAAATACATATTGTTTAAGATTTTAACAGAGATAACCATTTCTATAAGGTTCTTGTATATTACAACGTGATCTAACATTTTTTCCATGGCTGTATATGTGTAAGATGGTCCTGAGCATTTACATAGATGAACGAGAGATAACATTTTGTTTTTCATGAGAAAATTTGTTAAAGACGAATCTCTGTGCGTAATATTTTTGTTTTCTGGGTGTGCAACAATTTCTCCATTCAAGTCACCAAAAATTACGCCTGTGTCAAGTTTTGAGTATGAATCACATATGGCTTGCAGCGTATTTAGACAGTCAGTATAAAGGTCGTTTGGGTAATTTGAAGATGGCATGTATATATACAAAATGCAAAAATTCAATACCCATAAAGCATCTCTCAGCTATCTTGTTAAATTTAATAGGTGGGTTTTCTCCAATACTTTCAACATTTTGGGGACTAGGATCTGTTGTGGTGGGTTTCTTTTTTGGGGTCATTCCCACGTTTGCGTAAGATAGAGCATCCACCGAGGGGCCATTTGATTTGCCAACTTTTGTTGAAGACGTAACTTTGCCTTCAGTTATTGGGGGTGTTTGTATTAATTTTGTCACGCTATTTTGGCAAATTTGTCAATTTCATGTATCACTGAAAAATTGCTGATTTTCACGTCTTGTTTCTTTAAGCTCAGTTGTACATTGTTGTGCATGTTGCAAATTTCTTCCCTAAGATGTCTGTTTTCGTTTTCGACTCGTGCTAAATCAACTTTTATACTGTTAATCAGTTCTCTATCGCATTTCCGTTCTTCCTCGAATTTTTGAATATTTTTTCCTAGGTCTATGACTTCTGATATTAGTCAACTAAATTCCATTGTAAATTCCCGAGTCTTCTTATTTTCATTTTGTATTATTTCATTTTTCTGAATTTGTTTATTTTCTTCTGGGAGTGACAGAGTTTAGATTTACTAAAAATACTTTCTATTTCATCTTTTTCACCGTGAAGAAACATAGTTAATATAAAACAATCGTTTGCGAGTTTTCAGAAAGATGGATCCTACCGTGAACCTCCTATTGATAAGTTTACCTTTGTGACACTCATCTAATTGTTTGGCTCTGTAAGATAGAACACCTCTGTATGGATTCTGCCATGAACCTTCTATTGATAAGTTTACCTTTGGGACACTCATCTAATTGTTTGGCTCTATTAGATAAAACATCTCTGTATGGACCCTGCCGTGAACCTCCTATTGATAAGTTTACCTTTGTGACACTCATCTAATTGTTTGGCTCTGTAAGATAGAACATCTCTATATGGATTCTGCCGTGAACCTCCTATTGATAAGTTTGCCTTTGCGACACTCATCTAATTGTTTAGCTGTATTAGATAGAACACCTCTGTATGGATCCTGCCGTGAACCTCCAATTGATAAGTTTACCTTTGTGACACTCATCTAATTGTTTGGCTCTGTAAGATAGAACATCTCTGTATGGATCCTGCCGTGAACCTCCTATTAATAAGTTTGCCTTTGCGACACTCATCTAATTGTTTGGCTCTATTAGATAAAACACCTCTGTATGGATCCTGCCATAGACCTCCTATTGATAAGTTTACCTTTGTGACACTCATCTAATTGTTTGGCTCTGTAAGATAAAACACCTCTGTATGTCGATATATCCGCTTCCGACTCATGCGTTAGTCGAATTAATTTATCAATGTACATGTATTGGGGAAGGTTAATTTATTCGCGGTCTAAAATATAACTTGGTTGTGTCCCAGGTATTAGTGACTGTTGCGTACCATAACTGATGTAATCACAGTATTGTGGTGAGACAAAATGTTGTTCATTGAACCTAGGCTTTGTGATATGATCTGCTTCCAATTGTTTTACATACGTTTGATCTGAGCTGGCATGGCTGTTTAATGGTCTTGCTCTATACTGCAAACACTCATTTATTTCAGTCACTGGACACATGCCTGATGCAGGTTGTAGCGTGTGGTATGTTTTCATACTATTTCTTAATGCAGGTCTGCAGGATCAATATAATATTTTTGAGGGTGACAGTAATGTTGCCATAAAATAAAAGTAAACAATTGAACATACTGTTTTAGTTTTTATTGTTATTCCCTATTACAAGACTAATTAGGATGTCTGAATACAATACAAGGGTATTATGGCAAAGTTATCTTATGTGTTGACCAGATGAATGTTCACTCAGTTTTTGCTCCAATCAAACTAAAGTTAAGTCTTGACCACGTCTAACAGACATAAAGTTCATATTTGTGACTCTTTATTTTAACAAGCAACCATTCTTTTTAAATGAAAACATTATGTTAATGATTTATTGACTATTTAGCTTTATTTTATGCCATCGAAGGCTCTCAGTCAATTCAGCTAACCACTCTTTCCTGGGATCCTGGAATGTTAACCAGTACTCAAGCACACCGATCTTCGCAAGTTATGGATAACTTTCCCACTTAAATCAGCGGTGAGAGAAGGATGATAATGAAACACAATGTCGTATATCAATCATCACGGAGACTGGCAATACGGGTTTTGAACAGACGACCCTGGATTGATAGTAAGATGCTCTACCGACTGAGTTAACCGTACATGGCTTATTGTAAATGAATGTAGTTTATTACACGCATATAGTTACATTCTATTCCATGCAACTCATTATTTTTCAGGATGTTTTACATTCCTTGCGTCTGAAAGTGTTTCAGGAGCCAGCTGGAAACATGTTTGCCCGTTTAGATTTTAAGTACGTCCCCTCTAAACTGAAATCCTGGATGAGCTCCTGGTTTATGTATTATCATTTCAGTATTCAGCTTCATTTAAAAAAAATTCTCAGTGTAATTCCATTTATATATAACATCAATGAATGATATGGCTTTTTGCCCTGAAGATTTTATTGAAATCGGAATCCATCTTCAATAGTTTGTCTTCTGACAGTTGAAAGTGGTCATAAAGTGTACCCCACCCGCTCTATAACGGTATCTTGACAGATGTTTCATTCCATTTTCTGTGACATTTGCTCTATATTTACCTGAACATATAACATTGATAATGTTGTAACAACTTATTGTATGTCTCCCACGCAATTGTTAATATTGTGTAATAAAAGGTTCAACTCAAGTCAACCAGTCTTGTTCGCTGCAAGATTGATTTCTTTTTCAAGATTTTTATGCTCTGTTTGAAAGTTCTTTTAAAGGAAACTAACTCGATCTAGTTCGGTATCCCGTACGACAGCAACATGACTTGAACTTGGGAACCACAATACGTAACATGTATACGGAAGGCAATTCTAGTTTCTGTTGTTAGTTCACCAGTACTGACACTGGTCCTTAAAAAATAATTTGTATATAATACTATTCCTGCTAATTTATCACTGGCTCTCTAAGGCGGTGATATTCTCGTATAACAATCACATGACACAGCCGTCACAACATTTCTGGCAGAATCAGTCTATATACTAATCAGAGCACAGCTGCCATTATATCTTTAGCAGCATACATACTTATCACAGAGCATAGCTGTCACATATTAGGTATATTGCTCCATGCATATACTATTCACAGAACAAAGATGCCACAACTTCTTAGGCAGTACCAGCGCTTATAATAACCACAGACTACAGCCATTATATTTTAGGCAGATTCAGAGCATTAAAACCGAAACCATACTAGAACACAACTGCAATGGCACATAGAAATAACATTACAATCATTATAACAGTGCAATGGTTTACAAGCATTTGAATCTCTGATTAACAAAGAAGTTCAGTGCAATATTTTACATGCATTTTACTACTGGGCGTATGTGAACAGGTTTGAACTATACGTCAGATATAAGCAGCCATGTTGCAAGTGGGGGAAGGTGTGGGGGAAGGTGTGGGGGAGGGGATGGGGAAGGGTTTAAGGGGAGAAAACTTTGGAAGTTATAAACCAAATTTAATGATGTTTTTTCACGTTATACTTAAAATAGTTGAAATTATTACTGTGAGAAAAATAGGAAAATTTCTACTGATAAATTTGAAAGAAATTAGCATGTAACCCTCTCAGCCTTCAGTTTTTACGCATATTTGGAGTTTCTGTGTTTTCACTTTTTACTGACAAATTGTTAGCATTGGCTTCTGTGCGTGTGCATGGATACGTGCCTTCCCTTTGCCATCATGTAGATATATCAAACTTTTGAGTGTGTTTACCGACGGTGCTGTGATCATGTTTGATGGAAGCTTGTTTTACTTGTCATCAACACGGGTATGGCTCTCCCTGTACACGGGACCCATTGCTTTAAGTCACCTCGGCGAAACCCCAACGGGGAATGAAACTGGAGACCAGGGCTGGGTTCTGAAGCAAACATGCTAACAACTAGACCACCGCAACTTCGTTTTGAATTTGAATTTAATAGAGAAAATTATTTGAAACAACAGGCATGTTTGAAATAACAATAAACTTTATGGTGTCACGATCTGTAACAAAAACTCCTAGTCTAAGAAGATTTGATTGATTGATTGAATATTTAGCGTCATTTTTATGCCATCGAGGGCTAACAGACGATCACCACTGTTTCCTGGGATTAACCAGTACTCGAGCACAACCCATCTCCGCAAGTAACTGATAACTTTCCCACTTGAATCAGTGGTGAGAGACGAATGATAATGAGACACAATGTCGTATATCAATCATCACGGAGACTGTTGCTGGGTGGGGGATTCGAAATTCACGACCCCTGGATTAATAGTCAGATGCGTAACTGACTGAGCTAATCGGGCCCGGCTCGTTGTTGATAAAGAACAGAGTCAATTTAACCGAAGTGTGAAGAATTACTGTTAAAATCGGTATAATATATTCCTTGTTTAGTAAGTTTTAAACAATTTATTTGACTTTGAAAGCTTTAGGTGTCCAGATTTCCCCCACAGCAATAAACTTTATGGTGTCACGATCTGTAACAAAAACTCCTAGTCTAAGAAGAATAAGTTGCCGTGCAAGTATGGAGGGTATTATCTGCCATAATTCAGATTGCTTAATTACATATTTCAATTTACTTATCACCAATTTACATTCACTCAAGTGGCAACTTCTAACTTCTATGTGCGTAAATTACATGTTACAGGTGGAAAATTAAAAATTGCATTCACTTAAATGCTAACTGCTTGCTTTTACATATGTCAATTTGTGTTAATTGCATATTGCAAATGTTAAATGAGAAAAAAAAGCCATCTTTTTAGTTTGTTCCCGATGGTTGTTTCTGTAATTCTATATATCATAACCTACAGAGCCATCTACCTTCTTAATTTGTCTAATTTCAACATTATGACATAAAGCGGCGCCGTCTTTTTCTTCCTTTTTATTCCTCAACAAAACCGACTATTGCTTCCTTTAAAAGTTGCGTAAAATATCAGCCATCATTCGGCATTATGTGAAACTAACTTATTGACTTTGTCAATGAAAATAAAGTTGTAATGTAAGCATCACAGAAACACATCAACCTTTTGTATTGAATTAAGATAGGTAAGTCTCTCTCCATAAAACCACAGGTCACAATATAGAACGACTAAAGAGCGGCTCAATAGAGGTTTAAGGATGAAAAGAACATTCGGTACAGGCCCCCTAAAATATAGCAAATATAGGTAAATTGATCGAAAATTTGATGCTAATACATAGCACGCCCCATTCAATTGAATATTCTCCCCCCCCCCCCCTCCCCCCCAAATCAGGACTTACCCGCCCGCCCAGATACAGACACGGGTTGAACTTTGATATCAAGAATGCACCGCATATGCTGACATGTACATAACCATAAGCGTAGGAGGGGAAGTGGAGCCATTTCCAGCTCTGAGAGAGACTGACCTGAAACTTTCAAAGAATAACATAAATTATTTTACAAAAATAATTTACAAAAAGCATGTCCCTGTGTGATGTTTAATGCGATTCCTGAATCCAAGCCTGTATCTAGAGTACACTTTCTGTACTGTTTTTAACAACAACGACCCACTGCGGTTATCGTATAACAATTAACATGGAGATTGTGGCCGGGCGGGGATTCAATGTTGTATAACAATCATTACGGAGATTGTGGCCGAGCGGGATTCATTGTCGTATTACAATCATCACGGAGGTTGGGGCCGAGCGGGGATTCATTGTCGTATAAAAATCATTACGGAGATCGTGGCCAAGTGGGGATTCAATGTCATATAACAATCATCATGGAGATTGTGGCCGGGCGGGGATTCAATGTCGTATAACAATCATCACGGAAGTTGTGGCCGAGCGGGGATTCATTGTCGTATAACAATCATCACGGAGGTTGGGGCGGGCGGGGATTCAATGTCGTATAACGATCATACAGAGTTGAGGCTGGCGGAGGTTCAATGTCGTATAACAATCATCGCAGAGGTTGGGGCGGGCGGGGATTCAATGTCGTATAACAATCATCACAGAGGTCCGGGCGGGCGGGGATTCAATGTCGTATAACAATCATCACTGAGGTTGGGGCAGCAGAGATTCAATGTCGTATAACAATCATCATGGAGAATGTGGCCGGACGGGGATTCAATGTTGTATAACTATGAACACGGAGATTGTGGCCGAGCTGGGATACAAAAATAATAAAAGTAGTGTATCCATGCTAGTTTTGATTGTATCAGTGAAAATGCTTAAACTATCAAATCATATTTCCATGAATTTGTTTTTAAATACTGAGGTATCTTATTTCCTCTCTGTAAAGGGAAAAACACGTTGTTTCCGTTTGGCTAACCGTCCTTAATCATTACTGCCGAAACTATTTTTTTTTTTCAAATCCCCCCCATCCACTCATTTGAATGAATACCGCAGCGGTGGTCTAGAGGTAAAGCGCCAGCCTCGCACGCGGAAGATCATGGGTTCGCTCCCCTGTCGGGTCATACCAGACTTGAACAATGGTACTAGACGCTTCCTCGCTTGGCACACAGCATTTAGAGTCTGGTCAGCCTTTAAAGGATAGCCTTAGGTCTGGTCGGCTCGGTGTCAATATAATCTGACTGGATAGGATATCATACCATGTGTCTGCAGCATGATGCTCTAGTGTGGCAACGCTTAGAATGCTCCAGTGTGGCAATGCTTAGAATATTGTCTCAAGTAGACACCGTCCTGATGACTGAACATTTTTTTGAAAGCGACGCTAAACACCACACACCCAACCAACATCATCTGAATGATTATGTTACACAGTCACTGCATTATATCTAACATAATACGGGTTTTGAATACATGTACTCCAATTTGTTTTGCTGCACGATATCCAACATGGCTGCCCAGAGACTACTTCCCCCAAGTAGACCCCATCCAAATATGACTGAAAAGTGTTATTGTTATCCAGAACAGTACAGTGAATGTTTAATGAATAATACAACTTGAATACCATACAGCTACAACCGATGATCGGCTTGCTCTGAACCTCGGAATAAAAAAGAAAAATAACCTATAGCAATGTCGATACAGCACAGTGCCACCACGTGCACCACTGGGTATAAACGTTGTACTTGATTTTCATGTACAATTGGTTGTCTGTCGATATTTCAATTGTTATGACAATATGAAGCTATCAAACGAACGTCTACGTGCAATTGGTAGGCTCGACCATTACTTGTTGCGAACGATTTCGGGGTAAGTGTTCGGTATTTACGCCACAAATGTGTTGCAACTGGGTCTGGAAGTCCTCGAGAAACAACATTACGTCAGGATCAGCAAATCGCCTTGACACATCTGTGAGACCGATTTGTAGTCCCACGTAACACTGCTCTCAACACACAAGGACGTACTCGGTTGCACATTAGTGCAAGAACCGTTAGGCGACGTCTCAGAGTTGCTGCCGGGATACGTTGCCGACGCCCGTATTGCGGGCCATCTTACGCACAACCATAGACATTTACATCTACACTGGGCATTGCAACATCGCAGATGGCTGGTTAATCAGTGGAGATCGGTTCTTTTTTTCACTGATGAATCTAAATTCGATTCCAATGACCGGCGTAGGCACAATCTACCGTCGTACTGGCGAAAGGTTTGCGAACGCCTGTGTGGTTGAATCAGATAGGTTGGGTGGGCCTAGGGCAATGGTGTGGGCTGAATTTACTGCTAACAACAAAACCAGACTGGTCTTCCTTGAGTTTGGAAGAGGATATGGACGTGGTTTAACGGCGCAACGTTACTTCAACCAGGTGCTCCAGCCAGTTGTTGTGCCAATCATATGCCGCCACCATGGCACGGTCTTCCAACAAGACAACGCGCGGCCCTATAGTGCGAGACTCACGACAAACTTTCTGACGGCAAACATTGACGTGCTGCCATGGCCAGCACTATCCCCAGATATGAACCCAATGGAACATGTGTGGGATTATTTGAAACGTGTCAGAAATCTCAGGACAAATCTTGATCTTAGGGCTGCTATAGCAGAGGAATGGGACCAACTACCGGCTCAATTTCTACGAAGGATTGTCTTGTCGCTGCACTGAGGTTGTGTTGCATTGGTTAATGCCCGCAGAGGACACAAACGATATTGAAATTTAAACATGACAACAATAGGCACCATTTTTAAAAAATGAGTTGTCAAAAATACAGTAGGTTAATTCAAACGCCAAATGTGATAAAATCAACAAATCAAATTCAAAAGAACTTCACACCCTTATTGGCATTGGGCTGTTCTTTCCAACGACACCAAATGTATAAAAATCAGTTGCCTCTGAGCTGAGATATTTATATTTAATATAGATGGGCAAGACTTTTGATATAGATGATATAGAGAGAACTGTAACTAATGTTGTTATAACTTGTAGTTCAATTTGCGCATGTTATATATACATATGTATTATCATGTGATGTTAACTATCTGTTACATAAGTAATAAAATATGATTAAACTAAAGATGAAGTTTCAACACAATACATACAGAGGCTGTTGAGTTTCAATCAAATACATTGAGTTCTCTCCCTTAGTTACTGTAGAAGGTTTGGTGACTTGGAAGTATTGTGTGAAGTTTCAATTAAATACATGAAGTATGGTTGGTGAGATATGGACTTGATGGTATTACATGCAAAACTTTAACCCGAATTTCTAAGTCTAACAAGGGCAATAATTTTCATTATATTTATGCAATAGTTATCTAACTTGGTTATTTTAGTACGTTTTGATGACTAGGAAGTCATGTGTAAAGTTTAATCAATAAATTGAGTGGTTGGTGAGATATGGACTTGATTGTACCTGCACGCAAAGCTTTAACCAGGCAATACTTTGCATCATATTCATGCAAGAGTTATCTACCTTCACTATTTTAGTAGATTTGATGAATGGAAAGTTTGTGTAAGGTTTAAATCAAATACATTGAGTGGTTGTTGAAATACGGACTAGATGATACTTGCACGCAGAGCTTTAACCATAATTTCCAAGTAAAACAAGGGCAAGAAAATTTACTGTTTTCCCATCATGAGTGTTCATATGTTAAAATCATTGTCTCCTTAATGGGCTTTAGTTCCTTTATTTGAACTGATATGAAACCTTTATTCATGGGCAAATTTAGCGCATCAGTTCTCAAGATAAAGATTTTTGAAATTTCGTAATTTTTTTTTTTTTTTTATCCACTGCTTGCCATTTATAAATATTAAATCTCCATCAACAGTTCCATCTCCAGTGTTATGACTAAACTCCAGATCTCAAGATGTTTAAAATGAGAAACAAAACAAGAAATGTCACTGGTAAGCTTCACATGCACCCCTAATGGTCTGTGAAAATAACAATATATTTTATAATAGATAGCGATGTATCCATGAATATCACAAGTCATGGACTGACTTTCAGACTAGACACTGTGTAGTTTTTATTTACCCTCACACTTTGAACTGGTCATTTTGGCGAGCATGAACCGATGATTAAAAATAAATTGATAAATATGAATGATATATGATGGATGAGTAGTGATATATGACGATTATATACATATTTGCTATTTTACATATTTATTAATTACATACGGTAATCAACCTTTCTTTTTATCATGCTAATTTATATGAATTCCTATTTAATTATCTAATCTTTGTACAAGATTTAATTGACATATTTATTACATAACTGTGATGATTATTTAATTTCCCTATAAATTTTATAAATAATTTTACTTTAATATTCTTTGTGCAAGATATATTGAATACAGTAGAGTAAGTCCTCCTGTTATATTATTATTTTATTGATTTAATTTTTTAATTTGTTTAATATATTGTTAGTCTTGCGTTACTCTATATTGACTGCTGATGATACTAATAAGGTCATATGGCATTCCCTATCACCATTATGCAGTAGTATTTACTGATATTGGTAAACCATATAGCCCTATACCTAAGTATATTGCTATTTATATACAATATATGTATATAATTATATTACACTATCATATATGATAAAATTAGAAATAGGTAAAATTGGAAGAGTGTACCATTTACTTCCCTTGAAGTTTTACTATTTAGTATAGGGATACTAAGGAGTATCAATAGGTAGTCACCAATGGACTAGAATGTGAATCCCTTTCTCCCACTCTGATTTGGAGATTGAGCTACGCCAGTATATGACTTAGCATTAGTATATCTATTATAAATGTTTATAAGTTTGGTTATTAATTAGTGTAATTTATTACTAGTCTTGCGTAACTCTATATTGAATGCTAATGACACTAATAACGTCATTTGACATTCCCTAACACCATTATACAGCAGTCTTTACTGATATTGGTAAACCATATAGCCCTATACTAAGTATATTGCTATTTATATACAATGTTTGTATATAATTATAGTACACTATTATATAAATTATGTTAATTTTTAAAAATTAGGAAAAAATGAAAAGTGTACTATTTACTTCATTTGAAGTATACTATATTATAGGCAGGTACTAGGGTTTGCCAAAGAGTAATCACCCGTTGACTAGTATACAAGTCATTTCCTACAATCCGATATGTAAGTTGAGTTACGCCAGTATGTTAAGTGGCAATAGTGTGTAATTTACCATATCCTGTTTCAGCCTTGCAATATTATATTTAGTACATCGCATGGTTAAGATTTGACCAACCCTTGTTAATCTCCCAGAGAGTGTCACTTTTAAAAGATCCCTTATCTCCTCAGATCAGATCTGCTGAGAACTGATTAACAAAGGTTGGTCACTTATAATATTAAAATAGTCTTCTGTAATTCTATATTGAATATCTTGTTATTTTATAAATACAATATTCCCTAAAACCATATACAATGTTTTAACCTTGTATACGGATTTATCTAACATTCAACTTAAACTTTAATAATAACATGTGGAGTTCCATATCATATTAAATGAAACTTGTGTTTAAAGCACAAACACACACACAAAAAAAAGTAGAAATAACAATGTTTAACTATTACATTGTTTTTTATTCAGTATACTATTCCAACTTTCCCCAGCTCAACATACAATAATCCAGGACCGGGGAGTAAGCCGGCTGCCTATTGGCCCTACAAAAATAGATTGTAAGGCGCAATTTCATTGGCTAGATTTCAATCCGTTTTTCGATTCAAGCTCTAGAGTTTTTGTCTATCTCTTGAGGCGCGGACCACAGTGGAGACATGCCAGACTGAAATCCAGTCAATCAGAAGAGAATGACCTCGTATGACCTTTATTGGAATGTTGAGCTGGGAAAATGTAAACAAAGAAATGTACTTTTAAAATCAGTACAGTTTAATAGGAATTACATAGACTAGTTATTGTTTATGCGATGCAGGGTAAAAAACAGTCTCTTTGGTGCAATGATATAAGATTAAGAATATATATATATAATTAAGACATGTTATTAAAAAAAAAATTATTTTAAATCATGTTTCCTATATACACCAAACGGCCCCGTTTAGGGGTGTTAAAAGAACAAACAGTGATATAAAAAGGAAATTGTACAGTATGTACAATATATTTACAATAAAATATAGTGTATCTTTGCACCAAAAAGAGAGCATTTGACCGGTTACGCCTAATTAGGCGTAAGCCTAAATAATATTGCTAATCATATCTTCTGTGTCTGAGCCCTAAAATTTTAATTCATCATCACCCGTGTTGTAGGTACTGGGTCAGGTCCCTTAGGTCAGCCAAATTATTTTTAGTATAACATATAAGAATGAATTATGTGTAATTATGATTAGGGATAAATAATTGTTATTTACATCATAACATTTATCATGTAATTACATATCTCTGAGATTTGCAATAGTCTGATATTAATTAACTTATAATATATAGACTGGAATTAAATGTAATTATGAATTGAGGCAATATGAAGTTGATCCCTAGTGACTCCTACTGATTCACTTGTGTTGCTTCATTTTTTTTTAAACATAACATAATTGTTATCAACATCTTATGCTATGAATATATATTTTTATTTTTTGGTTATTTTTACATCTCTATTTTGATGTTTAATGGACCCACAGTCTTAGCTGCATATAGTCTTACACCAAAGATATGACTTAATTAAAAAAAAAAAACTCATTCCTGTAAACAGAGGCCTGTCCACAGGCTGAGTCTCTATCTTATTATAAGAATAGCAAAAGGGCTGATATTTTATTATTAAATATGAAAGTTTTAGCTGCCCTTGGGAGTTGTATTCTGTTTTATAGGGCCTGCGAGCACATTCTAGATTTTGTCAGACATTTGACAATTCAGAATATAGCATTCCAGGGCCCTATATACTGATTTCTGGACTGCCTTGCTGGGGTTTAGGACATTGTTTATATTGAAATCCAATTGATTTCCAGCAAGTACAGTCCTGAGTTTTACCCTGTGAAAGGGGCAATTCAGTAGGAAATGTTCTGTAGAGTTTCTCACCCTACACCGGATGCAATCTCCCCCTATTTTTAGAATATATTGCCCGGCATTACCTGGCAGGAGATTCACACCCAATCTCAGACGGGTTATGCATTCATCTATCCTTTTATTATTAGAATAGTTTATAGGTCGTCTGAAATTTACCGAGGATCTATGAAAGGTATGTTTAAAAGGTTTATTGATTATGGAATCGTTCCATTTATTCAAAACCTTTTTTCTGGCCATAGCATAGACCTCGGTAGATGCAAGGGGAACGTTATTTTTGAATATTGTAGTCCTTCTTTAGCCGCCCTGTCAGCTTCCTCATATCCTGATATGTCTACATGTGCTGGACACCATTCCATAGTAACTTGTTATCCTAATTCAAGACACTGATTATATTGTTTATAAATTTCTGCCAAAATATCAGGCCTTGGTCTGCTATTATTATTTTTGAGTGAAGTGAGAGATGACAGAGTCCGAAAGAATAACAGATTTATTTGGTTTGTGTTCTATTATCCAGCACATAGATTTTTGAATTGCTATAAGTTCAGCTGTGTAAATTGACAAATTGTTGCCAAGTCTCTCAGAATACTGTATCTGAAGGGACGGAATGACAAATGCAGCTGCAACTTTCCCGTCCTCGGGATTTTTGCTACCATCTGTGTAAATTTGAGTATGTTCAGCATAATGCTGGTCAATATGATTTGCAGTAATGGCTCTTATGAGTGATGGCAAATCATTTTTATTGAACTCAACTGTAAGGGATAACCTAATATCAGGATTTTTAAGCATCCAAGGCTACTCCAATTTGGGCCTAAAATCAGCTAGATTGACCCCACTGAGACCGTACTCTCCCACCTAATCCTGAATATGGGCCCCGAAAGGTAGAGCTACATGTGCTTTTTTTTTGGTATCTTGATTTGATGTAGTATCTGGTCCCAATGATTCTATTCACAGGGTTACTGTCTTTTGGGTTTGAGCCCAGGCCCAGTACTTAACCGACTGATGTTCCCGTCTTAGATTTAATGGTATGACACCCGCCTCTGATTCCAATAAATATGCAGGTGTGGAGTGTAGCGCTCTGAGAGCTATCATGAGGGCCTTATTTTGAAGTATATCTAATTGTTTTAGTATATATGGGGATGCACAAGATTTGAGCCCCATAATCTATCTTTGGATGTATGAGGGACTAATACAGAAGTAAGAGACTATTTTTATCTGAGCCAAAATCTGTGCCTCTTAGCATTCTCATCAAATTTAAGTCCCTCTCACACCTGATCACAATGTCTTTTATGTGACTGTGGAAATTTAATCCTATCCAAAAGCATGCCTAAAAATTTTACTATTTTTTTAAATATGATCGGTGTTCCGCCTAAATTTAGGTCCAAGCTGTGCTGTTTTGTGTTACCAAAAATTATATCCACTGTTTTATTTGGATTAATTTTGAATCCCAATTCTTGAGCCCACCCCCAGATTAGGTCAAGTCCTGTTTGAGCTCTAGTTTGTAACAGGTTTAATCTGACCCCTGCGATGGGAGGGGAGACTGATGGGTCTATATGATTGAGGTTCATTTGGGTTTTTCTCTTGTTTTAATATTGGAATAACACAACCTTGCTTCCAAGCTACAGGGTAGACTCCACTACTCCACACCTTATTGTAAAGAAATCACCATATGTCCAGAGCAGAATGGGGCATATGTTTAAACATTTGATATGAAAGTTTATCTAATCCCGAGGTAGAGTTCTTCCTGCTGTCAATGATTGCCCTTAGTTCAAAAATTGAGAAGCTATGGTTAAGTTGAGACCTGTTTGTTTCTGGGGTGTCTAGGTGGTTTTTGTACAGTGACTCAAATTTTTTTTTGTATTTTAAGGTATCTGAATTAACATTTGAGTCACTGCTAGCTTTAGAGTAGTGCTTAACTAAAAAGTTAGCTTTTTCTACTTCTGTGACTGCTAAAGCTATTTTATTTCTTAAGAGTGGAATTGGGTGATGTGAATTTCTTTTAATGCTGTGGACTTTTTTTCCAAAATTCTTTAGAATTTGAGTTTTTATGAATACATGTCTCACAGAGTTCTTCCCAGTTTTGCTTTTAAGCATTTAAGATGAAGTTTCTAGCTTCCTGTTCGGCTTCCTTGTAATTGTATAGATTTCCCAGACAAGGGTGCCGTTTTAGTTTATTATGTGCCCTTTTTCTCTCGTTAATAACATTTTGGCAGGTCTCACTCCACCATGGGACGTTTTTTCCTTTTTTTAATTTTGTGTCAGAAACGGGTATGCATTGTTTAGCAATCAATAGGAATCTCTCTGATAAGTTGGAGCTAAATGTATTGATGTCATCAGAGTGGACCTCATCTAGGGTTATCTCAGTGCATTTACTATAGAAAAGTTCCCAATCTGCTTTTTCATATTTAAATTTTGGATCTGAGCTAATTTTTTCATGAATTTTTGAATTTTGACTTTTTTTAATAGTTTATACAGATTGGGTAGTGATCCGATCCCATATTATCTTCATGTACCCACCAAGTTGAAATAGCCGAAAATTTGGGACTGGTGAATGTTAGGTCAATACAGGTGCCGTTGCCGGAGCCCTGGTCTACTCTGGTGATGGAACCGTCATTGAGTAGAACTTTATTATTTTTGCCCGCCTATTCCACAATTTCCCTCCCATGACGGTCGCTTTTGGAGATCCCCATAATGGGTGGTGTGCATTGAAATCTCCATTTATTATACAGTCCGTAAGTCCATCCTCAGCATTTATAGATGAACTTATGTGTTCTAAAGATTCGAGGTCACACCCCTGGAATATAGATTAATCAAAATGAAAGGGGTTCCCCATAGATGGACCCTGAACATTTGAACTTCAAATGAAGGGTTCCCCAAATTATCATTACGGACATCCACTCTGATTTCCTCATAATTGCTGTTGTTTTTAAAATATATGGCTAAGCCACCACTAGCTATAATATTTGAATTATTATATTTATTTTCTCCATGATAACCAGGGATTTTTTTAATTATGTTTTCAGCTAATTTAGTTTCCTGCACACAGAGAATATCAATATTTGGGTTTAAATCTAAAAAACTTTTATCTCTGTGTGCCTGAGAGTTGTAAGTCCCTGGGCATTATAAGAAATGACAGTGAGATCCCTATTGAAAACAAAGTTTATTTTTGTGGTGGTTACGATCAGTCAGTACTTGGCGTGCAGTTTGAGACAGTAATTTTTTTTGAGTTTTTATCTGTCTCAATAAGCCAGTCAACACGGGTAAATTTTTTGCAAGATTTGAGGAAGGTGCACGTGCCGGAATTTTAGGTACAGTTTTTTATCCACTCCCTCTATGATTTTCTCCATGCTGGATTTAAGTTCTGTATTTTTCGTTAGATTAAAAATTATTTCCCTTTTTAAAATATTCATTTAAACGACTCTCTGCTATTTTTGATTTATTTTTTATTAATTTTTTGGTAATTCCTACAAGGTCATCTAAATTTATTGTTAAAATTTCATTTTTATTTCCGACGTTTATCGTAGGAATATCTGATTGTAGTTTTTGTTTTGGGGAGAATATCATGGAAGTTTGTTGAGATGAGTCGACCAGCGTGGATATTTTGATTGGTCTGCTGGTCACTGGTTCCTCCTCTTCCCCCACAAGTTCAGCAATGGATCTTTCTTCAAGTAAAGAGGCTGCCGATGTGGAGCTTTCCATGCTGTTCTCCCCAGAGTAAAAGAAGTCCGAGTGCAGTGAGACCAATGAATCCTCCCCGGTGACGTTAAACTCACTGTCATCACTGATCGATGATGAAGAAACATGCGACAGTGATGATGTTTCGCTCACGTCACCCTGGGAGGTCTCCTTAATGTCAATGGGAGTGGATGTATTCTGAACTGTGCTATGGGGCGGTGTAATCAGGCCCCTTTCTTTTACATCTTCTGTTTCAGAGGACGGCTCCTTACTAAAGAAAATCTTATTACAGTTTTTGTCGCTAAGTTTTTGTATGATTTTTCTGGTGTAGGGCTAATAATTACAACTGATTCTGGATTTATACCATCTATTTTAACTTTGTCAGGGGTGGGACTGACTATAACGCAGTCCGAACTGACAGACTGTGTAGATATGTTATTTTCTCCCCCTAAATTATATTTATATGTATCCCGGATCCCTAAAGCATTTTTATAGTTTCTTACTAGGTCACCTGTTGGGGTCCGGGAAAAATGTGAATTAATTTCTTTGTTTTTGGTCCCTTTGTTTCCGTCCTCTGATCTAGATTCACTATAATTTAGCAACTTTACCTCCTGGGTTCTTGTGCTGCGACTCTGTGGGGGGGAGGTTGCAGCAAGACCGGCTACCTTTTTTGCTGTAACATCCCTGGGGATCCCATCCCTGAAGGCCTGTAAAGCTATAGTTGCCGCATTTTTATAGGACGAGCATCCCCTGAATCTAGTAGTATGCTCTCCCCTACAGTTCGCGCAGCACGGTAAACCTATATATAGAGACAAACTCTATGTTGTGGTTTCCGGCACATTTGGCGCACCGTGCCTAGTTTTTGCACATCGAGGTTGCATGGCTGAATGTTTGGCAATTAAAGCATCTAAAGGGGGGGGGGAGGGGGTATTCATCAATACAAAAATAAGTAGGAGTATCGGCCACCTGGACTGAAGCAGGGAGCACTTTGATGCCTTGTGGGGTAAAAGTTTATTAAAATTTTATGCCTTGCAGGTATTTCCGTCTCTGAACTGAATTTTTTCTTCAACATCGTTTTTCTTCTCGAAATTTTATACATTTTCCACCCAGATATTTCCTCCCGTCGTATACATAAACATAAAAATGTCCTTCTCCATGTACCACAGCGAGTCAATATCCCACAGCGTCAAGATTTCGGCGGGTGTCTTATCTTTATCGCAGGTCTTTTAAATTTTCCTTGATTTGACCTACATGTTTGCCACTGACACGCGTGTTGTAATGATTGTAGTACACAACCTCCAGACATCAGGACCAAGTGAACGTTTTGCGCGACTACACAGTTGGACACTCGATACACTGGTGTTGTTTATGTTAGGGATTGTCTTCAATTAACTTTTTCATCTCAAACTGATTGATCTATTTTGTTAAGACCGCTATAATATAATTACATCACCCGACAACAACATATGATTTAATTTGTTTGTTTGAAACAAAGTATAATTATCTATCTTCGGACTTCCCGAAAAATGACAAGAAACATACTCTTGGTCGTGAATAAATTATAAACACGGAAATGTACGAGCTAATCAGATGGCGGAATACACTCGTAGCAGGCCGTAACCCCGTCTACTTTATTAGATTGATGCCGAGATGCCGTGTCACAAAGTTATCTCCTCAAGTAAATTTCACGAATTATATATCAATATTTGACATATCAGATATGTTTACAAATACTCCAATACGGATATGAATATACAGATGTGTATAATATTAAATTCTGCAAAAACTACGATTCAACTCTACGGCGGCATTGCTATAATTGTATGCGTATCCACGCTGTTTGTCAGATGGTGTAAAACGCTAATTTATTCGGCACAAAAAGAAACACCAAGAAATGCAAAGTGTATTGAGACAAAAAATCTAAATTGGGATATTGCGTCATCAGTGAAAATAACATCCACATTCTCAGATTTGTCATCCCACGCCCTACGCCTCATTCTTACCCCAGCGTCTGAAAAAATAATGGTGAAAAGCAGATATTTTTTAACGGTCATACAAAAACATAAATTGGACTGTGAAATTGTCTCTGAGCATCCATAACCAGATTGTTTGCCATCGGGTGTGCGAAATGAGGTCAAATTAGATTAAACATTTATCAATAGTAGGGAATAAATAACATGTGTCATAATAATGTTTGTTTCACTGTCAGAGTGACGTCATCAGACATTGGTACAAGGCGTTAAGGAAAGGGACAGCGTGTTCCTTCTGTGCATAAATTTAGGCATGTGTAGTTATAAACATAACTCTCTTAACGGGTTGTATCAATTTAATAGTAATTCTTTTTTTATGAAATTAGTATACTGAAAATAAATATTTTAGAAGACAACTAGTTACAAACAAACAC
Organism: Panopea generosa; assembly: GCA_029582155.1. NCBI lineage: Eukaryota > Metazoa > Mollusca > Bivalvia > Adapedonta > Hiatellidae > Panopea > Panopea generosa. The sequence continues at coordinate 7,762,197 of CM055911.1, forward strand.
TAACCTTTAATTATTATAATGTTGTTGTTTTTTTCGTTTGTTATCTGTAGTGCCCCTTTATTTAATTCTTGACCTGAGGTAAATTGTGACTTAATCACTTGCATATTGCATTAGATCAAAAGTGTAACGTCGGCGTACTTCAAAGAAAGTAGGCAACCGTTCAGACTAGTAATTTTGCAAGCGTTACAATGAGAAAACATTAGAAAGGGGATTTTAGCCTTTTTTTAATTTTGTGCATGGTGGTATTTTATCAAATTAAAATTTTATGCATGGTGGTATATATCACAATTAAATTTTATGCTCTGTGAGTAAAAAAAAAAGTGCCATCCAACCCCCCCATACATTTAATTCTGGAAAAGCCCTGAGTAAAGGCTACTATTGATATATAATTCAATATGGGAGCTGGTCTGGCTGATTTTATTACCAACCTGTGCGCCCATGTACTCTTCGTGACAAAGTGTTTGTCTGAAGGCGCACAGGTCTGGTTATGTAGATATGTTGTCCGGTTACACCTGTTCTCTTGTAAATTAAACATATGCACACTATTGCCACTAACTGAATCTACATTTGTTTTTCTTGTTGTAAAAGAATAGCCATTAAAATATCACTGCTAATGAAGACATGATTGATGATAGATGGTTATGATATAATTTAATTTGTGATGGAGATGAATGAATGATGAATGATGATTGATAAAATCTTGATGATTATAAATAAACAGAGTGATTCGATCCTCTTTCCAGCCTGACCAGTTCAAATGGAGGGCGAATAAACTGTAAAATTATATATTAAGTGGTCTGTGTTGTTTCCTATGCTAATAATTTAGCTGGGACCATTGTGTCAACACAGCCTATATGGTTGGGGGATGCCAAATGTCAAAAAATGTAAACAAAGGAATTTAGAGTAGCCAAAAGAATATCTAAACGAGAGTTAAGGTAGGTGGAGGGTTACCGTCGATGGTGCTGATGTTGTTGGTGTCTGTGATGTCCATATGTGTGGTATTATCCCTCCACGGTGAGGTAAAATATAAATTTTAGATTGATATTTTCTCACAATTTTTAAATATGGCTGCCACCTGGCCGACCGGAAACAGGAAATGAGAGAGACTAGACACAATTTCATGTTTTATTACATTAAAGTGTGACCTTAACATTTGTGTAGCCTTGACCTTGACATCTGATATAAAGGTCTGAGTATTTTTTACAGATAAATGCAGGTGACACATCATCATGACATGTTGATCATTTGTGTCAAGCTATTTTAAAATCCCTCCATGTAAAACAAAATTACAAACCAGACATAAAATATTTACAAACTAAAAGTGTGACCTTGACCTTTATGGTAAGGTTCTGGGTATTAATGCAACACTTCGTAAAGCCATACTGATCAATTGAGCCAGGTGTTTTTGAAATCCAACCATGCATGATAAAGTTATAGACCAGACTTGAAATCTCAGACTCAAAGTATTGTTGAACAAACTCAAAGTGAGACCTTGACCTCTGAGGTACAGGTCTAGGTCTTACATACGACACATCGCCATGTCATCTTGATCAACTGAGCCAAGTTAAAGACAAATTTTCAGACTAGAAACGAAATATCAAACAAATTGAAAGGTGACCTTCACCTTTTAGGTAAGGTTCTTGGTCTTACACACGACACTTCATCATGTCATGTTGATAAACTGAGCCAAGTGTTTTTGAAATTTATCCATAGGTAACAAAGTTACAGACCGGACATGAAATCTCACACAGACTCGAAGTGTGACCTTGACCTTTAAGGTACGGGTGTGGGTCTTACATGCGACACGTTATCATGTTGTGCTGATGAACTGAGCCAAGTGTTTGTGAAATTTATCAATAGGTGACAAAGTTACAGATTGGAAACGAAATCTCAGACTGAAAGTGTCATCAAAGTTATACTGTGACCTTGACCTTCTAATTGGGAGTCTGGGTGTTACGCGCAACATGTCGTCATGTTATGTTGATCATTTGTAACAGGTATTTATAAAATTTATCTATGCATGACAAAGTTACAGGCTGGACATGAAACCTCACAGACTCAAAGTGCTGTCAAACAAACTGAAAATGTGACCTTGACCTATGAGGTAAGGTTGTGGGTCTTACTCACGACACATCTTCATGTTATGCTGTTCATTTGTAGCAAGTATTAACAAAATCCATCTATGCATGACAAAGTTACAGACCTGACACAAAATATCTGACGGAAGGACGGACGCTGCGATTACTATACGCCACCCCCAAAATTTTCATGTAAAAATCAAAGTCCCATTACCGTACCTATCCCCTTCAATTAAACAAACCTGAAATCCCTTCAAAAGTGGAACATTTATACAAATTATGAATAAATTCAATGCACAAACTTTATTTTTCTGTGAGGATGTTCAACAAAGGCGTTTTCCACTTTTGTTCTTTTGTATTACTAGTAATTTATGTCAGCTTAATTGTGACTTAATTCAGAGTTTTGGGAATTACTCTCGGGTTATATTTTCAATAGAGCCAGCACTTGGTTTCATTTTTCATACAGGTGAGTCCGTATCAAACCTGTGACCTGTGGTGAGCAGCCAAAACCCTATCCACTACACAAAACTGCCCAAATTATTTTATAGCTGTCTCGAGTGATCAATGTGGTTGTCAGTGAAGATATTAGAAAATATAAAAATTTCATAAACTAGCATTCGTCATAAAAGGGTGGAATTCATTGGGGTAATTAAGGACATTTTTATAAAGAATATATCAGAAACAAATGTCTTCTCTAAAATGAATTTTTTTAACAATCATTTTGTGGTAAATACATTTCATATTTAATAATAGCCTAAAGCTTTATTAATCTGACACAAAATGTAACCAAGGGGTCAATTTCTTATACATTATTTTAGTTTAAACATGATCCAAGTTGTCAGGAGTACACGTTGTAGTAGATTATTTCTGGAAATCAAAACCTACCTGATCCACACATTCTGAAAAACAATAAACATAATGTAATAAAACACGATATAATTGGGTAATGTAACTTTTAAATGATAACAATGATTTTTTTTTATATTTAGCACTTAAAAGAAAATGCTTTGGCAGCAACAGCAATGAATGTTTTAATATCAAACCTATGTATGTGGTGACTTCTATTGGGCAGCCACTTGTTTTTGCTATTATTTTTGTTCCTTCCCTTGACAAACAGCCAAGTTTGACTGTAATTGCGTAATGTAACTTTTAAATGACAATAGTGAATGTTTTGAAATTTACTGCACTTAGGAAAAATGCAATGAAAGTTTTAGTATTAAATGTAAACAACAAAAACTATATACATGTACATCATAATTTTGTCCAAAACATATGTATGAATATTTTGTTTATTCTTTATTATAAGTTTTGGATTATTTTATCAAGGAATTAAATGCGGGAATATTTATTACTGTATGCAACATTTCTGTATTTGTATTTCTTGCATACCAAATATTAAAGGATATCTGCATCTTTCCTGGGGCCAGATATATTTTTATTTCACTATAGGGCTGAGATAAAGTTCTTATGCTATCATCCCTGATCCAGCATCAACTAGTTTGACACCTTAAATAATGGAAAAAAATAAAATACAATTTACATGTTAACTAAACTACCAATGTGTTCGGTATGCAAGAAAACGAATCATTCTGGATTTTTCTCTTCAGGTAGAAAAAAAGGATCCATTGGGACAACTGATTTCACAGCTTTCTTTTTTTCTCTCTTCCATAGTCACCAATGAATTCTGGTCATCAAGAGAGGGTGGTAGTATATATGCAGTCAGAAACTGTATATACGAGGTGTGTTAAAATATATGTGGACTTTCGTAATATTTTCAACATTTAATATAGCACATCAACAACAAGAACTGTTGGAGGGACAGCGTGCTCAACCATTTCGATGCTGTTCTAAAATAACAGCTTTTTCAGGAACTAAGTATCAAACAGAAGACAATTAAAACTCAGGGGAGGTAAAATTAAACTATAATTATTGCTTATCTGTTAAAAATAAATTAGCAAAATAATTCACCAACACTATTTATTTACATTCAGTTGTTTTTTGGAAAACAACAAAGGGAATGGATGGTTTGTATTGTCTTAATATTATTTAATTCAGCACGACATATAGGCCTATGCACTAACTTCACCTCAGAGGGCAATATATATCGGTACCAGTTCATGAAAATGGATCTAAAGTTGAAAAAAATCTTGTACCAGCATGCAGTTTATCACAACTGGATACCCTTTCATGAAAATGAAGAAAATAAATATATATATAAAAAAAAGGATTAAACTTTACAAAAAAGAAAAAAAAAGATTAAAAAAGATTAAATTTAAAAAAAAAAAAATTTTTTAACCCTCAGTGCGGACCAAAAACATGAGGTGCGGATGCTCTACTGACTCGTAGTGGCCATAACACTTTTTGAAATTTCACAATATTTCCCCTTTTTTGGGTTCCTCTTAACAACTTATGGATAAATACCCCCATCACATCTATACTGAACAAAAACTTAATTGCAATGAAAAGGAAATACTTGAAATGTAAAGCAAATATACTGTGAAATCATTTATTTTCGTGGGTATTAAATTTTGTGATTTCCACTTCAAAGACATATCCGTGGGGATTTTAATTCATTGAAAATCAATTTCAAAAAAAAAATAATTTACACTTTCCACATCTAGCTAAATCAACATTGCATATGGTGTAGATGAGTATTAAACAATCTAACATTATTTACAAAATCATCAATTAAAATATTGATGCAATATGACGAAAGGATGGATTATCTACTACAATAATGCGATGCACGTAGCCATATGAAAACAGAGGTAATTTATATTGACAGCATTACATAGCCTTAGTTTGTGGGCATTTCATTTCATTGTCTAGGCTCCCCACAAAATCAATGAAAATTAGTACTCCCCGAAAACTAATGATTTCACAGTAGTCCGTGTACAGAAACCTTATACAACTCAGCCCCTTGATCAGAACTTCAATCACCCACTCTTAGGGATTTGTTATGAGCAAAAAGGCTTTAGATTTTAAAAAGAAGTTTTTTTGTACACATGAATGCGAAAATGAAAATAAGCAGTTTTCCCTATAATATAAAACAGATTACAGGGCCCCAATATATCCCAGCCCCTTGACATGCACACTCTTTAATCCTTGCTGATGTAAGGATAATTTATATCAAATATGAACTAGTTTGACTGAAAGGTTATTAAGAGGAAGCTTTGTGAAAATTCCCAATTTTAACCTTATTGCCCCACACACACCCATGACCCCTTATGGAATTCAATCCTCGTTATTAATGAACAAAATCAGATTTATTGTTACTAGACAATGCATTAGATCTCAAATTAAACAACATATTTACCCAAATGGAAGTAAAAATGAGAATTTTCCATTTTCCCATAGTATTCCTAAGTAAAACTCAAAGACCTCTTACAGGGCCTCTATACATCCCAGTGCCCCTTGATTGGTACAAACTTAGAACTCTTAATCATAGGGATAAATTTATCAAATATGCACAAATTTGACTGACCGGTTGTTGAAAATAAGATTTATAACAATGTTCAATTTTAACCATTTTATGACCCCCACCCTGCCCCTTTTAGAAAGTCAATCCTTCATAACGAACAAAATCTTATTTGTTATGAGTAGAAGATGCTTAAAAACTCAAACTGAATTAAAAAAAAGTCATAAATGAATGAAAAAAAAAGAGAATTTTCCGTTTTTCCAATAGTCTTCCTATATAAAACTCAAAAAACCCTTACAAAGTCCCCATAAATACAAGAACCTTGATTTGTACAAACTTTAAACCCATACTCATTGGGATAATCTATATCAAATATGAACAAATTTTACTGACTGTTGCCGAGAAGAAGATTTTTGAACATTTTCCAATTTAACCCTTTTTTTATCCACCCTGGCCCCTTATGGAAAGTCAATAATCCTTATTGAACCATATCTTATTTCCTATGACTAGATGATACTTCAGAAGTCATACTGAATAATAACGGTGCCTAAATAGATGAAAAAGTGAGAATTTTCTGTTTTCCCATATATCCCTATGTAAAATTTCAAGTCCCCTTACAGGGTCCCTATAAATATTAGCCTCTAAATTCTTATCTACAATCCAACCCCTATACATTGGGATAATTTATGCCAAATATGAACATATCTGACTTACCGGTTCTTAAGAAAACGATTTTTTAACTCCCAATTTTTACCCTTTTGGGGCCCCTTCTGACCCTTTAAGATGTTGGAACCCAGTCATTCTTACCAATCTGAACCTCCTTGACCAAACAATGCTTCTGTGAAAATATAGGCAAAATCAGTTTCTTTTTTTAAAAAAAAAAATTATGTTTATTATAATGACATGTGTCCCCTAATTGAACCCTCGGGCCAGGGTCATTATGACCCCCAGGGACATCATTTTAACAAAACTAACAGAACTATAGTTGGTTATCATTACTACTTAAACATTTTCAAAATCTGTTGGGCGGTTCATGAGAAAAAGATTTTTTAAGTTTCAGACTATTTTTAGTAATGGAGGCCATCTTGAATTTCAGATAAAAAAAAAATCTTCTGTATAGTCTCCTATGCAATAGAAACATCCATATGAAGTTTGAGTTTAAATGGCCTAGACGTTTCAGAGAAAGTGCTGCTAACGGACGACAGACGATGGACAATGCACCATCACATAAGCCCTTCTGGCCTTTGGCCAGTCGAGCTAAAAACAACAAAAAAATAAATAAAATTTTGCCCTCAGGGTCATGGTTTTGAACAAATCAAAGATCTAAGATCAAGGCCTTGTACTCTAAACTTTAACCTGCTAAAACAAAATTTCTAAGTCTAAAAGAAAAATAATTCTGCCAAAATGCAATCACCAGTTATGGTTCTTATCTCTATGAGTTTCCTAAAGGATGTTGAACACACGTGAAATTCCATTCATGTCCAATAATAGGATGATGAAATAAGTACCAAATCAAAAACCTCTAAAAATCTCTAACCAAATTTTCTAAGTACAAAAGGGCCATAACTCTGTATATATGCAACCCAGAGTTATGGTTCTTATCTCTGTGCGTTCCATTGATGATACTGGATATATATGTGAAGTTTCTTTCATATCGTATGAGTGGTTGCAGATATTTTACCTGATAAAAAACTCTCACCTGAAAAATTAAGTAAAAAAAGGGCCATAACTCTGCCAAAATGCAACCCAGAGTTATGTTTCTTATGTCTGTGAGTTCCATTGATGATGCTGATTATACATGTGAAGTTTCAATCATATCGATTGAGTGGCTGCATAGATATCTTACCTGATAAAAAAACTTTCACCTGAGAAACCAACGCCGACGTAAGTACAATAGCCCCCCTATTCTCTGAAGTCGAGTTAAAAATTATATTGCGAAAAAAAGTAATATTTCTTCTATGCAATTACCAAATTCCATATTGGTACTGATATACCCTAACGCTAGCAACAGCTCCAGAAAATATGAATGTAATGGCTACAATGTTTAACAGGCTAAATATACATGAACTTCAGTTTCAAATTCAGTACATCATTGCACAATTCAAGGAATTTTCCATGCATATTTTCTACAGCTGTTGCTACATATCGGTATTCAATATAGGTCTGAAATTTTAACAAAATGTACTGTAGCCATCAGCGAAAGGAGATTCTGGAAGAGCCTTCCAAAGTGGTACGCCTCTTGAGTTAAAAAGGACAGTTGAGGCATTCAGTTGATCATGTTGTAGACGAGATATTCTCGAGTATCTAGATGCTTTGTTAGTCATTAAGTGTTGGTCTCTGTCAATGTCAACCAGTCTATTATGTATTTTGTAAAGTGTCAAACTTGTATTGGTACATCTTTACTCTAGGGTTGATCATCGCAAATCGTCAAGCATGTCCTCAACATGACTAGTGTTATGCCATCTTCTACATGTCAATTGAGCTGCTGTTCTTTGTACCATTTCAATTTCATGTTTGTTGCCCCCGAATGTGGGAGTGGAGACGCATACTCAATTTGTGGTCTAATTAAAGTTTGGTATGCAATGTGTGGCGTCCAGTCCAATGTTTCAGTAATTGTAATCCCCACATACTTTGTTGCCTTTACATTGTCAAGCGTCTGTCCGTATAAAGTGTGGCAATTAATTTGCTTTTTCTGGTTGATGTTCTTACTGAGTAACATTTGGATACATTGGAATTCATGAGCCACTGTTGCTACCATGTACCAAGTTTTTGTAAGTTAGTCTGGTTCCATGCCGTCCTGAAGAATTATATATATTTAATAGACAGTCATCTGCAAAAAGCCTTACATTTGATGATATACCGTTCGGTAAGGTCGTTAATAAACAATAAGAAGAGAATTGGACCTAGGCAGGAGCCTTGGTGAACCACCAGATATTACTGGAGCTTGGTCGGAGTGCATTCCGTCGTGTACTACTTCTAGTGTCGTCTGATAGCCATGAGGCAATCCAACAGTTGGTTGTTCCTCTTGCACTGTAGTGGTCTAGTTTGTATAGTAGATGCTTGTGGGGTACTTTTTGGAAGACTTTGGCAAAGTCCATCAAGATAAAGTCTGTCTGTTTGTGCTTCTTATTGTACTTGTATTGACTAATCCAAGTAAACAAGTCATCTCACTAAATTGAGTAGGTCTTACAACTGCAAAAGTTTCAATTCAATACATGTAGTGACTGCAGATATAAAACTTATATTATTCTATACGTTATTCTATTCAAGAAAGAGTTACCCAACTTAGTCACTAGTATTGCAATAGGTTTGATGACTGGGGAAGTCGTTTCACTGCACTGGCCACTGGCTACCAGGATAAAGCCTTGCAAAACTTTTAACTAAAGTGTGACCCGCTGGGCAAGTTCAATTGCCCTGCTTATTCTTAAAAAAATCTATCTAATTTGAATTTTATCTCAGATTTCACTGAAAGGTGTGTGTAAGCTTCAACCACAACAGAGCAAGATTATAGAGAAAGAAACATTTGGAAGGAAAGAGTAAGGAACAAAAGACAGAGAGGTTAATACAGTGCCCCCTTATCCTAAAGGACACTGCCCCCTCTGAACATATACTTACTTGGAAGTTTACTGTGTAAATATATCATATCCCAAAAATGGACTGCTTCATACCAATACCAGGAGTTCCCATGTTTTAACAACCTGTAGTTATAAATATTAAAAACATATATCTTATATAGCATGAATATAATTTAGGAAACGATTGACTGAATATTTAGTGTCATTTTCCTGCGATCCTGAAAGGTTAACCAGTACTCCAGCACACCCATCTCTGCAAGAAACTAATAACTTTCTCACTTGGTTCAGTGGTGAGAGACGAATGATAATGAGAAGCAATGTTGAATAATCAATCATCACGGAGACTGCTGCCAGACTCACGACCTCTGGATTGATAGTCAGACGTATCACTGACTGAGCTAATCAGGCCCAACTTTAGGAAACAAAGAAACAGTTTAATGAAACATGACCTTATATCTCTCACCTGTGGCAAAATAGACAATCACATAACAAACTATGTTTTAAAATTTAAGCACCACAACTTAGACATTAATTATACAAGACATGTTAAATTCAAAAGATTGACTGATTTAATATTTAATGTCATTTTTATGCCATAAAGAACTGATGATCAATTAACCTTACCACTCTATCCTGGGATTCTGGAAGATTAACCAGTATTCCAGCAAACAAGGTCATTGATTACTAGTTGTTGTTGTATGGTGTTTAGCGTCGCTTTCAACAATTTTTCAGTCATATCGCAAAGGTGTCTACTTGAGACAGTATTCTAAGCACTATCACACTGGAGTATCATGCCGCAAACACATGAAATGATACCCTACCCAGTCACTGACACCAGGCCGACCAGTCCTAGAACTTTCTTCTAAATGCTGGGCATCAAGCGAAGGAAGCTTCTAGTACAATTTTTAAAGTCTTTGACCCAGTCAGGGATTTAACCCACAACCTTCCGCATTGAAGGCATACGCTCTACCACTAGACCATGCTGTGGTCTTAAGTAATTGATTACTTTCCACTTGTAGTGAAAGATACATAATAACTTGACATGTTGTATATCAATTATCAAGGAATCTCTGACCATGCAGATTCAAACTCACGACTCCTGGAGTGATACGAGTCAGACATGCTACCAACTGAGCTATTCAGGCCTGGCAAACCTGTTAATTTTTTTTATCCAAGATTATATCAGGACAGTAAGAGTAGAGGAATTGTTACACTACTGTTTGGTCATATACAAGGTGGTAATGTGTACAAAAGGTCTTACTAGGCATATTTTTGAAAATGCAAGAGCCGCAACTAAATCATTTGATCCGATTTGATTAGTTAACAATTTGTCTCAGATATGGTTACGAAACTTCTGTTATACTCTGATCCAATAAATAAAAGTTTTAAAGTGCAAATCAGATGGGTCATATTTCTATAATTAAAGTGCTATAATTAATACATAATGCAATATCTGACGAGTGCACACACATGATGAAATAGACAAAATTTATAATTTAAGGGTCACAACTTGAGCAAATTATCCTACTTATTTGACAAGTTAATCAAACGGTCCAAGAGGCCCCAATGATGCTTACTGGCTTATAATGGCCATAGTATTTTATTTTATGAAAAAATATTGGGGAGTTTGGATTCAGTTAAGCTCTGAGCTTTTGTTATCACAATCAAGCTAAAATAAATTAATAAACTAAATCCATCTTATTGAATTAACTCGAATTTGCTATAAAACAGACAATCCTTTCAGTTCTCAAACTAAAAAGAATTATTGCATGTTTTCCTTTTAATGCCATCGAGGGCCAACAGACAATTAGATCCTGGGATCCTGAAATGCTAACCAGTATTTCAGCACACCAATCTCTGCAAGTAACTGAGAACTTTCCCACTTAAATCAGCAGTGAGACAAATGACAATAAATGAAATGTCATATATCATCAAGCAGACTGGCTGGACAGGGATTTGACATTGCTGAATGTACGAAAAAATGCGAATTTTCTGTTCCTGACAGGGCCATGTAACCTTGCATCTGGACTTGGAAAAAAACTTCACTGAAATACTTACTTATAGAATGAGTAAGTATAAACATATTTGACCAACAGGCTTTAGAGAAGATCTTTGGAAATCTAAATATTAACCTTTATTGGGCCTTTCCTAGTCTTTTATAAAAATTCATTCTAAATGAACCAACCTGGCCCCTTATTGACATTCAATCACCATTTTATAGAGAGTCTGACTGGAATATTGAGTAAACTGGAGATGTAATCTCAGTGGGCAAGTTTTCTAATCTATTTACAAACCGTCTAAAGTTGTAAAATTAATGAAGGGGGAAAGCCTACACAACTTGTATAAAATGTGAAAAAAGCTATATGTAAGTAAAGTTCTTTTTAGGAATTATAATAGTAGACTCAATATGACTATTCTAAATCTATTGCTGGGCCCGATGAGCTCAGTCGGTTGCGCATCTATCAATCCAGGGGTTGTGAGTTTGAATCCCCCGCCCAGCAACAGTCTCCATGATGATCGATATACGACATTGCATCTCATTATCATTTGTTTCTCACCACTGATTCAAGTGGGAAAGTTATCAGTTACTTGCGGAGACAGGGTGTACTCGAGTACTGGTTAATCCCATGAAACAGTGGTTAGGTTAACTGACCGTCTGTTAGCCCTCGATGGCATAGAAAGGACGCTAAAAATTCAATCAATCAATCAAAATCTGTTGAAGCAAGGAACATAGCCACAGAAAAAGTAAGACATGCCAGAATGAAAAGATTTTAAACCTACAAGTTTGACAAGTGTTGTGTGCAAAGTCCTTGAATTAATAATCAAGGATCAGTTACATATCATCAAAATAATGACAAGTTGATTAAAATTGGACAGCATGGTTTTATTAAAGGAAAATCATGTCCATCAAATTAACTGGAGCCGCGTCATCAATAGTTGGAATGATCTCCCACAGGATGTTATTGAATTCAATAGACACTTTCAAACACAGGAGACTGCCACTGGATTAAGGCTATGCCTAAATCTTAAATTCCCATAAAAATTGTAAATGTTCACTATCAATCAGTTCTTCGGAATTTTTTGGAAATTTCTAAATGGTCAACCCTGTTTGGAACACCCTCCCGGACCCCTCAAGACAAAGGAAGCTAGTCATTTTAATAAATTTAGATATTTTTTAACCAACAATCAATAATACCTCTGTGAAAAATGTTCAACCCCACCTACATCATGTATCTTGACATGAATATATTTAAGCATGTAAAATATAATACTGAAAAGGAATTCAACACTCACCCCCCTCAAGTTGACCTCCGTGCCCAGTTTAGACTAAAATAGATTTCCAGCTTCAGGTTGCAAAGTATTTCACAACACAAAAAATCAATTGCATGGTTTCACATTGCAGAATTTGCTTCATCGAAGTCTGAATGACGACTTTAATGTCAAGCAGTATTTGCTCATTTTGTATTTTTAGAATTTGGATTAAACTTCAATTTCTTCATTTCAATTAAAATATTGTTTTTGTCAATCTGGTCGACTTACAAATCATGCACGTTTATTACTTTTTTACTAAGTTTTGTATTTATTTAAAAACAAAATTCAATCAATTATATTCCCCCAACCCTTCCCTGATAAAATACCTATAAAGTTTAAAAGGTTTTTTCAATAATTTATGTTTTAGATTCTTTGTCAGAGTAACGACCCTTGAATAATAAACTTTGACAGTGTGCACACTTTACTGGATCTTCATCAAAGTTAAGAGTTTAGTTATGTAACTTCAAAATTACAGAATTAAACATGAAACAATGAAGTAGAACTATCTCGGCTAGACATTGCTCAGTTGATGCTGACATTTTAAAGAAGAAAGAAAAGTAGACAAAGGAGTTAATGCAGTGTTCCCTTATCCTAAAGAACATCTACCTCCTCTGGAAGGTAAGAATTGTTATATAACTTACTTGTTTACTTACTTATCTGCAACCCATGGTTATTGAACTAAAGTGGACTCGCAGCTGTGTCTATGAAAATACATAAATATGTTACACGCATAGTTGATTATTTTTTACTTCTATTTCTAAACAAAAACAAAAGGCCCAAAAGGGCCTGATGATGCTGTACTAGTTAAAGTGACCATAGTAAATTTCACAATATAAACCATTTTAGGGACTGTCTTGACCCCAGCATTCTATATAACAATTTTCTTTCAAATAACAATTTGTTTGTTTGAATTTTTTTTTGTAGTACTTCAGTTAACAGTGGTCAGCACACCTAATCATTGTTCTTTGGATTCTTAAGGCAGTTAACCAGCACTAGAAACACCTTATCTCTACAAGTCACTGACTACTTACCCACATATTCAGAGGTAGGAAACTCATGGTCGTAGAATAAAGTGCATGACCAATCATCATAGAGACTGCAGCCGGGTTGGGATTCAAACCCACCAGAATTAATAGATGCATTACTGGCTGCAATGTACAGGCCAAGCAAAAATAACCAGCTATAAACTATTGAAAAACACTTTAATATCCCAACATTTTTATACATTCTTCATATATTGTGATATAATATACAACTATCTACCTTTTTAGTGGTCAATGGTTAAAATCATTTATCCAAGAAAAATGCATATATTGAATAACAATAAAAAGGTAAATCAAGAAGTAGTTTTACATTACAAATGTATTAGGTTCCTGACCGTCACTTCATTAATACTTTCACGGCGTTTTAACAGAGGATTTAAGTCTCCATGAACCAATTCAACTATTACCCCTATATTCCTAACGAAAAACTAACTTAAAATATTTCCAACTATTCAGAGTGCAATGTCACCAGTATTTAGCTCTACATTTTGGATCCGCTCTTGATCAAAATAACGTCATCAACGCCATTACATATACAACCTGACGTCATTATATAAACATATCAGTTGTGGAAAATGGTTTAATTATATTTTAACGTTGAATAAGTGGTACCGTATTCAGTGTCAGTTTTAATTTACAGAATATAATAAACAGTTCATTTAACTGTTGTTTTATCGAGTAATACAAATGGAGCTTGAATAGACTATCAGCATGAGAATGGAAAAAACGTTTTATTTGAACTATTGACTCAGAAACAGGATGAATTAGTTTTGAAAGAATAAGTGGTCAATAGTTCAATTTTAAAGAAATAAGTGGTCAATAGTTAATATTATTTGACCTGTTTAGTTCAGTTTTCAGCCAGTCAGATTGAAGCATTTAAAATGATATATAATAAAAAAACAATATTACCTTTTGATCTATGTAGAATAAATATTTGGTGGACTTGTTTCATCCTATCCATACAAAGTTTGCTTGCGTCTGCATGGTTCACCATAGGTACTGGAAAGTCTTTTCCCACAATGCACTTGGTTGCTTTTTGGACACTCTCTGGTGTATTCCAGGGTTCATAGATATAGAGTGGCAGATAACCTTTCAATATAGGTAATGCCTGAAAATAAATCATACAATTACCAAGTTATAATCTTGACCTCCAGATCACAACAAATGGCTTGAATGTGATATAGTATAGCGGATATACATTTTAAGTTAAACAATAGCATAATATCAATCATCACAGAGATTGTGACCCAGCAGGGATTCGATATCATGACCACAAGCTACTGACTGAGCCAGCCAGTACTTTGTAAAGAATGTCTGTAATATATATCCTAGCATCATGCATTAATACTTAACATAATAAAGAGTTGACCTAGTAAACCTACTACTGTAAGTTTATTTGGCTGGTCAACCTTCATTCAAACTATTTGGATTTCTTCCTTCAAAACTGTTGTCCAAGATATTGTTATTGAAACCGTATCAGCAGGATAAACAAAATACTAGGGAAAAGATTGTTGCTACAAGTTCATTAGATTTGGCACATCAATGTAACACTACCTCAGCAGAGCCAGCCTTGCCTTTATGCTTTTTAATGGAATTTGACTATTAATTTATACTTATTAATTTTGCAACAACTAGAAAGAAGGCTCAGGGCTATTCCAGATCAGTGTCTAGTCTATTTCCTGGTAAGGACCAGAACTGATGTTATTTTTAGAGAGGTCATCAAATTGAGACTGATAATGAACAACTGACCTCTGGCATGAGCAGCCAACACTATATCAACTGTACTTACACCCAGATTATTTGACTATTGACTCTATGTGTTCACACATTCTTCTCCATGTCAAAGGCATCACAATGACATCAGGAGTATAGATAGTCTGAGAGTTATATTAAACTACTAGTGATTCTGCGACTGTACCGACACCAAAGATACAATACTTGAATAAAAACAATCCATTCTTTAGCCAGTAACACATTTAAAAAAATGTTGTTCACTGATTTTTTTATTTTACACAGTTTACTATTAAAACTATAATTAATAGTACAGTAAAGTAGTTAAAATTTGCATGCACATTAATATTTACTGTACGTCTACACAACAAAGCAACATACCTGATAACATCACTTCATACCTGACAAAATCACAACATATCTAATTAAATCGCAAGATACCAGATAAAATCGCAACATACCTTGTAAAATAACAACATACCTAATAAAATCACAACATACCTGATTAATTCAAAACATACCTGATTGAATCACAACAAACCTGATAAATTCATAACATACCTGATAAAATCACAACATACCTGATGAAATCACAACTAGGCTAATAATTCACAACATACCTGATAAAATCACAACATACCTAAGGCGATCCTTATAAAAATGTTTGTTTGCTGTGCTCCAACCCAGTATTTTTCATGTGAGTAGGTAGATAGCTAATTTTTTTTGGCCAGATTTTTATTTTTTGTACTCATCTTCAATAAAAATGGACAGAAATCATGAAAAATAATTCAATGCTTAGAAAGTCAATAAAAAAAATTTGAGTAGCTACAATTTTGAGTGAGTAGCTAGGAGCACGACAAACAAATATTTTTTTAAAGGACAGTCTAATTAAATCACAACATACCTGATTATATATCCTGTTGGATCTGCCTGCTTACTAATGCCAACAGGACAGTAAGAGTAGAGGAATTGTTGGAAGAATGAACTACACGACAGCCGCCCGCATTCACCGACCAATCAGAATCCAACAACAGCTTGTCAAACACCTGTAAATATGATTAAGGCAGCTCAGGGAACGGACTCATATTAGGTTAAAAAGTGCAATAAATTCATACTTTGTGTATTCTCAGTTCACTTCACACTGAAAATCAATTCATATCTCAGTGCATAATAGTTGCATTTGAAGATTTATATCCAAATCCTTAAAATTTAGAGTGAAGATGTTTATATGTATGTTACAAGATAAAATTTCTATTTTTCTTCAATCATAAATTTACAACCAATAAATTTGATGTTCTGTAAGGTATGTAAATCAGATTGTCTTAGCTTAAACCGTGACATCATAACATTAAATTTATGAATTATTCATTTTTACCTTATACTACCAATATGAATATAATAATGAATTATAACAAGTAAATATTTGAACAATATTGCTGGTGAAATTTTACAATTTAAAGCATAATTTATTTAATAAAGAAGAAATTGAATGAGATAAAAGAGAAATTTTTATTTTAGGGACTTATTATATAGAATCTTATAGATGGTAAAATGCATAATTTCTCAGTCATTTAACTTATCAATTGAAACCGACTCATTTAACCTACTGCAGCTATATTCTTTTTTGTTCATTATCAAAAGCTAAACTTTTTTATAAACTAGAGCTCTAACTAGTATTTCTTGATTCAGAAATGACATTGGTATGGTAAAGCTTGTGTCACCATACACATTAATGGTGCGAATCTATGTGCAGCCTAACTTAATGTAAAAAGCAATGTTTCCTTTGAAATTGCTCCATTCAAGATACAAGTGGCAGTGTTACTCTTGAAAATAGTAGTAACTATGACATAGAATCTGATATTTCTGGATTTTATCCTATTTGAGATAAGAAATATATAAACAGTAGTGCGATTTTGTAACTCTCAAGGCAGCACATCGCATATCCAAATAAAGAAAAAAAAATGTCCATCTAAACCTTATTAAAGGCCAATATATAAACAGTTGTAAACTTTTATCAGAAGAGGCTTCAGGCATGCTGAAACATATAGTGGTGTTTCAGATGTGTCTCAATTAAGCTCCATATCTGATTATGAGCATTCACATTCAAATTGATGAATGCATTGACGACTTAAATGACAGTGTTACATTTTTCAAAGGTATTGATAGCACTGTGTTTGATGCAAATTTTGTCAGTTGATCTAAGTCTGTACCTAGATATACCAATTGTGCAAACAAATATTTGAACCAACTGACTTAATCAATCTTTAATAAGTCTTTTAATAGATCAATTTTCAATTGTGAATTCAATATTTCATTCCAACCCAAGAATGCATTTGAAAATGCCTCGACAGGAGAAAAAGAAATATTGGGGTCAGATTATGATAAACATATTCATTCTTCATGGGCAATTGAAAAAAAACTATGTGGCTGTCTCTAGAAACTTAACAAACAGCTTTTATGTGGCTTTTTTTCTTTAATGTGGGTAAAATTTAGCACACAAAAGCAACTTAAATATTGATTAGTTAGAACGTCCATCAATCCATCTGTCCGTCTGTCCATCCATCCAAATATGCATACATAACTTGTGGCCTAAATTCTTCCTACAGTTTTCATGAAGAATAAATTAAGGACTAGGCAACAGAAAGAGGCAAACAAAAACAAGGTAAAAAGTAAAGATTTCTCCGACACTGCAGTGGCTTGTTTTGACCTTGAGGTAATTTACTAATGCCACACTCTTATCAATCATGTTTACACTATAAAAGGAGACTCAGTTCATTTAAATTAACTATTTAAGGGCTCCATTGAAGTTCATTGCTATATCTGGATGGAGTCCATAGAAAGTAGAACAGTACAGTCATGTATGTGAACTTGCTTCCAGTCTTTTTCTTTTTATCAAAAAAATAATCAGAAAATCAGAAGAAATTTTATAATCTAGAGTGACAACTGTACCACCCAAAACAAAAGTAAGTTTTACTTTAACATGTTGTGGTTTTGCCTGCAGAGGTTCAATCTTCTTTCTATCACTCATAAATATTTAGAAAATGCACAGAATGAGTGAGACTCTATCCATGCTTCTACAGAGTGTGCCAGTAAAACTATTTCTGTATAATTATACAACTTCACAGTGGGTAACAACTTTCAGATTGATTGAATAAACATTTAGCATCATTTTTATGCCATCAAGGGCTAACAGACAATCAGTTAACCTAACCACTCTTTCCTGGGACAATGGAAGCCTAACCAGTACTCCAGCACATCCATCTCCCCAAGCAACTAACAGAAGTGACAGGCCAAGAAAACCTTACTTTATTTGGGAAATAAGCATGTTATTTTTTTTTAAAGATTTTAAAAGTATTGCCCTTTAAATGAAGAATTTTGAAATTAACAGTAAGAATGACAATGGATACTGGGGATCAATAAAAGTATATTCAATGTTATTTTCTCTGTATTCATAATTATAAATATTAGTTATAAATAAGTTTAATGAGGCTTTTTTTAGTCAAAATTATCAGTATATTTTCCATAGTGTTGGGTAACGTTCAGACAATGTCATGGTCTTTATCATACCTAATAGTGCTAAAAATGTAGACTATATTAGAAACATTTAGTCCCCTAAATAACCTGTATTTTATAGGGATATACATTTGTTACAGACAGTTCATGGAAGACAACATAATGTTGTTAGTTATAGAATTTAATACTTTCCCATTGTCATACAATAAATGAAATAAAAAAAGATTGATAATAAACACATGAAAAACAGATGTTTAATTATGTCTTTTACATTTGCTGGAATTGGGAACAAAAACACAGATACAACCATTTCGCATTAAGAAATAAATTTAAAAGTTGTAGAATTTTGGTGCAAAAGGGTTGAAATTTAATCTTCATCAAATATCTCTTTTTTTTTTTAAAGCTAAATGACTGTTTCATGTCAGTCTCTGTTAAAATCATCCACAAAAATGACAATTACCAAGAACAAAAACTAAAGGAGTTAACAACTTTTTGTCTTTCCTGAACAATTTAGAAATATTGACTTACAACCGTTTTACACCAAACCCTCAGTATACATTATTGAAATTTTCATATTGTAATGATGAATAATTATACTACTGAAATATCATGTTTTTAGATTTCAGTGTTGTAAAATTTGCCTAGTATAACCATTCAACTTCAGGACAACACTCGTATTATGGGTTGATTAAATAGGCATAGATCCGTTATTAAATTGTTAAGTTAGTGCAATAAAACCCTTTCATTCATTGCTTATGAATAATTACTTCCCTGATTTTTAACCTACCTTAAATCCCTCCTGCCAGGAAGAAGCTAGTGATCGCCCCATGTCAAGAAGCAAACTGTGTCATGTCTTGCTTGATGGTGTACCCATCCTACTTCTCTTATCTGGACCATATAGCATAAATCCATAGAAACCAAGAATTACCCTGAAATACAAAGTGCAGTAGTTCATATACGATAGAGAGATAACTATAGGATATTTACTTTTTCTTCATGAATTGTCGGCTAAAACACGGTATTTGCCTGATTTTCATGTTATATATCCATTTCAGACAAATGGAACCTTCCTGGTTTAAGTTTTCAGAACTAAAACATTAAAACATATGTACCATTAATGCTGCCATAGTTTCAAGCACAGGGATCGATGCATTTTTTACTAAGATGTAAAAATATGTCCCCAAAAAGGCCTTTTTGAGCGTTATGCTGTCTCACTTGAAAAAAATAATATTTTGACCAGTATTTTTTATATCTTATAATATCAATTTTTTTCCTAAAACTATTGTTTTCCTGCAGAAAAATATTTAACTTACAAAATGATGCCAAGCTGAAAAAAAATCATGAATATTTGACAGAATTATGGTAAAAAGACTGAGATCAGTACAGTTTTCAAAAATTAAAATTTCTAACACCGTTCACGTGTTATATGCATAAAACTATTAGGAAAAATAGTTATTCGGCTTTGAATGCAGCTTTCAGAATAACCAATTTTTGTAGCAATTGCAAGTCATGAAAAATATTATTGTAGAATCTGTAGTGTCCGTAACCACAGGCAATTTTCTTAAGAGTTTTATTTAGTTGAAAACTTTGTTCACATGACCATCCATAAACAAGCTACAGATACTTGAAAAGTTTTGAGAAATACTACGTAATCTTGTAATCCAGTCAAAGTTTTGGTTACGGACACTACAAAAATTAATCTCTAAAATACTCAAAAAAATTGTTCATTTCAATTGGGCCTTGTTTTTATAGCTCTTTATTATTTGGGGTGTGTTTCATCATAAAGGTATTGCAGCATCATTTTTCTGTTGGAAATTTCCAAGAAAGTGGCTGAAATAACTTGATTGTTAAAAAATATTGCATGGTACCACATGTGTTCCATCAGTGTAAAAAAAACAATCCATTCAAGCGTTAAGGACACTGTTGTTAAATAGTTGTGTCTTATATGTTTATGCTGTGAATTAAAGACAGTCACCCTATATAATGACAGGAGGTGAAGAAACAGTGCCTAGCAGCAGTAAAGTTATGTATTATGATATTAATTACAGAGAACAGACATATTGTAGTGTCTGTAACCCAATATAGCCATTTGAGTTTCTCATGGACTCACACCACTATTATCTCTCTTGAGTACTCCGGACCTACAGATGAAGGAGGTAGAAATAAAACTTTAGTTCTCTTTTTCTTCTTTTTTCAGGGCTTTGTACTGCAATGTTTTGTTTTTTGCTAGCATGAGTTAAATGGTCAGTATTTTAGAAATCACCTCTGAAAATTTGATGCTGATACCAGCTTTCTGGACAGTTCTGTGTCATTTCAGAATTGTCGGTTCAAACAGCATCTAGGGCGAATAGTTGTCGTATTATTTCTTTGGAAATTGATAGGTCTCACAAAAGCATTGAATTTAAAAAAAAACAACCTGGTCAAGGTATACTTTTTTTTTCTTTATTATTGCATATCTTGAACCAGTGAAGAATTTGAGTCCAGACACATGCTGCAGAATTTAATTGTTCTCTCTGTTTTGGACATAAATGTTACAATGGAGTCCTATGGGAAATGTAATAGTGGTGCGAGACGTCATGCCACAGGACAAATACTTTCAAAGATATGTTATCCTACAGATCTCTTGATGTCAAATGACTAAATTATATAACATAATGAGTTTAGACCACCATATTATTGAAATTAGTTTTAGTAATAATTTAATGTTTGCTTCTATATTTGTATTTAAAGAACAAATGCCAATTTGGAGAGTTTATGGTATGTTTTTCTGATGCTAGTTTGTGGCCAAAAGCATTTTCTTTCTGTAGACAGTTAATTATTAAGATAAATGTAACTGAGTTATCATTACATCGTGAAACAGTAATGTGATGGTAAAAAGGTTATGGACATTACTAAAGATCAAGTAGCCTCCCAAACCCTTGATGACCTTGATTGATGAGAAAAAATAATTGTACAAATGTATTCTCTTTTAAAGACAAAAAATATGATAAAATTTATAAATTTTAAATCATTTTACCAGGCAATAATGGTCTTAGGGCAGAGAAAAAGTGTCATTTATCGAGGAAGTTTGTGGTTATACTCGCTTTAATAAAAACAAAACAGTGCTAATCTATAAACGAATAATTATATTCAACATTTTCTTTCACATTCCGAAAAATGGTCTGCAACTAAAACACTTTAAATAACTAGCAAGACAAGAGCACTGAAAAGTGAAATATGATAAGCCAGCAAACTACAATTACAGTTCAGAAATTGGAGAGAGAAATTAAAACTAGACGAAAAACATCAGTGAAATGAAGATGAAAGGTGGAGAAGAAAGAAAAAGATTACATTGGACACCAAACTCCAGGCATTTATCCAACCTAAGAAAAGTTTTAATGTTATGAGAAAGAAGAAAGCTTCAGGAAATAGAAAAGTATATAAATAGATGAAAAGGATGACCTTAAGAGACCTTACATGTAAATACAAACAGAAATGTAAACCCCTGCCCATCTCAGGCCGTGAAATAACCAGGACCTTGACTTTTCTTTCTGCAGAGCCTAGGTAAAGTCCCTTTCCTGCAGGGACACTTTGCTAAAAGTCTTTTGCTGTTTGGGACCTCTTATGGTTATATAACTACTGTGCAAGTTTGGTTAAGATTCTTTAAAAAATGAAAGTATTATACCACAGTACATAAGATCAAATAAAGAAAAAAAAACAATTCATGGGAAGGTAACTCAGACAGTTATTATATGATCAGGCCAATTCAGGAAAGGAACAGCCATAATCACAGCTATTTTGGCACAAAGTAAATTCCTGTACTTCCACAGAACTGCAGAGACATTTATGCTGTTATTTTAAGAGTGCTGCATTTTAGCTCAACTGTCCCCAGCTATGTCTCAACTTTTGGGGAGCAGAGTTTAGAAATGAATGGTGCCTAAGACAGAAAATATACTTAAACTGCAGTTGGAAGTGAAAAGTAACAGTGAAAATACTAGTAACATAAAAGTGGCAAATGCATATATTAAGAAACTAAAAACGAAGAAGTTTAAGACTTTAAGAGTGTTGAAAGTAACCAGTGAACTAGTTTATTTGAGCACCACAAGCAACCGAGAAGTACCAAGAAAACATCAAGTAATTATAATCAAGAGACAGTATAGAGAGAAGGAAAAAGCATGTCATGACAACACTATTTGAGGAGGATCATAAACATCAGACACACAGCCTAAAAAATTGGGTTGACAATTTATTCATGAAGTTGAAGCCTGAAAATGTGAAGAAAGTGTCAGAAACAAGCAGACAATCAGCCTGTGTCAGTCATGTATAAACATGTATCATAGAGCACTCGATTAAAATGAGATCTTACTAAAGTGCCAAATTAACTATTAATGATTGTTGATTGATTGAATATTTAGCGCCATCAAGGGTTAACAGACGATCAGTTAACCTAACCACTGTTTCCTGGGATTAACCAGTACTCGAGCACACCCATCTCTGCAAGTAACTGATAACTTTCCCACTTGAATCAGTTGTGAGAGACAAATGATAATGAGACACAATGTCGTATATCAATCATCACAGAGACTTGCCGGGTGGGGGATTCGAACTCACGACCCCTGGATTGATAGTCAGACGCGTAACAGACTGAGCTAATCGGGCCCGGCTAACTATTAATGGTTGTGTTCGTAACCCGTTGTAGTAACAATTCTTAATTGATCTGTTTGTTACAAAAGCATTTTTTGTGGGTAATGTCTATATTAGGTTTAAAGTACTTTGCTCAGAAAAGCTTTTACATGATTTTAATTTGATCCAACTGTCAGTATTTTAGACAAACTAGAAATAATGTATTTTAAAAAGTCTGTGTTTTACGGTAAACAAAGATTGACAGGAGCATTGTTCATACAATCTGAATCATTTGATTAAAATTGCTTTTTCTGTTTATATACATCCTAAACATGTTATTTCTGTAAAATAATAAAAGTAAATTTGATTTTTACATTAATTTTTACCATGTTATATGCACCCTATAATGTCCGTAACTTCCCCATGTGAGATGAATTTGAAAAAAATGTATTAACAGTTACCTCTCAAATAAAATATGGCCAATAAACTAAAGGTATTGATACATCAGAAAAAGGTACATTTGAATTGAGGTTCCAATGTTGAATTTTTGACACTGGTGGGACACTTTCTGGGCAAATACTGTGTTTTAGCCGAGTACAAAACTGAGCTTTGTGCTGTTTCTATTATGAATATTTAATAAAAAAAATACACATGTAGTCATACTGGAACCAGTATTGGATTTTGAGGCTTAAAAATATTGTTTTACTTTTTTGAAACTGAGTGTCAGAAAATTCTAGAAATATGATCAATAATCCATAGTCTCAACCATGTTCGTCTCTAACTGAATACATACCTCAGCCCACTTGATTAGGGCTTCCAGGCTTTTGTCTAACAGTATTTGAACATGTACTGGATTGCTCTCAATTCTATCGAAATTGGAATTATTTGTTGCTGCTGTGTAGAAATATTCACGCCCAAACAGCTGACATGTGATGATAATGGTGGATCATCCCGCTTCTTGATCTGAGGTACATAATGTTCACAATGCACTCATCATAGATTTAGAATTTGTTTTATGGAGTTCAAGTTATACATGGCATCCACTTTTACTGTTGGAGGAAAATCACAAAATGAAGCTGAGTTTAAGCATCTTTGAACTAGTTAATGGTTAACATTGTTACATACTGTACAACTTCAATGGTGAAAAGTAAGTGATATTGAGACAACGTCTTAGTCCACTCTGCCATGGAGGACCTGCATTTAAGATAAACTTGATGTAATTTTAATTTAAGACATTGTTCTTAAGTAGAAAGGAATTTAGTGATAATAGTTGAATGAGAAGCACACTGGCCTAGTGATGAAAACTTACTGCCCATACCTACATGTCAATTCTGGCTCAGCAGAAAATCTTTAAAAGTAACGATCTGGTCCCTGTTCATGTCATGTGTCACATTCATCATCTGGTCCCTGTTCATGTCATGTGTCACATTCATCATCTGGTCCCTGTTCATGTCATGTGTCACATTCATCATCTGGTTCCATCAAGGCTATCAAAACTATGGAAAAACAATAAATGGACATTTACAATATATTTATGATGACAAGAAAATGTACCAACCTATACATCCTATCACTTTCAACCTAACTAATCTATCTACCTAACCAACCCACCTACTTAACCATCATTCCACCTTCCTAAAGACCACCACAACAAAAAAATAAAACATCTTCCTACACAACTACCTACCTAAACCTGCCAGTCCAACCACTCATAATTACCTACCTACAGGTCTACCTACCTAATTACAGGTCTACCTACCTACTTACAGTTCTATCTACTTACAGGTCTACCTACCTATAGGTTTACCTACCTACTTATCTACCTACAGGTTTACCGACTTACTTACAGGTCTACCTACCTACATACCGGTTTACCTACCAACACATCTACTAACTTACAGTTTTACTTACTTACATGCAGGTCTACTTACTTACATACAGGTATACATACTTACAGGTCAACTTATTTATTTACAGGTTTACCTACTAACAGGTCTACCTACTTACAGGTCTACCTACATACATACAGGTCTACATACTTACAGGTCTACCTATTTACTTACAGGTCTACCTACCTACATGCAGGTCTACATTCCTACAGGTTTACCTACCTACTTACAGGTCTACCTACATACATACCAGTCTACCTACCAACACGTCTACTAACGTACAGGTCTACCTACCTACATACAGGTCTACATACTTACAGGTCTACGTATCTATTTACAGGTTTACCTACTAACAGGTCTACATACTTACAGGTCTACCTACTTACAGGTCTACTTACCTACATACAGGTCTACCTAACTACTTACAGGCCTACCTACCTACAGGTATACCTACCTACCTATAGTACCTACATAGCAACATGTACCTATAGTACCTACCTACCTACAGGTTTACCTACCTACCTACAAGTCTACCTAACTACCTACAAGTCTACCTACCTACCTACAGGTTCTTTGATCAACATATGCATTTTAAAACATCCTGTTGGTACTTCCAATACAAGGCATCTTACGCAATGTTTATGACAGCCCTACCTGTTTCAATGTCTGTGACATTTGTGACCTTTCTCTTTGTATATATTTTAACTGTGATGTCACATTAGAATATATGTATATACAAAGGTCACAAGGGTTGCAGGCATAAAAACATTAAGGGCTAACATAAACATACACGCAACATAAATAAATGAATATAAATACTAGCAATTATGACCAGGACTACACAAGCAAAAGCAAAACAGCAACCACTCAGAGTCAAGTACTTTTTAACGGTAGTTTTAACCCTAATCATACAAAAACAAAGGGCCATAACATTTGTTATTCAATCAGGCCTGTTCAAGAACTTGGTAAAGAGGGCAATTAATAAATACGGTTAAACAATAAAAAAGAAGTGTCAGAGTACACAAAATCTAACTCATGGACAAAAACGCCACACAAGTGATCAGATAACCCAATCACAGGCTAAATAAGTTTGACGATATAAACAATACTTTTGCCAAGAATCTTAATTTAACCCAAAACATACAACATTTAAGCAGAAGTAATTTGAATTTCGACAGTGCAATCTTTTACTGGTATTTTCATAAATTATCAAGACACTGGAGTATTGCAAGTAATTCACAATTCCCCCAACGGTTTACCGGAATTACCAATTATGATGCCATGGCAATCACAATTTTTGTCAGACTGAAAAAATAAAATGGCCTGCATAATCTTCTTATTGCACTCTTACCACAATTTATGTTATACAAATGTAGCTTGGACACTTTTTGTCAATTTTGTTGCCTTTTTGTCTGAATGAAAAAATAAAATGACCTGCATTATTTACTTATTGCCTTCTATCAATATCTACAGTTTCACAAACCTTGATTGGATACTTTTTTAGTAATCTATTCATATGGATGGCCAGAAGTACATACGCCTGACAAATGGACCGAGGGTAAACCCTCCAGTGAAACCAGTAGGATACAGAAAAGATATTACAACTGCTGATGTATGATGTGAATTGAAGCTACTGTGAAAATAATACTTAAATATGAGTGGTAATTGTTTGCATTTACTTTGCAATAGAGGCCTTGTATATATATATCAAGTACAAAAGGGATGTTTTAAGCAATGTTGTTCAAAGCACCTATCACCTTACCCCGCACTCTTCCACACTCTCCCAACTCCACTCACCCCATCCATCCACTCCCCCCTTGCCCTACCCCACCCCACACCCCCCTTCCCCACCCCAATCCCTTCCCTCCCCACCACCCCTTCCCACCCCACCCCACCCCCTTCCCTCCCCCCACCCCCCTTCCCCACCCAACCCCCTTCCCTCCCCCCACCCCACCCCACCCCTTCCCTCCCCCACCCCTTCCCACCCCACCCCAACCCCTTCCCTCCCCCCACCCCCCCAAAACCTCCCCACCCCCCTGCCCCCATAAATCTCCCCACCCCCCAAAAAGATATCCCCAATCCCCCCCCAAAAAGAAAAAAAAACAAAAAAAACAGAAGAACAAACAAGAAATGTGTCCTATAAGAACATGGGTAACCCCACTGACAATACGCACTTGGTCAGGAGAAGGTGTATAACAAGTTTGATTAGAATCAGATGAAAACTGTAGGTGAAGTTGAAGTCTCAAGGTACGTCTGTATATGAAATATTTTTTTAAGTCAGAAAAGGGGGCGTAACTCCTTCAAAAATAATGCGGAAATAAACCCTGATGATATGCCCTTGTTCAAGTGATGATGTATAGCAAGTTTGATTAGAATCGGACGAAAACTGTAGTAGTTGAGGCCACAAGGTACACATGTATGGACGGATGGACGGACGTTCTAACAAATGTATATTTAAGTCTTTTTTAACTGTCCAAAAAAGTACTAACCTTAAGACACTTAAATACCCATTTGTGTGTAGACGGACAGATGGACAGTTCAAACACTTTGACCCTTGGGGGCATGAAAAGGGAAACAGACAACATCCACACCTGTAACAATCTGCTTATTCAGTAAAAGCTTACAATGTAAAAATGAAGACCTATTATAATTTTCAGGACTTGTTCCTTTTTTTTTAAAAATTGTGATCAGGCTGCTGACCTTCACCCTTGATAAAACTAATTTACCCAGCACTGAAGTACACCATTACTGTTTATATTTCATAACAGGCCAAAGTACTCCTTGGATCTTTGATGGTTAACCAGTACTCAAGTGCACCATTACTGTTCATATTTCATAACAGGCCCAAGTACTCCTGGGATCTTTGATGGTTAACCAGTACTCAAGTGCACCATTACTGTTCATATTTCATAACAGGCCCAAGTACTCCTGGGATCTTTGATGGTTAACCAGTAATCAAGTACATCAGTACTGTTTATATTTCATAACAGGCCCAAGTACTCCTGGGATCTTTGAAGGTTAACCAGTACTCAAGTACACCATTACTGTTTATATTTCATAACAGGCTCAAGAACTCCTTGGATCTTTGATGGTTAACCAGTACTCAAGTACAACATTACTGTTCATATTTCATAACAGGCCCAAGTACTCTTGGGATTTTTGATAGTTAACTAGTACTCAAGTACACCATTACTCTTTATATTTCATAACATGCCCAAGTTCTCCAGGGATCTTTGATGGTTAACCAGTACTCAAGTGCACCATTACTGTTTATATTTCATAACAGGCCAAAGTACTCCTGGGATCTTTGAAGGTTAACCAGTACTCAAGTGCACCATTACTGTTTATATTTCACAACAGACCAAAGAACTCCTGGGATCTTTGAAGGTTAGCCAGTACTCAAGTGCACCATTACTGTTTCTATTTCATAACAGGCTTAAATACTCCTGGGATCTTTGAAAGTTAACCAGTACTCAAGAACACCATTACTGTTTATAGTTCATAAGAGGCACCAGTACTCCTGGGATCCTTGAAGGTTAACCACTACTCAAGTGCACCATTACTGTTTATATTTCATAACAGGCCGATGTACTCCTTTGATCCTTGAAGGTTAACCAGTACTCAAGTGTACCATTACTATTTATATTTCATAACAGGCCCAAGTACTCCTGGGATCTTTGATGGTTAACCAGTACTCAAGTGCACCATTACTGTTTATATTTCATAACAGGCCCAAGTACTTCTGGGATCTTTGATGGTTAACCAGTAATTAAGTACACCATTACTGTTTATATATCATAACAGGCTCAAGAACTCCTTGGATCTTTGATGGTTAACCAGTACTCAAGTACAACATTACTGTTCATATTTCATAACAGGCCCAAGTACTCTTGGGATTTTTGATAGTTAACAAGTACTCAAGTACACCATTACTCTTTATATTTCATAACATGTCCAAGTTCTCCTGGGATCTTTGATGGTTAACCAGTACTCAAGTGCACCATTACTGTTTATATTTCATAACAGGCCCAAGTACTCCTGGGATCTTTGAAGGTTAACCAGTACTCAAGTGCACCATTACTGTTTATATTTCACAACAGACCAAAGAACTCCTGGGATCTTTGAAGGTTAGCCAGTACTCAAGTGCACCATTACTGTTTCTATTTCATAACAGGCTCAAATACTCCTGGGATCTTTGAAAGTTAACCAGTACTCAAGAACACCATTAATGTTTATAGTTCATAAGAGGCACCAGTACTCCTGGGATCCTTGAAGGTTAACCAGTACTCAAGTGCACCATTACTGTTTATATTTCATAACAGGCCGATGTACTCCTTTGATCCTTGAAGGTTAACCAGTACTCAAGTGTACCATTACTGTTTATAGTTCATAACAGGCCCAAGTACTCCTGGGATCTTTGATGGTTAACCAGTACTCAAGTGCACCATTACTGTTTATATTTCATAACAGGCCCAAGTACTTCTGGGATCTTTGATGGTTAACCAGTAATTAAGTACACCATTACTGTTTATATATCATAACAGGCCCAAGTACTCCTGGGATCTTTGAAGGTTAACCAGTACTCAAGTACAACATTACTGTTCATATTTCATAACAGGCCCAAGTACTCTTGGGATTTTTTATAGTTAACTAGTACTCAAGTACACCATTACTCTTTATATTTCATAACATGCCCAAGTACTCCTGGGATCTTTGATGGTTAACCAGTACTCAAGTGCACCATTACTGTTTATATTTCATAACAGGCCCAAGTATTCCTGGGATCTTTGAAGGTTAAACAGTACTCAAGTGCACCATTACTGTTTATATTTCACAACAGACCAAAGAACTCCTGGGATCTTTGAAGGTTAGCCAGTACTCAAATGCACCATTACTGTTTCTATTTCATAACAGGCTCAAATACTCCTGGGATCTTTGAAGGTTAACCAGTACTCAAGAACACCATTACTGTTGATATTTCATAAGAGGCACAAGTACTCCTTTGATCCTTGAAGGTTAACCAGTACTCAAGTACACCATTACTGTTTATATTTCATAACAGACCCAAGTACTCCTGGGATCTTTGATGGTTAACCAGTACTCAAGTGCACCATTACTGTTTATATTTCATAACAGGCCCAAGTACTTCTGGGATCTTTGATGGTTAACCAGTAATTTAGTACACCATTACTGTTTATATTTCATAACAGGCCCAAGTACTCCTGGGGTCTTTGAAGGTAAACCAGTACTCAAGTACACCATTACTGTTTATATTTCATAACAGGCCCAAAAACTCCTTGGATCTTTAATGGTTAACCAGTACTCAAGTACACCATTACTGTTCATATTTCATAACAGGCCCATTTACTCTTGGGATCTTTGATAGTTAACTAGTACTCAAGTACACCATTACTCTTTATATTTCATAACATGCCCAAGTACTCCTGGGATCTTTGATGGTTAACCAGTACTCAAGTGCACCATTACTGTTCATATTTCATAACAGGCCCAAGTACTCCTGGGATCTTTGATGGTTAACCAGTAATCAAGTACATCATTACTGTTTATATTTCATAACAGGCCCAAGTACTCCTGAGATCTTTGAAGGTTAACCAGTACTCATGTTCACCATTACTGTTTATATTTCATAACACGCCCAAGAACTCCTTGGATCTTTGATGGTTAACCAGTACTCAAGTACAACATTACTGTTCATATTTCATAACAGGCCCAAGTACTCTTGGGATCTTTGATAGTTAACTAGTACTCAAGTACACCATTACTCTTTATATTTCATAACATGCCCAAGTACTCCTGGGATCTTTGATGGTTAACCAGTACTCAAGTGCACCATTACTGTTTATATTTCATAACAGGCCCAAGTACTCCTGGATCTTTGAAGGTTAACCAGTACTCAAGTGCACCATTACTGTTTATATTTCACAACAGACCAAAGAACTCCTGGGATCTTTGAAGGTTAGCCAGTACTCAAGTGCACCATTACTGTTTCTATTTCATAACAGGCCCAAGTACTCCTGGGATCTTTGATGGTTAACCAGTAATCAAGTACATCATTACTGTTTATATTTCATAACAGGCCCAAGTACTCCTGAGATCTTTGAAGGTTAACCAGTACTCACGTTCACCATTTCTGTTTATATTTCATAACACGCCCAAGAACTCCTTGGATCTTTGATGGTTAACCAGTACTCAAGTACAACATTACTGTTCATATTTCATAACAGGCCCAAGTACTCTTGGGATCTTTGATAGTTAACTAGTACTCAAGTACACCATTACTCTTTATATTTCATAACATGCCCAAGTACTCCTGGGATCTTTGATTGTTAACCAGTACTCAAGTGCACCATTACTGTTTATATTTCATAACAGGCCCAAGTACTCCTGGATCTTTGAAGGTTAACCAGTACTCAAGTGCACCATTACTGTTTATATTTCACAACAGACCAAAGAACTCCTGGGATCTTTGAAGGTTAGCCAGTACTCAAGTGCACCATTACTGTTTCTATTTCATAACAGGCTCAAATACTCCTGGGATCTTTGAAGGTTAGCCAGTACTCAAGAACACCATTACTGTTTATATTTCATAAGAGGCACAAGTACTCCTGGGATCCTTGAAGGTTAACCAGTACTCAAGTGCACCATTACTGTTTATATTTCATAACAGGCCTAAGTACTCCTTTAATCCTTGAAGGTTAACCAGTACTCAAGTGCACCATTACTGTTTATATTTCATAACAGGACCAAGTACTCCTTGGATGCTTGAAGGTTAACCGGTACTCAAATGCACCATAACTGTTTATATTTCATAATGGGCTCAAATACTCCTTGGATCTTTGAAGATTAACCAGTACTCAAGTGCACCATTACTGTTTATATTTCATAACAGGCTTAAATACTCCTGGGATCTTTGAAAGTTCACCAGTACTAAAGTGCACCATTACTGTTTATTTTTCATAACAGGCTCAAATACTCCTCGGTTCTTTGAAGGTTAACCAGTACTCAAGTACACCATTACTGTTTATATTTCATTACAGGCCCAAGTACTCCTTTGATCCTTGAAGGTTAACCAGTACTCAAGTGCACCATTACTGTTTATATTTCATAACAGGACCAAGTACTCTTTGGATCCTTGAAGGTCAACCAGTACTCAAATGCACTATAACTGTTTATATTTCATAACAGGCTCAAATACTCCTGGGAACTTTGAAAGTTAACCAGTACTCAAGTGTACCATTACTGTTTATTTTTCATAACAGGCTCAAATACTCCTCGGATCTTTGAAGGTTAACCAGTACTCAAGTGCACCATTACTGTTTATATTTCATAACAGGCTTAAATACTCATTGGATCTTTGAAGATTAACCAGTACTCAAGTGCACCATTACTGTTTATATTTCACAAGTGGCCAAATAACTCCTTGGATCTTTGAAGATTAACCAGCACTCAAGTACACCATTACTGTTTATATTTCGTAACAGGCCCAAGTACTCCTGGGATCCTTGAATGTTAACCAGTACTCAAGTTCAACATAACTGTTTATATTTCACAACAGACCCAAGTACTCCATGGATCCTTGAAGGTTAACCAGTTCTCAAGAGCACCATTACTGTTTATATTTCGTAACAGGCCCAAGTACTCCTGGGATCCTTGAATGTTAACCAGTACTCAAGTTCAACATAACTGTTTATATTTCACAACAGACCCAAGTACTCCTTGGATCCTTGAAGGTTAACCAGTTCTCAAGAGCACCATTACTGTTTATATTTCATAACAGGCCCAAGTAGTCCTGGGATCCTTGAATGTTAACCAGTACTCAAGTGTGTCATTAATATTTATATTTCATAACAGGCCCAAGTACTCTTAGAATCATTGAAGGTTGACCAGTACTCAAGTGCACCATTACTGTTTATATTTCATAACAGGCCCAAGTACTCTTAAATTCATCGAAAGTTAACCATTACTCAAGTGTGTCATTAATGTTTATATTTCATAACATGCCCAAGTACTCTTAAATCATTGAAGGTTGACCAGTACTCAAGTGCACCATTAATGTTTATATTTCATAACAGGCCCAAGTACTCTTAAAATTACTGAAGTTTTACCATTACTCAAGTGTGTCATTAATGTTTATATTTCATAACATGCCCAAGTACTCTTAGAATCATTGAAGGTTAACCAGTACTCAAGTACACCATAACTGTTTATATTTCATAACAGGTCCAAGTATTCCTGGGATCCTTGATGGTTGACCAGTATTCAAGTGCAACATTACTGTTTATATTTCATAACAGACTCAAGTACTCATGGGATCTTTGAAGGTTAACTAGTACTCAAGTACACCATTACTGTTTTTATTTCATAACAGGCCCAAGTACTCATGGGATCCTTGAAGGTAAACCAGTACTCAAGTGCACCATTACTGTTTATATTCCATAACAGACTCAACTCCTGAGATCCTTGAAGGTTAACCAGTACTCAAGTACACCATTACTGTTTATATTTCATAACAAGCCCAAGTACTTATGGGATTCTTGAAGGTTAACCAGTACTCAAGTGCACCATTACTGTTTATATTTCATAACAGGCCCAAATACTCATGGGATCCTTGAAGGTTAATAAGTACTCAAGTACACCATTACTGTTTATATTTCATAACAGGCCCAAGTACTCATGGGATCCTTGAAGGTTAACCAGTACTCAAGTGCACCATTACTTTTATATTTCATAATAGGCCCAAGTACTCATGGGATCCTTGAAGGTTAACCAGTACTCAAGTGCACCATTACTGTTTATATTTCATAACAGGCCCAAGTACTTATGGGATTCTTGAAGGTTAACCAGTACTCAAGTGCACCATTACTGTTTATATTTCATAATAGGCCCAAGTAATCATGGGATCCTTGAAGGTTAATAAGTACTCAAGTACACCATTACTGTTTATATTTAATAATAGGCCCAAGTTCTCATGGGATCCTTGAAGGTTAACCAGTACTCAAGTGCACCATTACTGTTTATATAACATAATAGGCCCAAGTACTCATGGGATCATTGAAGGTCAACCAGTACTCAAGTGCATCATTACTGTTTATATTTCATAACAGGCCCAAGTACTTCTTGAATCTTTAAAGGTTAATCAGTTCTCAAGTACATCATTACTGTTTATATTTCATAACAGGCCCAAGTACTCATGGGATCCTTGAAGGTTAACCAGTACTCAAGTGCACCATTACTGTTTATATAACATAATAGGCCCAAGTACTCATAGGATCCTTGAAGGTCAACCAGTACTCAAGTGCATCATTACTGTTTATATTTCATAACAGGCCCAAGTACTTCTTGAATCTTTAAAGGTTAATCAGTTCTCAAGTACATCATTACTGTTTATATTTCATAACAGGCCCAAGTACTCATGGGATCCTTGAAGGTTAACCAGTACTCAAGTGCACCATTACTGTTTATATTTCATAACAGGCCCAAGTAGTCATGGGATTCTTGAAGGTTAACCAGTACTCAAGTGCACCATTACTGTTTATATTTCATAATAGGCCCAAGTACTCATGGGATCCTCGAAGGTTAATAAGTACTCAAGTACACCATTCCTATTTATATTTCATAACAGGCCCAAGTTCTCATGGGATCCTTGAAGGTTAACCAGTACTCAACTGCACCATTACTGTTTATATTTCATAACAGGCCCAAGTACTCATGGGATCGTTGAAGGTTTACCAGTACTCAAGTGCACCATTACTGTTTATATTTCATAACAGACCCAAGCACTTCTTGGATCCTTGAAGGTTAACCAGTACTCAAGTACATCATTATTGTTTATATTTCATAACAGGCCCAAGTACTCCTTGGATCTTTGAAGGTTAACCAGTACTCAAGTACACCATCTCTGTTTATATTTCATAACAGGCCCAAGTA
This sequence comes from Panopea generosa, assembly GCA_029582155.1. NCBI lineage: Eukaryota > Metazoa > Mollusca > Bivalvia > Adapedonta > Hiatellidae > Panopea > Panopea generosa. The sequence continues at coordinate 7,797,306 of CM055911.1, forward strand.
CTTCTCGGATCGTTGATGGTTAACCAGTACTCAAGTACACCAATCTCCAAAAGTAATTTTTACATTTGAATCAGTGATGTGATGAATGACAATGAAATACAATGTTGTGTATCAAAAATTACAGAGACTGTCGAAGGCCGGGGATTCAAACTCAACCCTTGGATTGTGCTTACGACTGAACTAACCAGGTGTGACAGAGAGAGAATAATGTTGTGTTGCAGTTAAATGCCAACATTACATTCTCTATTTGTTATATGAAAGTCCATGTGCTGATTTAAAGATAAAATCATAGTGGTGAAGAGTTTGTTCTACCACTATAGTTATCATTATACTATAGTTTAAACTTATTTATTTTACTTTGATTGTGAAACAAGTTCTTACAACTTAGACAAATCATGCTTGAAGACTTCCTGGGCAGAACCAGTATTAATTATATGTGGAAATGTGTCTTGATCAAGGACACTATACATAGCCATGTCAGAGGACCGAACCCACAACCCTCCAATAATGGGATCAGTGCTCTACCACTGGACCATGTGCTCCACATTATTACACTATCATGAATTAAAAGACAATCTAACCCCTTATTCCTTGGATACAGTATTTGAGCAAACCTATCTCTGCAAGTTACTGATAACTTTCCCACTTAAACCAGCGGTGAGGCAAATGACAATGAGATGCATTGTCATGTATCAATCATAACAGAGGCCAGGCTGGGATATCAGATGCTCTCCCAAGTGAGTCAACTTAAATAGGGAGGATCCAATGAAAACTGCCAGTATTTGGTTTCACACTAGTTCAAATAATAACGCATTATAGGTTATTCGACGCCAACATGAAGGAAGATTCCAGGTTCACTCTACATGTACAAAAACAACAAACTAACACACATTTAAACAAAAATATACCAACAAATGAATATGCAGAATGAACCTAGAACCTTGATACCTGCAGAGTTTCAGCAAATTCTATCGTATTACTCAAATTGTCGCTTCTTACGACATGTACAAGCCACAGTGGTCTTATTCTTGCCATCACACATATGGCTCCCTGAAACCACACAAGGGTTAATAATTTAACCACAATAGTGAACATGACAGAAAATGATAAAATGAACATGACACCCATTCGGAGGATTCCTACCCCTCTACAGAGATCGGCAGTGATTCTATTCTTAGCCGGAACCACACAGGCTTCAAATAATAAAACTTTTGACATAACTATCCATTTTGACCAATATACCAATTTGTCTATAGATGGTAATATATCTATTGTTTTGTGAAGATCACACAGCAATATGGGAATAAAATATCAGTCATGTTCATGCACCAAACCGTTTTTTTAATGAGGTTTAATGCCATTTTCAACACATTTCAGGTTATATATGGCATATCCAGTTTTACTGGTGGAGGAAGACCTCAGACTGAGTCTAATGAGTAGAACAACTGTCCTTCTTAAGTAACTGACAAACATTCCCACATAAAGTTTTGGGAGCGTGCGGGACTCGAACCTGTGACCTAAGTAGTGAGAGGTAAGTGATCTTGAGATTGCAACTAAGACCACTTGGCCAGGGAGGACCCTGCCTCATCAAACCAATCTTTACACCTGAACAAATAATCATATGATAATATTAATCACCATGTCTTTGTCTTTGAAACGTCATATTTAAGAAAGTTTAACCATTTTATATAGAAATGGTGGTGTCGCTCTGGTTTAGAAAATTTGAGTAGTATTCTTAAAATTATTTAGTATTCTTTCCTGTCATTTCAATAACAGGTGGCCCCGGAGGACCTGACTGAATCACTCAACATATGGACAGGTGAACATTTCAGAAGAAATGTTTTCTGTAACAACCATGCAATGCTACATGTAAAATATCTAATGTCTTTGACTGGGAACTTTCAGAGAAATTTTTTTTTAAAGCTAATAAAGCTTACAAGCCCTGTGGTGGGGGTATCTGTGGTCAAATCACGCTGATATTTGATGCATATTTGTGTACAGCAGATTGAGATACACTTAGATATGTATAAAAATCATCAAAAAGAAAAACATATTCATGTTTTGATAAAACTAAAATTGACAGCTCTGCCTAGTAACCCAGATGTAAAAAAAACGGTGTCTTATGATAGCTTATGATAAAGTTTGGAAATGGCTACTGTGTTTGGACGTGTCAGTATTTAGTAAATCACTCTGATTATTACAAACTGTTAATAATTAATGCTGGCACAAATCAATCAAATAAACTATCCTTTAAACCATCATTATGTAAGGTTTTTGACAGTTTATTCTAAGCAAGTAGAAAATGAGCGATGATCAAATTCAAGCAGGGCGACAATATACTGTTTGGTTGTCATTCCCCCCTCCCTCCCCTTCTCCCATCGAAAAAATGGGAGCAAAGAAAAAAACGCATTACAACAGAATTTGTGTTGTATCTGTCTGCATAATAATACAAATAAAAAAAATTTATTAGATGTAAACAACTGGGTTTTAAACTCTGATAAAGAACAATAAAGCAGATAATATATGACAACATAAAATTAAAAAAACAAAAAAAATGACGTGAACAAAAAATACAAACACAAGCCAAAAGATATTTGAGAAGCCAATGTTAATCTTGTGTAGCGATCAGAGGTTTATACTATCAATCACAGTTGTTTTACACATTTGAGCAAGGCATTTAATCTACATTCCTGGGAGGACACAGAAGAGAGATTTGCATAGCATATTGAGCATAAAGAAATGATAAACTGTAACAACTTGTAACAACCCAGGACATAGAGATTTGTATTAACTGTAACAACTTACAAGTAACAAGTTTGGTTATAAGATAAAGATATATTAGTATAACATAATTTGGGAATACCACCTTAGATCGATCTATAATAACAAGATAACATCCACTTCTCAACAGATAAATTAATACATGAAAATAACGAAGGAAAATTTAGAACTAACCAAAATAAACCTAAAAAACAGCTATGTATACAAACAAAAAGCAACTAATAAAAAATGCACTTACATATAAAAATACATGTAATTAAGAAGACAGTGTTATTTTTTTAACAATGAATAGTCATACAAAGACATGTACTTCTTAAAATGTAACTCAACAAAAGTACAGGCATTAATACATAGAATACAAGACAAGAACATTACCAAAAATGCACATAACAAAAATGACACACATATAATTGTTTACAACACTGAGCACACATAATAAACTTACAGGTAGGGTCACTCCACTGACCAGCCTCACAAAAACAACCTTCTGACAATTGGGAGGCTGTTCTTATCATAAGAAGTATTTCTATATTTGGTTAGTCACGAGATTATATTTCTGAAAGAAGATGAAATATCTTTTTGGTTAAAACAACATATAGGTGTTAGTTCACAGAAGTAATTAACTGAATATATTAAACAGGGCAGCTATAATGAAAATAATGCTATCAGATGTTATTGAGTCAAAATAAAAATGTAAACACATGCTAGCACATCAAACCTGGTTAAATAAAGTGAAATGAGTTTTTATGCAACACTGGTAGATGACGAGACCAACAGGTGTTCCTGACCTCCCTCCAAACCCCGTTTCTTATCAAATTATGTAGATTGTTTACTCATTACCTACAAGTTCAAATTATTCTTAAATTATTTATCTCTTGTCTTGACAGAAAGTTTCAAATATATTTTTTGGACCAAGCTGGGCTTGTACCCACAACCTTTGAGGAGAGTTATCACATCAATTGTTTGGACCAAGCTGGGCTCGAACCCACAACTTAAACCAGCACCTGGGGCTATAAACAATTCCTTAAAAGAACCTTTTAAAGTCAATATATCAACCCAAACTTTTATAATATAATGTCTTTTTAAAAAATATTTTTAATTCAATTAATAATAGTGTACATCATTACATATACTAAATTTAAATGTCAACAGTACAATGTGAAACAAAAATTCTTTTGCTATTTTGGCAACACCAATTTCAAATGAAATTCGTGAAATCACGCAAACTTTTGTTTTATTTACCGCTAAAAAAATCTATAATGAAATGTAAAAATAACAAATTAATACAAATCTACTCCAAGCTACAAAATATACAAAACATACATAATCTTTGAGAGCAAGTCACAAAATCAAAAAGGACAATAAATAAATAAACTGTCAGAGTATATACTTCTTCTGAACATCTTGTACATTTATTGTGCAAAAGTTCAATAATTATCACAGTTGGTGAGTTTATTAACAGGTATGTGGTGAATTTATTTATTACATCATAATTATAACCTTGATCTGCTTTCATAGACGATGTAATGCTGATTACATAAAATACTATAATGTAATAAAAATCTATTGTATCATATTTTTGGATATTTTTATTTCTTTTTTTTTCTCATTTTTTTTCTCTTTTCTTTCTCATTTTTTTTATTTCCCTTTTGTTTTTATATTTTTTTCCATTTTTTTCTTTCTATAAATAATATACGTCTTAAAAGATTGTATACAACAATTACAATAAAACTACAATTACAATAATAAAACAATTACAATAATACAACAATTACAACAATACTACAATTACAATAATACTACAAATACAATAATTCTACAATTATTTCAATTTAAAAGTACATACCTAACAAAGGAGTTTAGTGAATTTATTAATTACATCATACAGTCAAACCTGTCTAAGAGACCACTTAAGGGAAATCTGAAAAGTGGTCTCTTGAGGCAGGTGGTCTCTTATTGGGTTAAAAAAAATAGTTTGTCTTATATAATGCATGTACGTTTCCGTCATTTTAGAGCTTTCACCCGCTGTTCTAATGTTAGACATTTTCTCCTTGCTGAAGATATGGCAACGTTGATAGAATATCGCAGTATGAAACCACAATATTAAAACCCAGTCAGATAAACCTTGATATTCATTGTCTTACGTTTACTCATTTTTGTCATAAAAAATGTTCAAACCGTCCATGAAAACAATGACAAACTGTCTTGTCTTTAGTTTCCAAATTAATTTAATCATAAAGCCGATCAAATAATCAAACATAATTATAGTTTTAATCATAATAAAAAATATAAAAACGAACGGCACACAGTCCAATCACAATTTTCAAATTTAACCTGATGAAAAAGTCCGATCAAACTTATTTAATATTTTTTGTCGTAATAAAAGCAAACAACAAACAAACCTCAAACTGTCCAATCTTTAATTCCAATTTTATTTAAGTAATTGTTGATCCTTTAATCATAATAAAACAAATACAAACATGTCAATTTATTCCACCCAAACAATGATCAAACGTTGATATATAATTGTAATTATGAATGAAATTCGTTGGGTAGATTTAATGTGGTCGCTTACATCAGGGGGCCGCTTATAACAAGTGGTCGCTACTGCAAGTTTGACTGTAATTATAACCTTGATCTGCTCTCATAGATTATGTAATGCTTGTGATATAAAATACTATGTTATAAAAATCTATTGTACCATATTTTTTTTTCTTCTTCTTCTTCTTTTTTCTTATTCATCTTTTTTTTTTTTTTTTTTTCACCATTCTTTCTTTTTTTTCACCATTTTTCTTTTATTTTATTTCTCTTTTGTTTATATTTTTTTCTCACATTTTTTTTTCTATTAATGGTACGTGTCTTAAAATATTGAATACTACAATAACAATAATACTACAATTACAATAATACTACCATTATTTCAATTTAAATGTACATACCTAATAAAGAGTTTAGCGAAATTCAGACAACCCCATTAACCGTTACAAGTGTTGTTTAGATTGTTTATTCCTATTTTTTGGGGGGTCAAAGTTCAATCCCAATGTTGTGTAAGGTCTCTCTACACATTTGTACTGTATAACAACTACACAGCATATTGTCAGTGTACTCTACTTCGACCTTTTTGTCCATGTTTATATCTATGAAGCTGCTAGTAGTTCCTCTTCAATATCTTATTCCACACTAGACTTAACTGTCACATCCAGTCTGCAGGCAGAATGGCAATCCATGATGTCACATAAATTAATCTCTTGGAGAATTCCAGAATAACTGGCGTAGAACTTGAAACAGTGTTGTATCTGCTCTGCATATGGGTTACTTCCGATAATTGTCTTGTAAGAAGTGAGTGTTGTTTCTGGTCAATATAAGTATTATTCCAGACTATTCCTTTAAATCTGAAACAAGAAACCACAATCTGTATAGACTATTTGATGAAAAAAAAAGCCAATCAAAATAACAGTATTTTTACAGGTTTATCTCCAACAAGATACACAGTGCTGCAGATCTATTAAGTATGGACTATCTGACATATACAAAAAGAGGCCCATGGTCCTTAAAGGTCACTGATTATCCTTGACAGCATAAAGCTATATATGAATTTATTTCTAACTTTTGTCAATAAAACTTAAGTATTAACCATCATGTCAGCAACAACAAATCACACCAAAATCCATACAAATGAGTCTATTCAGTCTATCTATCTAGCTGCTTTGAAAGATAAAAAAACATCTTATAGATAGATTCTAGTTGAAAATAATTTTATCAGATTCCTTCTATTCAAACTCTAAAATATACAACCATAAACCTTTAACAAAACATAACATTATCACTGACTAGAATTAACACTGACCAATCTCAAATCAAATTTTTATGCACATTATTAGTATTGCTGACCGAGATTTGTGGATGATGCCTTTGTAAATGTGAAGTTAAATTTGTCTAGCCACCTGCACATTTAAGTTCTCTGGCAAAATCTACATGCATCCACATTTGCTAATATTTCTTTGTTAATTGTCTTCTGAGCCAGACCCAAATGTGTCCAATCCAAAGCTTTACTCTTCAAGTTTTTTATATTATCATGCTCTTTGCCTATCTCCAACATGTTTGTTGGTATGGAATCAGCAGTATGTGTAAAAATCTATGTGACAGTCTCACACACATGGGTGGTGGTTACCAAATTTGCCTCAAGTCAAATCAGTAAAATATTTTGAACAGGAGACCAGCAGGCACTATGCTATAGCCTTGTTTTGAACTCGGAAACTCCATAAAATTATTAAAAATAACTGACATCATTCAGCTTAATAATTTCCAATGACCATACAACTCGTACCTTGTCTCCAGTTTCATAAGTTTTCAGTAAGAATCTATTGTCAAAGTTATACATTTGCTAAATTATTGATTAATTAGTGACGTTTAATGACATCAAGGGCTAACAAACGATCTGTTAAACTAACTACTCTTTCCTGGGATCCTGAAAGGTAAACAGTACTCGAGCACACCCAATCTGATAACTTTCCCACTTGAATCAGCAGTGAGAGATGATGAATCACAATGAGACACATTGCATTGTCGTATATCAATCATCATGGAGACTGTGGTCAAGTGCAGATTTGAATTTATAAGCATTAAGAGTTTTATGTTAAATAAACAAGTTATTTCAAAACAGTTCAATTCATGTCAGAGTGGATTCTGTAAGCATAACTAAAAGGTTCTTTGTTGTTTTGTTTTAAATTATTTTACACAGAAAAGTAGATTCAATCTACATACAAGTACTAATTAAATTACACTTGTACTAAGATTCTATCAGATTGTTTTCACTTAGAAACTTTTCCCCATCTCTTTATTCAAATTTGTCTATATAATACCTGTAAAGTTTGCTTCTAAAACTGCCCTGTAGAAATACTTCAAAGTTCCATTATTTTAATCCCTGGCCCCTCGGCATTCATGTTTCAGTTGACATTGTGTATCTGCAACACATTCAGGAAATAAGATTAAATTCCAATGCAAGTATATAAACTACAAAATGATAGATACATGGCCTATACAAGATTATATTTAGGAAAATTTTATAGTTTCCATGTGTGCATCACTGCTACAATAGCCATTTAACAAATCTCTAAAAATAATTGCCAGTGAAACTTTATTAACCCACAGTTGACTCAGACAAAGAAACTGCTTAAAGGGAAATATTGACATTTACTACTCAATGTGGTGGTGTAAATAAACATTACCAACACACATATATAAATATATAACTTACGCATCAGGGAATTCAAAGTATACAATTATATTACCACCTTATTATATGCCTCAGTTTTTAGAAACTACATCATTTGATTTGTTTACCATTTCTATTTTGAACAAACTGCCTTAGTTATCCCCATCAACGATTGTAAACTGTGTCGGTGACAAAAATTGTGTACAGGTACATATTTCAAGATTCATGTAAACACTTACACACAGGCAATAAAATAATCTACATACTTATATATAATTGATCTATTATGTGAAGGTACCTAACGAATCTGGGACATAATGCCAACAACTGAATGGAAACAAAATTAGATCACCAAGGTGCAACGGTTCAACTGTTTTCAATTGTGTGCTGACTACATAATAAATAGTATTACATTTCCATTATTAAATTATTGTTTGGCCAATTACCTGTGTACATGTCGATAAATGTTTACTTTAACGGGCAGGTGCGTGTATGGATATTTTCAGAAATATGAAGCTATGTTCGAAATGTTTACGGAGACCAATGTAAATACAGTTCATTGACTGGAACACAGATGACCGGAACACTACATACAACTCTGGAACACCATATACAACTCAAAAAACTTATCTGGTCCCAATGAAATTCGTTGTATATATGAGGGGGTGGGGGTCAGAAAGTTTGTAGACATTTGCCATAACTTTTTTATTTATCATTGTATTTTAATAATTAGGGAGCCTTTGTCGCTATATACTTGCAGTATTGTTGTAAAATTTTGATAATTTTCCATTATTATGGTAACTATGGAAACGTTGACTTACGTAGTCGGGGCAGTTATTGCTTTTTTTCCCTACCTCTACTATTCTAACAAACGTAGCGTTGCCAAAACGGGTTCTATTTTTAAATAAAAAATATCAATGTGTGTTGTATCGTATGCTTGTTTCCATCATTTTAGAATATTTTGTAGATTAATATTAATTGGAGCTGTATATTTGTAAATTTTCTTCTGTGAAAACATGAACGTTGATATTTAAATCGAGTTTAAGGTAAAGAAAAATGTGGGTGGGGTTCTATAGTAATAAACTTGTTGCTTTTTGGTTGTGTAGTTTCAGCGTATAATTTTCTTTGGCAGTCATATCATGATTTAAATATAGTATTGAAAACAACAATTCAGATAAAGTATGTGTTATTTTTTAATATTTAAAATATAGTTGACTAGATGCATTTTTTTAGATATTTGAAGGCTATCAAAGACAGCATTTATTTATTATATTGTCATGTTCTCTTGGATGGATTGAATAGCTTTGGAGGCTTGACATTGCCATTATTGTATGTTATGACAGATAGCAATCATTTTAAAAGAAGAGAAAGATATTTAAAATAATGTTTTAAACTAATTCGTGCTCTCACACTGCCACAGAGTCGACAGAACAGAAATGATAGTCAATAAATTAAGAGAATAAATACAACATAATTAGTTGGTCATACTGATAGAGACTAGTCATTTCTCCCTGAATTTTTCCCACTTCTCCCAATCTTATTCAAACTCTAATACTTGTGATTTACACATGCATAATGTTATGGGGAACTAACCCTACATAAAAATTAATACATTTAATTATATGTATGTGTATGTGAGATATTACATAATTAATATTATACTGCAAAATTTAAATGTATTGGTAATAAAAATTTCGGCAAGTGAACCTTTGATCAGGTCAAGTTATTTTTTTTCAACCAACTTTCCCTGGGCTAGTCACCAATTTTTTTTACTTCGAGAACTGTGGAGACATTGTAATACAAAGAAAATTAATCTTTATTTATGTCACAAACACACAGAATAATTATTTGGGGGTTGGTAGTGCAGCTGATGGCCACTCCCACTAGAAGCTGTAGATTCGATCCCCAGCTCCATCTGATGGCCTCTAAAACAAGAAAATATCGATGGAACCAATGGATGCTCCCCAAGTGAGTGTTTTCCTCTGTACAGGCTACTTGGTTGAAGAATACCAAACTGTATAGCAGGAACAATATGTGACTCTGCACTTCACAGAACTAATTCACAAATCATTTAACTGGAACAAAATGACAATATGTGCAGATCCTAGCTAGTTTTACAGAATTAAAACCAGAGGTTGTAGGGAAATAGCGTCATGGCGACAATATGCACATCTCCACTTGGTAATGATGCATCCTAGCAAGTTTCACAAAATTCCAACATGGGGTTGTAGTGAAATAGCGCGGACAATAATTTGGGCACAGACTCAATCAAAGGGCCTTAACTCCGTGAAAAACATCGGACGGCACACATAGACAATATGCACATCTGCACTTGGTAATGATGCATCCTAGCATGTTTCACAAAATTCCAACATGGGGTTGTAGAGAAATAGCGCAGACAATAATTTGGTCACAGACTCAATCAAAGGGCCATAACTCTGTGAAAAATCATCGAACCGGAACAAAAAGACAGTATGGGCATCTGCACTGGATAATGATGCATCCTAGCAAGTTTCATAAAATTCCAACCTTAGGTTGTAGAGAAATAGCCCAGATAAGAATTTGATCACAAACAGAATCAAACGGCCATAACTTCGTGAAAAATTATCAAACCCGAACACAAAGACAGTATGCGCATCTGCACTTGGTAATGATGCATCCTAGCAAGTTTCATAAACTTCCAACTTGGGATTGTAGAGAAATAGCCTGGAGAAGAATTTTGGCACAAATAGAATCAAAGGGCCATAACTCCGTGAAAAATCATCAAACCGGAACAGAAAGACAGTATGCGCATCTGCACTTGATAATGATGCATCCTAGCAAGTTTTATAAAATTCCAACCTGAGGTTGTAGAGAAATAGCCCGGACAAGAATTTGGTCACAAATAGAATCAAAGGGCCATAACTCTGTAAAAAATCATCGAACCAGAACATAAAGACAGTATGCACATTTGCACTTGGTAATGATGCATCCTTGCAAGTTTCAAAAAATTCTAACCAGAGATTGTAGAGAAATAGCCCGGACAAGATTTTGGTCACAAACATAATCAAAGGGCCATAACTCCGTGAAAAATCATCGAACCGGAACCCAAAGACAATATGCGCATCTGCACTTGGTAGTGATGCATCCTAGCAAGTTTTATAAAATTCCAACCAGAGGTTGTTGAGAAATAGCCCGGACAGGAATTGGTGACACATGGATGCACCCACGCACGCACAGACGAAGCGGCGACTATATGCTTCCCCCCTTTGGGGGAGCACGAAAACATCCAGTACTGGTTCTACCCAGGAAGTGGACTTGAGGGTGGTTAATATAGGTGCTGAGCTTACTTTGCAATCAAACTAAAATAAATCAGTATAATCAGTTTTTTAACGATCGCTTTTAAAACATCATACCACATAATATACGTCACATCTCTGTTCAAGGGTAGAATAGCATATGGAGGGGCTGTGGGATGAAATTTCTGTACCCTGTAAATGACTTTTAATCTATGACTGGTATTAAAAAAAAATCGACATACCTGACAATTCTGTACTTTACTTCAACTCAGTTTCATCATGACAACATCTCTTTAAACAAGCCATACAGCAGGTCTTTTCTTGTCCTTTCTATATAAGCAGCTCCAAGCCGACAGAAATATTTCTGCACACCAAAGCCTAAAACAGAAATAAAAATAACTCTCATTGTGAAGACAATTACAACGTCAATCGCATATTGGAAATGATGAATGCATTTTATTACTGTACTAAGGATTTCACCACAATTTGCAATGCACGGCAACCAATTTAAGAAAGTTGATTAACATTGATTGTGAAACAAACAACCTTCATCTGGTCAACCTTGAATACGAATAACTATTCAAGACATGACTCAAACTTGTTGTCCAGTCCGGAAAAATCTTTATAAATACTTTTATATTAATCTTATTTTAACAAGAGGCCCAAGAGGACCTGAATCGCTCTACTCGCAACAAATAGACAAATAAACATTTCAGAGGCAATGTTTTTTTAAGTTCCTCTTCAACCAATATTTTAGGAGAAACCATGCGATGCTTCATGCAAAATATTTAAACTCTAGGCCATGAACTTTCGGAGAAAAGTAAAGTTTCGTTTAAAATCTGTTTATAATTCCTATTTGTGGTTGAATCACACTGGTTCCAAGAACATGTCCATTATCTTGTGGTTACATAACTGCTCTGCGAGTTTGGTTAAGATTCAATGAATAATTGGGGTATTATTGCGTCTACAAAATTTTCCCTATATAACTCTATGTGAAACAGTGACCCCTGTGGCAACCCCCAATTTGACCCAAAGGACCTGACCTCAACAAATTTTTCAGGGGACCTCCATGCAATGCTAAATGTAAAATATCTAAGTTCTAGGTCTTGAATTTTCAGAGAAATTGTTTTTTAAAGTTTCACTTAAAATGTGCTTATAAGCCCCATAGCAGGAGCTTTTGTGGTTGAATCACGCTCGTTCAAGAACTTGTCCATGATTTTGTGATTACATAACTGCTGTGCAAGTTTAGTTAAGATTCAATGAAAAATGAACATGCTATAGCGTCTACAAGAAAAAGGTTATTGGAAGGATGATGAAAGGACAGACGACGACAGACAATTTACCATGAATAAGCCCTCCTGGGCTTTGGCCAGTAGAGCCAAAGTCCTGTGCTGGGCCTCAATACATCCTGGACCCTCCATCTGAACAAACAAGAAACACCTATTCATAGTGATCAGTTTTACCAAATAAATACAAATTGGGCTGGACAGGTTTTGGGAAGAAAAAAAATATAAATATGTGGCTCTGCACTTTACAGAACTCATTCTCAAATCATTGAACCGGAACAAAATGACAATATGTGCAGATCCTAACTAGTTTTACAAAATTAAAACCAGGTTGTAGTGAAATAGCGTTATGATGACAATATGCACATCTCCACTTAGTAATGATGCATCCTAGCAAGTTTCATAAAATTCCAACCAGAGGTTGTAGAGAAATAGAGCAGAGAAGAATTTGGTCACAGACAGAAAGAAAGGTCACAGACATAATCAAAGGGCCATAACTCGGTGAAAAATCATCGAACCAAAACACAAAGACAATATGCGCATCTGCACTTGGTAATGATGTATCTTAGCAAGTTTCATAAAATTCCAACATGGGGTTGTAGAGATATAGCGCAGACAATAATTTGGTCACAGACTCAATGAAAGGGCCATAACTCCGTGACAAATCAATGAACCAGAACACATAGACAACATGCGCATCTGCACTTGGTAATGATGCATCCTAGCAAGTTCATAAAATTCAAACATGGGGCTGTAGAGAAATAGCGCGGGCAAGAATGTGGTCACAGACAGAATCAAAGGGCCATTACTCTGTGAAAAATCATTGAACCGGTACACAAAGACAATATGCGCATCTGCACTTGGTAATGATGCATCCTAGCAAGTTTTATAAAATTCCAACCTGAGGTTGTAGAGAAATAGCCCGGACAAGAATTTGGTCACAGACAGAATCAAAGGGCCATAACTCCATGAAAAATCATCGAACCGGAACACAAAGACAATATGCGCATCTGCACTTGGTAATGATGCATCCTAGAACTTTGGGAGGGACGGACAAAGCGCCAACTATTTGCGGGAGCATAAAAAAATAAGTTTCATGTATCAATGCTTCATACCAAATTTGGAGAAACCTGTCAAGTTGTTCCAGAGAAGAATTTGTTTTAAAAAGAAATGTTTGATATGTTATTGACTGTTATAATGTGGTGCCTGTACCTATTGTCTGCCGTGTGGTTCCTGTACCTTTTGTCTGCCATGTGGTACCTATACCTTTTGTCTGGTGCCTGTACCCCAACAAGTATATACATCTCCCGTAAGCAGTAACATCACTGCCAAAATCATGTCTCTGTGTATAAATCCTTTTCTAGACCAAGACCTGCAATAAAATAAAATAGAAATAAGTAGTTCTTTACTACATACTCAATGATAATGTGGATACCTATGAAATGATGTGATGCTCCCTAGTAACTCTATAACTGACAGTATGACCTTTTCTACAACCATTCTCTAAAATGTTGTAAATGTTTACACACAACAAGGTATCACCAAACCTGACTCATACCTTCGCTTTTACAGTGATGTACCAAAGTGTTCATAAAAATGTAGGATTAACAACCTACAATTTTAAAGAGAAGAGCAATAACTCTGCATGAAGTTAAGCCAGCAGCACAGTGAGACATGGAGTGGTATTCATCAACCATTCTATAGAATATTCTTACAACTTGCACTCAAGAATGAATATAGAAACAAACACTTTGACACCATTTTAAACTTTTTAAGGCCAAAATTTGCAAGCATGCAGTAACATCTAATATATATTAGATGACATACATGTAAAGCATTATGTTATTTAAATCATCTGATTTTTAGATATTCAAACTGTTTGTTTAAGCATGACTGTAGTGTAGTGGATAGATTGTTGGCCACTCACAACCGAAGAAGGAGCTCAATGCAATGCCTCCCAAAAAAACAACACTCAGTAGTCAGTAACGGCCCTTCCCAGTAAGGGGAGTTGAAAGAGGTTATTACAAGTTTTGAACTTTCTTCACAATGACACTCAGACATAGTAAGTCTGGCAAAGATCTGTTAACATGACAAACAAAACCACAGACATTGTGAAGGCATGAAATGTGTCAAGTTTCAAAAGATACTACTTACCAAAGATACCGGTGAATGGAAGAGAAGTTCATGTAAACTGTTCATGTAAACTGTTTGGGCAAACTAAGTACATGACGTAACCAGTCGTCACCATTCCCGTAAACACCAATGTGACCAGTGCTCTGAAAAGAGTTGAAGTCCAGAAGGGATTATAATAAAGCATACATAAAATCCACAAACAAAAACTAGTCACATATAATATACATTATTTCTATAACATAATGTGAATGTGTTTATGAAGTTTAGTCACCATAACACAAGTAGTTTGTTCTAAAAGACAGGGCTGTCTCTAAGGGCCGGGGATTTTACCCGGCAATTCATGGCAGAACCAAGGCTATTCTGGGCTGAAAATCAGCAATATTTTCAATTTAATTTAAATAAGATGGAATAAAAACAGTGTTTATGCATAAAACGGTTAAATTTCGGCAGGGACGATGCATTTCTTTATTGTCGCTTCCTTTTTTGCAATGTAAATTGATAAAACACTTTCTGTTCTATTCTTTTCACTTCCGTTTTAGAAGATCATGATGAAAAGGGCGCATTATGATAAATAAATGCCTGGGCTGCGTTCAGTTCGTTTAAACGTTTGATAACATTAGCTAACATATTTTTCTGGACACTGGCTCAACCTCACATTAGCACACATGATGCAACAATTTTAGGGAACCATGCATTAAACGCGTTTGCTGTTTAACGGTGCTGAACACAGCTCAGTTGCAGCCGCTTTATCGATTTGAATAAAATCAAGTCGCGTAGACGCTACGAAAATTCAAACAAAGAAACTGCGCAATGCAAACATTTTGACAAGTCTGATTATAGCAGTCAACTTCCAGCAATAAAAACCGAAAAGAAACGCAATGACTTCAAAGAAGAATTTAAAAATGGAGACAGCTGATGCCTCACAGCAGAGGTTGAATTGTTTTATCCAATCAAGGTAGGTAGAATGACATTTGGCAGTGAAGCTTAAAATGAGCCACCTGTACAAACGGCCTGCTCCTGTCTCATTGGACTATTCCAGAAATTTTCCACAGCTTAGCTCTATTGCTGACATCATTCTATCAACACCTGTTTCAAATGCCTGGCCTGAGAGGGGAGCAAGCTGTGTTAAACGAGTCAAAACAAGGTTCAGGTCCACATTAAAGAATGACATGTTGCAGGCACTGATGCATGTATCCATAAATGGACCGGAACCAGGTACGAAGGAAGCTAAGGCCATAATTTCAGACTCTGTTAAGACATGGAGGAGCATCAAAGGTCAAAGAGGACTGCCAAAAAAAGCAGCTGTGCAAATCAAGCCTGCAACCCAGCAACCAGTTGTGGAGTTGGTGGATGCAGGGGTACAAACATCAGGTGTAATTTCTATAGCTCCCACTAGCAGAGAAGAGATCCAAGCTCTCATCAGGGAAGAAATTATGGTATTTGCCAAAGCCTGTAACCTGCCAACTTCGGATAACGTGTGCTTAGAAGAAGATGATGATGATTTTTGCTGAAATTGTACATTTTGGAGAACAGATTTATTATTGAGAAGTTAATTCAGCAATTTTTTAATGTTAATACAGTTATTCCATCGGTCAATTGACTTCCTGAACAAGACTACAGAAGTGAAGTGACTGAAGAAGAGCAATCTCTTCTAACAAGCTTTGTACTTAGAGATTTGCTCAAAAAAGATTTTATATTTAGTTCTCAGGACAGCCCATTTCAAGGTGTACTTCTACTAGTTTTAGGATCATTAGACTTTTGTCAAATTGTTTTCATATGAAGATCAAATACTTTTACTATCAAATGAAAAGAAGTTTTATGCTGAAATGCATCTAAAAAGGAAGTAAAATTGCTCTCAGGAAAACCAATCTGGGGGCCCTTAAGATGCCTGAAATCCATTTTCAGCTGGGGCCTCCCAGAACCCCCATCTATTATTTGGGTTTCCTCTTCTACTTAGAAACTTAGGGACAGCCCTGAAAAGAGATAAGAAGCTGAATTTTTATCCGGCGGACAACGATGCCAGGGTCATGACAATAGCTGTTCATTTTTTGCTCCAAAAAGACAAGCTTATAAAATGCATTGAATATCAGACTGAATCAACTTATTACTTGCATATATATAAAAGCAGGTACAGACGTTGACACATGACACATTGGATATTGATACTGCTTAAGTCAATGATTTAATTTTTTCATATAAAAACCAGTACCTGTTTCAGAGGGGAAATCTGTTTCTTTGCCTACTACACATAAAGTTGTTGGTACTTCTTAACAACTTGCTCCGTATTTTATTTTCCATACGGTTTCTCTGGTTTGTTGCATAACGACAAAATCTGTATCTTGCTTACTGCACATGAAGTTGTTGGTTATACTCGCTCCATATTTTATTTTCCATACAGTTTCTGTGGTTTGCCGCGTAACAACAAATTCTGCATCTGTACCGTTGTTGGTACTTCTTAACAATTTGCTCTATATTTTATTTTCTATACGGTTTCTCTGGTTTGCTGCATAATGACAAAATCTGTATCTTGCTTACTGCACATAAAGTTGTTGGTTATACTCGCTCCATATTTTATTTTCCATACGGTTTCTGTGGTTTGCTGCATAACAAATTCTGCAACTTTACCTACTGCACATGAAGTTGTTAGTTCTCCTCCATATTCTATTTTCCATACGGATTCTGCGGTTTGCCACATAACAAATTCTGCAACTTTACCTACTGCACATGAAGTTGTTGGTACTTCTTAACAATTCGCTCTATATTTTATTTTCCATACAGTTTCTGTGGTTTGCTTCGTAACAACAAAATCTGCATCTTGCCTTCAGACGTCACTTAACTTCCATCTTTGTCCATTATCTGTAATATGAAAAATTTAAAATTAGCATGAAATTTTGTGAAATATAGTCCAATTTCTCTTCTTCTTTTTTTTTAAAGTCTCAGTTTGTACATGATTAAAAGGTAAATATTATACAACATTCATGTCCAATATATGACCAGTGTTATACACAATTTTGTCAAATTTTGAAACTGATAATTAGTCATTTTTGGGCATCAACTTTCACATCTTTGCTAATTTTTGTTCCCTGAAACAAATCATTTTAGAAAATATAAAAGCTAGATCAAGGTCACTTTGGTATTCAAATTTTAAACTTTGTAATTTATATGTTGTTTATCTTGCCAATATTTATTTTTTATTCACAAAATCTTTTTTTAACTAAAAACAGACCAAATAATTCTATGAACCCTCATATCAATCTATAGAACAGTAGTTATTTGTACCTGTTTGTATATGTTTTGTTGCAATCTTTACATACGGATGAAAGATACACATATTATTATACACAAGGCGTATTTCCATGGTAAATTCAAAATTTCCGCCAAAATGAATGAAAATGGCTGACCGGAACCCGAAAATTATATTCGGAATATTTCGGGTCTGACTAATTACCCCGCGGTATGACTAAATACCGGAAAGGGACCCTTTCCGCGGAAATGGCTTTTCTACACGGAAAGGGCCTACAAAACACACATTTTTGGTGCAAATCATATAAAATCGACTTTTAATCGTTTATAAACATGTTTTACGATATATCTGGGAGTTTTATATATAGATATAATATAAATATCATTTAGATAGGTTAAGATATATGTTCTATATAATTTACTAAATATATCATATTAAATTATTTTCCATCGCTATAATCACTGATCTTGGATTGTAAAAATACCCCGGGACACTATAATCTGACGTTCAGTTATAACTGTACTTTTGCCAACGATAGAAATTTTAGAAATCTATTGATCGATGTGATTGTATAAATTTTAAAAAGATAAAAGTAAAAAAAAAATATTTATGTTAAGTTAAATATTTGAGTTATGGCAAAGATAAAACTACATCCGGGCCACACCACGGGGAGGCGCTCTTGTCATGGCCCTTTTTGTTTTTCTTCCGTTTTTCTTAACATTTATTTTATAACACTTACACCACAACACGTTAAAAATATTGTATATATGAATCACATACATAGTAGACATACAAGAGACAAGAAGGCACGTCGGGCCGCGTGGGCAGGACTTGCGTCCTATCCCGACGGCACTTCTGTGTTTGTGATATTTGGCAACTCGAATTACGTTGGTTTGCCCTTTCATTTCTTGGTCGCTTACGCTGGCATGGATTTTTGCTTTTCCCTTAGCTTTTTTGATGACAGAGAACTGGCCTTCACTTGACGTTAGGTATCGTGATTTCATTTTCCGTTTGTTGTCTTTAAGAAAATTGTTGAACAGGACGCGTTTCTCCTCATCTGACTTGCACCTCCAGATTGAGTCATGCACATTATATATTTTTTCTTTTGGTGCAAGGATATAATTTCCATTTCCATGAAGGGAAGCCCTGTAATCTAGAAAGTGCAAATCCACAACGCTGTGAAGTTTGCATATTAGTTCTTTACTCCTTTGCGGTTTCCAGTTAGTTGTGATTTTCGTGATGTTGTTTATGGACTCAGCGCTGTTGTTGGTCCAGTTTCTGTTTGATTTGTTATTTCTTGTTGGTTTGAATACATATTTTTCAAGTCGTGGTTTTAAATTAACGGAGAAGTATTTTTCAAGATTTGGATGACGGTCTTGGAGCTGAGACTGAAGTTCACTAGTTTTGCTTTCAAAGTCAATAGTTGTGTCCGAGTCTATAATCCAACCTGGTCCAAAAATATTGTTCATTACTTCTGTTCTGTCACTTTTATCCATGCCTACTTTGTTTTGTATGTAAACCTTTATTTTGTCTTTCATGTGTTTTGTGCACAACAGACGAGTGGCGTTAGAAAATACATGGTTAATGGCCTTCGTTAGTGCTTTTTCATCACTTATGGATCAGAGTTATGGGGTTCTGAGTACACAGCGCAAATTGAAAATGTACATAATCAATTCCGACTCGCTATTTAAAATTGTACAAAAATATATTTCACGCCTTTTTAAGAGGTGAGTGTGGTAGGTTTCCATTGTTTATAAATTATTATAGTAAGTGTGTGTAGTACTGGTTACGTCTTCTCAAACTGAACAATTCAAGATACCCTAAGCAATGCTATATTATGTTACGTCATTTAAATGAAGCTGGGAGAGTAACTTGGGCTACGAAGGTCAAAACACTACTTTTTCAATACAGGTTTGGTTTCGCTTAGATATCACAAGACATTGGTGATGATCATTTATTTATCTTAAGATTTAAACAACTTGTAACAGATTGTGCTCTGCAAAATTGGTACGCTGATGTCCATGAATCAAGAAAAGCTATTCATTATAAGCACTTTAAAACGCAACTAAACGTTGAGCAATACTTTACTTTGAAAATCCCTTTTAAATATAAAATTGCACTCTCAAAACTGTGTTGTTCAAAACATTCGTTATTTGTTGAAACAGGGAGACATTCAAATGTTGCTTATGCTGATAGAGTATGTATTTTGTGTAACTCACAAGAAATTGAAGATGAATTTCACGCTGTCATGACATGTACCTTTTATAACGATCTACGTAACCAATATCTTGCTGATATTATTAACTATAACGATCTCAACTATCATAATATATATGAATTCTACGTTTTGATGAGTACAGCCAATTCTGACAAAATAATCAAACTGGCAAAGTTTGTATTTGAGATGCTTAATAAAAGAACTCTTTACCTCCAATCTTAAAACAAAATGACTTAAAAACATAATGACTTGAATTAAATCTCGAAATTGTGTATTACTTTTTTTTCTTTTTTCATTATTTGAAATAAGATAGACACAAACATTGATCACGAACAAAACAACAAAACAGTCAATACGTTAAGAAAAACAATATATTTATATAAATATATTGCATTCATTATATCAAAACTGTATTGAAATTATAATGTTCGTATTATGAACGTTTATTTGTTAGATTCCACGTTTACCATGTGTTTAAAAATGTATTATGGGCTGGAGGCCTACATTACTCAAATAAAATATTGTCTATTTTCATCGTCAGTGCCAAACTCTATTTCGTCTGATATTCTTATTTCGACATTGTCGGTTTCGCTGTCCGCGGCGGTTGCGACATGTTCCAGAAAGCCTGGACTTGTACGTTGTGTAAGTCGCATCCTTATAATATCGAAATCGACAATGTCGAAATAAGAATATCAGACGAAATGGAGTTTGGCACTGACGATGAAAAGGCACTAACGAAGACAAATAGTCGTAATAATCCGTGATGGTAGTTGTACGGTCCGTCACCTATTTCCGTCACAAAACACTGATTACACGTGAAAGAAACTTGAGAGTTTTTAAGATTCCCAAAATCTTCAGAAGACAAATTCTCGCAATCTGTGTGAAACCATTGTTTGCATGATTCACAGAAAATGCAGTCAGTCCAAGAATTTTTTCTGCATAAACCACATGGCCAAAAAATACTCCTTCTAGAAAACTTGATTTTGCGTTTAGCAGGTATTTTGAAACAAAAACTCTCTATCAGTGAATCACTACACAAATTTGTGAAAGATGATGTTTGCTTGCATTATGTGGAACATATAAATTGTTGCGACTGTGAATGTTTTTCACAACAACATGTTTACTTACTCAAATCTAACAAATAAACTTTACTTTTATTGTTTCCTACATATGTTCTAAAGAACGAATGAATAAATAGGGTTTTACGGCGTACCAACACATTATAGGTTATTCGACGCCAACAGGAAGGAAGATTCCAGATTCACTCTACATGTACAAAAACAACAAATTAACATACAAAAAAAAATACACACACAAATGAATATGATGAATGAACCTAAGAACCTTGATACCTGCAGAGCTGCAGAGTTTCAGCAAATTCTATCGTTTTACTCAAATTGTCGCTTCTTACGACATGCATGAGACACAGTGATCCTATTCTGCAGACGGACTCTTTTAACGGACATGTTTATTTCGTGCAAAGATGTGGGAAAACGAGTGAAACGTCAAAACTGACATTTACATGACAATAAAAAAACAAGTAATATGAAATAAGGCACTGCCTAAAAGGGGATTTATCAATTTCAATCAATGTATATGTAGATTATTTAATATCAGTGTGTCAGGATAAGATTTATAACTGTCAAAATAACAAATTGCCATAAAGTTTAAAAGAAAATATAGCATTTTTATTGTTTCATATATGGCCCAAAATATGTAAGTCTGTTTGTAAGTCCATGTGCAAGTCCGCTCAAAGAAGTATATAGAATCTATGTTGGTCCTTGCTTGGATGTTGAATATTTGCTGTCGTAACCATCAATTACCAAAGATAATGAAGGATTTGTTTAAACTGATTTATTTTTACTTTGATTGTGAAACAAGTTCTTACAACTTAGACAAATCACGCTCGAAGACTTCCCGGTTAGAACCAGTATTAAGCATATGATGGTAAGTGTCTAGCTGAAGGACACCACACATAGCCGTGGCGGAGGATCGAACCCACGACCCTCTGATATTGGGTTTGGTGCTCTACCACTGGACCACGCGCTCCGCATAAAGAAGGATAACCAAGTAACCAGAAATAAAGACATGTTTTTTTTAGTATTTCTTAAATTATGATGTTGTATATTTGCTGTAAGTATTCTAGAGTGCCAAAAGACAAAGAATGATAACGAATAACCAGGGATAGAGACATTTTTGATATTTATAATTTTAAATACATTGTAAAAAATTATTTAGGATAAATGTTTTTTCTAGGATACCAAAGACATATAACAAGTTACCTCAGTTACCAAAGGTATATAGCGGGATACAAATTGACTTACTTATGCAGAGGTGCTACTTTTGTGTCAAATCTATTTTTGTTTAAGGAATAAATTGCCATCAAATATTTTTTATGTGATTCATTAAATACATAACAGTATAACAGTCTTTTTAAGTGGTATACAGTAATACTTTATTTTCAAATTCGGTTGAAAAAGTGACATAAACCAGTAACTGGTTGAATAGTCCACTTTTTTAAATATATCACCAAAAAGATTTTATGTATATGGGGTGCTGTTTTTCTATTTAACCATAATAATAAGAGATATCACTTATTTGAATAGAGGATATCACTTATTCATATTCGAATAAGTGATATGACTTGTACATATAAATGATATCACCTATTCGATTAAGTAAATTACTTACTACCGGGTATTTAACCATAATAAGTGATATTACTAATATCATTTATTATGGTTAAATACCCGGTAGTAAAACAACAACCCATAGATGTACATTTCTGGGTGCAGTCCTTAAAGAATTATTTGGTAAAATAATTTGTACAGAATGTTTTAAACAACACCTACATTCATATTATAGTTCTGGCCGACAGAATCCAGTGTCTAGGTTGTGGCTGTTTACAACAAATGGTTTCTTAATAAAGGTGACCACTAACACAGGTTAAACTTTATTGTCAGTGACTTAATGTATTTCTCAGTTTTGTAAACAAATAAGAACTTGTGGTATTTCTATGTTAGCTTCCTCTTTTCTGTTTTACTTACTTTCATTACTACATGATTGTAACATTTCGAGACTGGTTTTGAGTCCAACCTGGTTGTCTATATGTATTCAGGTAATAGTTCTAGTTGCCACATTCTATTAGTATCATATAGCTTTAAGCCCATACCAATTGTATTGTCTTATATATATAATTATTACCTGTGTTAATTGGCTATGGGCACTCATGTGTACAGTCTTGGTAAAGAAAGGTCGGCATTGTATTTACACCATCTGTTACACTTTTATTTAAATTTTGACCAATATAATGAAGTTTTTAGTTTGTAGAACTGAACCTGGAGCTCTTTTCAAACAGAAAAGTGTGCTAGCTTACACTATAGAGATGTACCCCGACACCACAAACCAAGTATTATCTGAATATGTGATAACTAAGACCACCCTTAAAAATTTGTTTGTTTGCCACTTCCAACCCATACCAGATAGGAGGTGGGTAGGTATGTAGGGATTTTTTTTTAATTTGCAACCAATCTGAAAATTCTTTTAAAGGATATGGACAGAGAAAGGACAAGCAAAGACCTAGAATATATTGAATGAACAACAATATTTTTTATTGGAGATGGTGGTGTGGTCAACCAGTAGGATTGTTGTGGATCAACTGGAAATGTAGGATTGAAGCAATATATTGAAATCGCATTATATCACAATATGGCATGTCGTAACAAGCCTTAATCAACTGTATTTATCTAGTGTATTGCAATACAGCAAGTAACCAACTAAAATCATTTTCAAACACAGAAATATGCATGTTCAGTACTGTGCTTGGTTTAACATACAATCAGTGCTGAAGAGGAGCTAGTTAAGTATTTACTGGAAATCCTCCATATTGTAAAACCGCACCAGTGGTTTAGAGGAAGAGCATCCGCCTCACTTGTGGAAGATCGTATATTCGATCACAAGCCCATCACCATTTCTCAATCAATACAAAGCCATACAAAATATTTTAATTAAGCCTAATCGGCCAAAAGTATCAAATAAATGGCATGGTATTAAAACTGTTTAATCCAAATGTTGCTTTTCAAGTATTTAAACAGTTCCAACTAATCTGTCTACTCTGCATTTTAAAGAAATTATAGTAACATAAGAGTATATGTATATAAAAAAGGTAAGGAAATGTGTGGTTGCTAAAAAGAGGTGATCACTTCAAATGTTCTACTGTTGTACCTATGAGAAATAACATGCTGTTCACTTTCATTTCGAATACAATGATTGAAAAAAGATCACTGTAAAATGTACTTAAGAAGCAAGATGCTATTAGTTGCATCAGTATTTTCATACAGATTAAAACAAACATTTCTATAGAGGTATGTTTTCCCTGTCGTCAAGTCTGTTACTATGGTGTCAACTGGTGCATCACTAGCTGTCGCAATAGTCTGCCACTATGTTGTCAACCAGTGCAACACTAGCTGTTGCAATAGGCTGCTACCATGTTGTCAACCGGTGCACCACTCGCTGTCACAAAAGTCTGATACTATATTGTCAACCAATGCATCACTAGCTGGCACATTAGTCTGAAACTATGTTGTCAACCGATGTATCACTAGCTGTCGCAATAGTCCGATACTATGTTGTCAACCAGTGCATCACTAGCTGACACAATAGTGTGATACTATGTTGTCAACCGATGCATTACTTGGTGGCATAATAGTCTGATACTATGTTGTCAACCGGTGCATCACTAGCTGTCACAATAGTCTGATACTATGTTGTACAAAATCTAGCTTAACAGCAAGGCTGTTCTAAGTGACCTTTTTACATTCACTACACTTCTCCCCTCTTTAACCTTAAGGGCTTAGCCCCCAACTGCACAGCCCGTGGCTTTCCACAGTTCCTGGCTATATCCAGTCCCATCCCAAGGAAAGAGAGATTTGTTCAGATGCAGGTTCGAACGGTAATCTTCGTCGCCATTAAAGTGACAACTGTTACCCATCCGAGTACTAACCTTGTACTTTATTGCTCAACTTCCAATACAGTCAGTGCACTTCAACCACAACGCTATAATAGCTTAACATGTTGTAAGTGACCTATGTACATTCACTACACTTTCATTTACTTGCCAGAATAAGGCACTGTGATGAAACCCAACCGGGGATGAAACTGGAGACCCCTGGATCCTGAAGCAATAATGTATCCTAGCAACGGCAGCACAATTTACCCCATACTAACAAATAAAAAAAGTACCCCTGCTAACGGTATTATTGAATAGACTACCTTATCAATTTCAGCAGAGAAAAATATTTGAAACAACACCGCAAAAGTCATGTTATAAATACAGTATTGGTTCTAATTCTTTCAAAATTATTACTGTATATGTAGACGACAAAATGCCTAAAGCAAAGCTGCGAGGGTAAACAAACATAGACTGACTAACTGAAGACATCATTTTTTGTCTTTAGGGCAAATGCCATTTATAGAAACCCCTTTTAAGCGAGTAGCTGTAGATTTGGTAGGACAAATAGAACCCATGACAGATAGGAAGAATAGATATATTTTAGTGATGGTAGATTATGCTACAAGATTTCCCGAGGCCGTTGCATTGCCAAGTATTGAAACTGAGAGGGTAGCAGAAGCATTGGTAGATATGTTTAGTAGACTTGGAATCCCAGAAGAAATGTTGACGGATATGGGGTCGCAGTTCACGTCAAATATGATGACTGAAGTAAGTAGGTTATTGTCATTACGTCAGTTAACTACTACACCGTACCACCCTATGTGTAACGGGTTAGTAGAAAAGTTCAATGGTACATTGAAACAATTGTTGAAACGAATGTGTAGTGAGAGACCCAAGGATTGGGATAAGTACATTAATGCAACGTTATTTGCGTATAGAGTAGTACCTCAGGAGAGTTTGTGATTTTCACCATTTGAATTACTCTATGGTAGATCTGTAAGAGGACCGTTGAGTATATTGAAAGAGTTATGGTCAGGAGAAGTCAGTGATAGTTAGGTAAAGTCTACTTACCAGTATGTAGTAGATCTACGAGAAAGACTTGGGGAGACATGTAAGATGGCCCAAGAGCAATTAGGAAAGGCTAAGTTAAGACAAAAGAAGCATTATAACAAAAGAGCGAGGTCGAGAAAGTTTACAGAAGGTATGAAGGTTCTAGTATTACTTCCAGTGAACAACAACAAGTTATTATTTCATTGGAAAGGTCCATTTACTGTATTGAAGGTCATGAATGAGATGGTAACAGGATTGATATGAATGGTAAGGAAAATACATTTCATGCTAATATGTTGAAGAAGTACAATGAGAGGGGAGTAGATGATAGCAACGAAGGTAGAGGTATATTGACAGTTGTTTGTGCTACCGTAATAGAAAGTGAGGAGGACAGGATGGTAGATGAATCGGAGGTAAAATGGATTGATGTAGATATACCATTAGGGTGTCCATCTGTAGGAGGTCAGGAAAGTGTAGACGATGTTCATATATGTCAGGAGTTGTCTAGTGAACAGCAAACTAGGTAGATCATGTATTGAAAGAGTTCTCTGATGTTTTAACTGACATACCAGGAACCACTTCTTTCATTGAACATGATATTAAGCTAAATACCAGTGAACCAGTTAGATGTAAAGGGTATCCTATACCATACCAGTCGTTAGAAACAGGTGACGATGAAGTAAACAAAATGTTAGAGTTAGGAGTAGTTGAACCTTCAAATGCACCATTCTCAAGCCCAGTAGTATTGTTGAGAAAGAAAGATGATAGCATAAGATTTTGTATAGATTTTAGACAGCTTAACTAAGTTACCGTGTTCGATGCAGAGCCTATCCCAAATATGGAAGAGTTTTTCAAAGTTGTCAGGAGCTAGGTATTTCTCTAAGATAGATCTTAATAAAAGTTACTGGCAGGTCCCTTTAACAGAAACGGCTAAGGATATGACTTCCAAAGGATTGTTTCGATTTAAGAAGATGCCATTTGGGTTAGTATGTGCTGGAAGTACATTTTGTAGGTTAATGAGAAAGGCATTGAAAGATATAGTCTGTGCCGATAGCTTAGTAGATGATATTTTAATATTCTCGTGTACATGGCTGAAATATTTAACAGACTACGGGTAGCTAGTCTAACAGCTAGGCCAAGTAAGTGCTATATAGGGTTTTGCAAGTAAGAGTTTTTAGGACATGTAATTAGCGAGTCGCAGACGTTGATGCCAGTACAAGAAAAGACAGAGGCAGTACTGAAAGCAGATAGACCGACTACTAAGAAGCAGGTAAGATCTTTCTTAGGCGTAGCAGGGTTTTACAGGAAGTTTATTCCTAATTTTTTTGCTATTGAGGTACGATAAACAGATCTGACAAAAAAGGGCCAGCCAAATAAGGTATTGTGGGGAGAGAGTCAGGAGAATGCTTTTCAGACATTGAAAACGAGTCTAGTAGGACCTCCTATATTGAAATTACCAGATTTCAGTAAACCTTTCATACTCCGAACTGACGCTATTGATGTGGGATTGGGAGCGGTTTTACTCCAAGAAACGGAAGGTGTGAAACTACCAGTGGCTTACTAGACAGGGAAAAGAACTATTCAGTTATTGAGAAAGAATGTCTAGGGGTTATTTGGGGAATTTCGAAATTCCATCGGTACTTGTTCGGTAAGGAATTCATCATAGAAACTGATCACCAGCCTCTCACTTATTTGAATAAGTCGAAGATGGCAAACTCCAGGTTGAATAGATGACCGTTACCAATACAGCCATATAGGATGAGAATTCAAGCCATTCCTGGAAGAGATAATGTAGGGACAGATTATCTGAGTAGATTATCGAATGAGGTCAAGGAAGATTAGATTAGTGAGTATAGCAGAGACTGAGTAGTGAAGTGTTAGTAGTAAGTTCAGTTTGTTATTTCAGAATTATGTTACTTTAATTGTACTGAATCAAATGTTATTTAGATGTATTATATAAGGTAAGAGAAGTCTATGTTTTAGAAGCTGTGTAATTTGTATATAGATATATATATTTAACTAGGTATCTAGTAAATGTAAACTAGTGAAATGCTAATTAGCCGAGGAAGCCTACTTTGTGTATTTATTTTGTTAGTTGTAAAAAGTGTTACCACTTTTCTCCTTATGGGGGACGTGTTGTAACAAAATAGTTAGTTCGTGGTGGCCTAATTTAGTAGTGTCAGCTTTTATGTGTCCATTGTAGTGATATAGGCTATATTTAGGTCAGGTATAGATAGCTCGATAGGAGCAACATTCTTAAGATATTTTTACATTTTCATTCTTTGATTAAAGAATAAACCATTTTGAAGTTTAGTTCATCAAATTCCATTAAGTATTAAGAAAGTTAAAAAAATTAAACGAGTTTATTTGTCATAAAACTAATTTAGGTATACGTTGGCCTAATAGCGTATAATCATCTTCGTATGATGTTTGAGGGTTTGTTGTTTCATGATTTACACGAAATTCACTGAAGTATGTGAACGGTTTTGCTATAAACGCTGACTCTGTTATGGAAACAATGTCCAGTTAGCAGAATTATCTTTGGGTGTAGTTGTGAAGAGAAAGATTGAGTTTGTTACTGTTCCAGTACATAACGGCATATGGGTATGTGAATTTTATATTATGTTGTATTTAAATGTCTGATATATATATTTTTGACATAATCAGATCTAAGTAAAGTTGTATAGATTGTTCATATCCATTCCGACGGTAATGTATGTAATTTAATACACATCCACGGTATTGAGAAACGTTTTGTTAGAATAAAGGCCAAGGAATCTGAGAACGTATGTTGAGCTGTTGATATTGTGTTTATGATGAAGTATTGAGGTTCACCATGTTAGAATTGATTGATATGTGTAGTTAAAGTTTGTTGATGATTTTTCTGATATTCACAAAGTGAATAGATACATAATTGGTATGTTATTGTCAATATTATAATGAGAAGTTATGTAGAGATATAATTGCTATGTTGAGATTGACGGAGGGTCGTATATGAGATGTTGTTTAAACTGCCATGAAACTGCAGGTAGTAAAAATTGAATGAACTGTTATAATATGTTGATAAATCTATCATGAAACTATTAGATGGTTAGAAATGAATACATTGTTATGATATATTGAAAAAAATACCATGAAATTGGTAGATGGTAAGTAATAGACGCCATGTCATTACATATTTGAGTAACTAGTAAATCTGAGTATATATATATATATATTGTAGCCGTTTTTAGACGTAAGCGAAGAATGTGCCCGCTACGTTAACGGCGTATAGACGTGACAGGGAGTCAGCTGGTGGCAGTACAGTCATGGGACAGAAACCCACATATTCGTCATATGGACGACGTGATGTTCCTGGCGTCGGAATACGGTCGAAAGTCGTTACGAGGCGACTTGAAGCCATATACTCAATATAGAGTCTAGGGGAGAGGCCTTCCCGGGGGTTTTGGAGATCTGGAGAACATGGCCATTTTTTTCAGAGATTTGGGGAACATTGGCCATTACTTTCAGAGATCTAGGGATTAAAGGCCTAATTTTAGAGATCTAGGGATATTGTCTTTAATGAAAAAAAGTACCTAATTTGATCAATTTTATCAGAGACATATAAATAGAGATAGGCAACTGTAGGCACTTGTCTAAATTTCAGGTGGCACATTTTGGCTTTTTCTAGTTTAGTTTGAATTTATTTATTTTACTTCGATTGTGAAACAAGTTCTTACGACTTAGACAAACCACGCTCGAAGTCTTCCTGGGTATAACCAGTACAAAGCATATGTGGAAAAAGTATCTTGGTCACCACACATAGTCGTGGCGAAGGATTAAAATACCCACGACCCTCCGATCACGGGTTCGGTGCTTTACCACTAAACCACGTGGCATTTTCTAAATCATGGAAACACATATCCTCCAGAATCATACAACATATTTTTGTGATTATAGTATCAAAAGAAAGCGCTTGATTTGGGAGATTATTTTTTTCTTTTTTAAATTTAGGAATTGAAGAATTTTACGCTTAAAGTTTTTTTGTGTGATCATTTTCTCTTTTTTAGCCCATTTTTGAAATAAGAAAAACGACTTTAATAAATATCAATATGAAAATTTCGCCACCGATGGAAAACTTACTGCTTCATCTTTCTACCTAATATTTCTATTTTTATTGTGTTTTGTTTAAACGTACGTGTTATATGTTAAATCAAGACTACCGTTTTTTTGTTTAATTTTTTTTCCCTGAAATTTCAACATATTTCGATTTCAATCCGTAATATTTTAAATTCAGAAGAAAAATATTAAATAATTGATAATTGGAATTGGTCATCATTTTTATCAGCTTTACTTTGGCACCAAAATTGTTAAATTCAGACAAAGATTCGAAGAGTTATTATAGAAATACTAAAAGTGCCGTGGACATTATATTGCTATTAGCCTGCCAGTCTCTGTAATTAAGTCACTGATTTTATGTATAATTTTTATACTTTATCATAATTTACTTTTAAAATGAGATGTCAACTGCTTGAAACAGCTTTTGACAGCTTTGGAGGTTTCTTACATGTTAGTCTGGGCCCCTGCACAACTTCATCCCGTAATCGTATGTACCCGAAATAAATATTGGATGGTAATTCCGAGCAAAGATATATTTACAGTCGATTTCGGGTCGAAAGGACTGGTGTTCAAACCCACCCGGCATCTAATTTTTTTATTAGATCGTGTTTACACAATAAAGTCAATTATTTATGTGTATTTATTGCCCTTTGTAAATTTACTGTTCAGCTGTTCATTTTTTTTGTTTCTTCTGTCCTTCCATCGATATTTTCTTTGGCTCTACTTACCAAAGGCCAGCATGATTGAATCACAAATGCTCCCTGCCACAGGGCTTACAAGCACATTTTTAAGGAAACTTAAAAAACACATTTTCTCTGAAAGTTCAAGCCATAGACCATAAATATTTTAACAAGGAAATGAAAACAGTACATGGATTTTGCTTATTATGATGATGTGTAAATATTAATAGAGAATATTATAATAGACGTTTTACTTAAGGAAACACTATTTGGTACTTTTAGGGAACTATGTTTAAAACTTTTGGAGATCTAGGAACAGTGGAAATACTTTGAGATCTGGGGAACATGGACAAAATACTTTTGGGGAGCTTTGGCAAATACTTTTAGAGATCTGGGGAGCAATAGGCATTACTTTAAGAGATCCAGAGAACAGGGACCCCCCCCCCCCCTTGGTAGGGCCTCATGGGAGATAGCCCAGTTATATAGCCACCGCTGCAAATGACGAGTGATGTTAAATCTACAATATCCGGACGCGGGAAGTATCTAGTGCATTTTTATAAACAATCGAATGATATAAGAAGTTTGGATCGCGATGTAGGTTACGTACGTGTAGGAGATAGAACTGTGTGAAAATAAAAGTGTTAATACCACCATAGGACTTTTTTTTAAAACCAGTTGTGTGGACGCACGCACACATGGACCGCCACACCCACACACATGACATACCAACAGGGTATTCAGCAGCCAAATCTCCATTGTGGAGTGTATACCTTGTATACACGCACGCACACACATGGACAGCCACAGCCACACACGACATTCCAACAGGGGTATTCAGCAGCCCAATCTCTGCAGTGGAGTGTATACCTTGTAAACAAGTACACACGCACACATGGACCGCAACACCCACACACATGACATTCCAACACGGGTATTCAGCAGCCACAACTCCACAGTGGAGTGTATACCTTGTATACACGCACGCACGCACACATGGACCGCCACACCCACACACATGACATACCAACAGGGGTATTCAGCAGCCACGACTCCACTGTGGAGTGTATACCTTGTATACACGCACGCACACACACATTTACCGCCACACCCACACACATGACATTCCAACAGGGTATTCAGCAGCCACATCTCCACTGTGGAGTGTATACCTTGTATACAAGCACGCACACACACATGGAGCGCCATACCCACACACATGGCATACCAACAGGGTATTCAGCAGCCACATCTCCACTGTGGAGTGTATACCTTGTATACAAGCACGCACACACACATGGACCGCCACACCCACACACATGACATACCAACAGGGTATTCAGCAGCCACATCTCCACTGTGGAGTGTATACCTTGATCTTACACGAGTGCTCGTTTAGATTGTTATTGAATTCATTAAACGAGTTGGAAAAATACATGTATATTATAATTTTTCCCAACGAGTTTAATAAATTCAATAATAGATAAGCACGAATGTAAGATTTGTTTTATCACATAACTCAGGAAAAAATTACATTTACCATTTATTTAACAGATCACCTCTGTAAGATCCGAGAAAAAATCTGTTTCCGTAAGTCATCATATGATGTAACGTCTCAAAATAACGTCAAAATAACCATGACAAATCGACGTCAATTACATATTCGTGCAAACATGTGTCATGGGTTTATTGCACTCCTGTACTGTAAACTATGTGATAAAACAGGTTTAGAAATAGTTCTTTACACAATTAAAATCCAAATTAGATCTTCTGTATCCTCCATGTTTTTTACATAATCATGTTCCTGAGTTAATCAATTAACTAATTAAAATTACATCTTATCTCAAATACGTTAAGGCGTCTGTGTCACTTGAATCAATCAAACTTTCGTTGACATTGTCTTCGTTTATTTCTACGACTTTGCCGTTAAAGTGGAATCGTGATTGTAAATACGTAAGTCGGTTGCGTGCGTGGTCTTTTAATTCTAACATGTCAAGACTAGTTGCCATGTCAAATGCCATTTGTCCGAGTTCAAGAGCCTGGTCAAAATTGCCAAGCCTAAACTCATGGTCGCACTTTGCTAGATGAAAATGCATGTTTAATATTCTGGTAACTTTCATGTCGGACTTTTCAAAATATTTTAAGTATTGACCAGCGGTTTTGATATCATCAATGTGTGGTTTTAAAACAGTCATTGTCAAACCATTATCACCGCAGCGCAAAAGTAATATAACTAGTCTGCATAAAGCACAACCGATCCCATATTCGCCATCGCTTCCGCCGTCTTCCTTAAAATTCAACATCGATTTTTGAAGACATAATTTTGCACGCTCAAATAATCTATTATAGACACGAAGAGCATTCGGTTTATTAAAATTTAAGCATGTCATTTGTGTTGTTGAACTTCTTGCACAATTTATATACAACCAACCGGCTGCCCTCCCGGAGCAACCAGCGGGGTCTGTCTCTAAAATCATAAAAGCGTCATCAAGCGATATCTGCAGTTTTCCTAATTTCTTTTCATTAATATATTTTCTTGTTTTCGCTGTATATAGTTCCAATGTGAAGTATCTGGGATTGCTAGTTTTGGGTACAATCTCCAGTGTTGAATTAATGTGTCTAGTTGCAGATTCGAATCTACTCCCAATAAGATCTCTGCTAGCATGTAGGTAACCAATTATGCACATCAAATCATAATCGGTTGGAAACCACAATTTGAAGAACGAAGAAATATCTTCAAACTTTTTAAAGTCACCCTGGTTTATAAGCGTGCTGAGATAGTTAAAATCTCTACACAGACGTTTACTCGTTTTTTCCGATTGGACCATTGTTATTTGTTTTGTCAGGGTTTCGGTGTGTTCTTTAATCAATTCTATGTTGTCGACTGTTTTAGCGTTGTTCTCGGTCGTTTGCTTTGCTTTACACAGAGAAGAGTGAACATGGAAATCATCACAAGACGAAACCGTTGTTGGTTGTGATGAAGCATCACATCCACTTTCTTGAACAATGGAAAACTGAAAATTAGGTCGGATCAAGACCTTATTCGAAATGTCACTATCTTGATTTTCGAATGAATCCAGTGTTGCTGTCGTATCGTTTGTGGATGACGAACTTCCATCTGAAATCATATCGTTGATATAGGTGTATTTCTTTTTTAATGCCAGTTTCAAAGTTGGAATGACATTTGGTTGTGTATTTTTCATAAGTTCGTCAACTAAAGCTTCACATCTTCGGCGGCGAGTAGCACCACGTAGAATCATCTCGATCTGGTCAGTTGTGATCACGTGATCCTGATATAATGTATCTACAACATGTTTTGGTTCCACATTATCTAATAGCAGACAACAATATGTTTGTAACATACGAGAAAATTCTGAATCGACTTGGTGAATGGTTTGTTTAATTCTGTTGTAGAACGGTTCACATTCAATACAAATATTTGAACTCGTCTTTTGTTCTTTTAAATACGCTTGGCTAACCTCAGATATATTTATATTTGTGCCGTCACAGTAAACAAGTAAATTTGCCAGATAACCAAAACAACCTATTTCAAGCGCCTTCTTGAATGCGCCATACGATGACGGTCCTCTGGTTGGCAATATTGATAGGAGTATTTGGCAGCGTTCCTTTCTAGTTGGTTTTGAAACAATTAGTTCAAGATCATTATCAGTGAGAATTCCATCTTCGTATAAAGTGTCCAATACTTGACCTTTAGGTTCTAGTTCATTAACTATGCTCACGTGATTACTGCGTAATACTTCCCTTTGGATTTTGTCCATCGATGATGTATTGTTCAGATATGCCGTTCTTTATTATACCCAAGTCCACTGGGTTGGCTTCTAAAGAAAGAATAAAATACATAAACAATAAATCCACTTAAATATTCGTTAAAACAATGCATATCATATACACTTCACTTGTCTAATCGATATTAAAGTTTAACAACAAGATGTGTATCGTCATTTTCATATGAGGTTATTGTTTCGTTTATCTTTATATCTCCAATATCAAGTAAAGATTTAAAATATACAATCTACAACGTTTAGCTTTTCTATTATATAAATGAAATACAAATGACACATAGTCAGGTTTGTGAGAATACTGGATTGTCTCTAAATATAGATTTCCGTTATTGTTTAGAGTTCGTATGCTCGTTTGTATAAGTTGTAATATTGTACTAACTATCGGAGTAAATTAAACCATTCCAAATGAGGTTAAACAACGATTTTGCCATTACAGTATGGATCATTATGATATGGTCACCTGTTGTTGGGATAAATAAAGATTTATTATTTGAAGAAATGTACAGGGAACTAGTAATTATATAAACATAATAATAAATAAATACATGCAGCATTAAATATGCAATCTTTTTTTTAATTATCGTTTTATGAGGTTTAACGCCGTTTGCAATATATGACAGGTTATATGTGATATCCAGTTTTGTAAGTGAAGGGGTAAGACCTTTTAGAATATTAGTAGAACCACCGTCCCCCGCCATGGCCACATGTGACGATCTTGAATATTAGTAGAACTACCGTCCCCCGCCACGGCCACATGTGACGGTCTTGGGTAAGACTATTTATCCGCATATTATGGAACTGGGTCCACCCAGAAAGAATTCGAGCGTGATGGGCCCAAGTTGTAAGAACTTGTTTCACAATCGACGTAAAATAAATAAGTTTAAAATGAAATTTAAATCTGAGTAGAACCAACATCCTATCACATGTAACTATGAAACTTTTCTGTTGAAATACGTCATCCGAGTTGGATTCGTGATGGGCCTTAGTTGTAAGAACTTGTTTCACAATCGACGTAAAATAAATAAGTTTAAAATGAAATTTAAATCTGAGTAGAACCATTATCATATCACAGGTAACTATGAAACGTTTCAGTTGTAATATTTATGCTTGAAGAGGTCGATGTACAAGTATGTGTTATATCTGCTTTTTGTGGAAAACTGTGGAAGCCAATGAGGATAAATTTCGTTTCTATTTTGAGTATAAAGGACCACACGTCTTGTATATAAAGGGTCACACATTCTGTATATGGTGGTAAACTGTGAGGTCAATGAGAATACTTTTCATTTCTATTTTTAAAGTATATAAAGAGTTACAAGTCTTGTATTTGGTAGAAAAGCATCATATTTCACATATTTGTGGTGATATATGAGACAAAAATGTAACAAAAGTTTTCTTTCCATCAGTAATAATCGGTATCAAATTCCAAAGAAATATCAGTTTGTATCTTTTTTTAAATTTGTACTCATACTTTCAAAACTAGCATGACGTCATTAGTTTTATACAACTGTTAATGATTTCTTATACATCTTATACATTTCACAGCACAAAACTTAGATATTGATACATCCATGTGGTTATTTGTGTAAAGATTGATGCATCCATGTGGTTATAGATGTAAAGATTGATGCATCCATGTGGTTATAGGTGTAAAAATTGATGCATACATGTGGTTATAGGTGTAAAGATTGGTGCAACCATGTAGTTAAAGGGGTAAATATTGATGCATCCATGTGGTTATAGGTGTAAAGATTGAGGCATCCATGTGGTTATATGTGTAAAGATTGATGCATCCATGTGGTTAAAGGAATAAAGATTGATGCATACATGTGGTGACAGTGGTAAAGATTGATGCATCCATGTGGTTATATGTGTAATGATTGATGCTTCTATGTGGCTATATGTGTAAAGATTGATGCATACATGTGGTTATATGTGTAAAGATTGATGCATCCATGTGGTTATAGGTGTAAAGATTGATGTATCCATGTGGATATAGTTGTAAAGACTGAGGCATCCATGTGGTTATAGGTGTAAAGATTGATGCATCCATGTGGTAAAAGGGGTAACGATTGATGCATACATGTGGTGACAGTGGTAAAGATTGACGCATCTATGTGGTTATAGGTGTAAAGATTGATGCATCCATGTGGCTATAGGTGTAAAGATTGATACATCCATGTGGTTATAGGTGTTAGGATTGATGCATCCATGTGGTTTTAGGTGTAAAGATTAATGTATTCATAAGGTTATATATTGTAAATATTGGTGCATCCAAGTGGTTATAGGTATAAAGGTTGGTGCATCCATATGGTAATAGGTATAAAGATTGATGCTTCCATGTGGTTATAGATGTAAAGATTGATGCTTCCATGTGGTTATAGGTGTAAAGGTTGATGCATCCATGTGGTTATATGTGTAAAGATTGATGCATCCATGTGGTTATAGGTGTAAAGTTCGATGCATCCATGTGGTTATAGGTGTAAAGGTTGATGCATCCATGTGGTTATATGTGTAAAGATTGATGCATCCATGTTGTTATAGGTGTAAAGATTGATACATCCATGTGGTTGTGGTTATAGGTGTAAAGACTGATGCTTCCATGTGGTTATATGTGTAAAGATTGATGCTTCCATGTGGTTATATGTGTAAAGATTGAAGCTTCCATGTGGTTATAAGTGTAAAGATTGATGCATCCATGTGGTTATATGTGTAAAGATTGATGCATCCATGTTGTTATAGGTGTAAAGATTGATACATCCATGTGGTTGTGGTTATAGTTGTAAAGATTGAGGCATCCATGTGGTTATAGGTGTAAAGATTGATGCTTCCATGTGGTTATATGTGTAAGGATTGATGCTTTCATGTGGTTATATGTTTAAAGGTTGATGCATCCATGTGGTTATATGTTTAAGGATTGATTCATACATGTGGTTATATGTGTAAGGATTGATGCTTTCATGGGGTTATAGGTGTAGAGATTGATGCATCCATGTGGTTATAGGTGTAAAGAATGATGCATCCATGTGGTTATAGGTGTAAAGAATGATGCATACATGGGGTTATAGGTGTAGAGATTGATGCATCTATGTCTTATAGATTGATGTGATGCTTTAATATGAAAGCGATTAAAACATTACAGAGTTTGTGTAAATATTAAGCGTCATTGTTATGGCATCGAGGGATAACAGACGATCAGTTAACGTAACCGCTTTTTCCTGCGACCCTGGAAAGTTAGCCAGTACTCGAGCACACTTTCTACGCAAATAACTAATAAGTTCCCACTTGATTCAGCGGTAAGAGACGAATGATGATAAGACACACTGTCCTTTAGCAATCACAACGGAGACCGTTGCCGGGCGGGGATTCAAACTCCCGACCACTGGATTGATGGTCAGACAGACCTAACCGAGCACGGAAAGTTTCCCTTTAAGGTCTCTATAGCTCACATAATATATCATAATTTATTGTCACAATGACAAAGGTTTAATAAACGCATTTATTTGAAATAAACGTAACTTACGGATATTTCAGTTATCCATGTCAGAACCAGAGTTATACCGAAACCAGACATCGTCTGTAATGGTCCCCTTGTCTTCATCAGTCTTGAGTAGAATAGTTCGATGATTGTGTAAACACTATTAGTTTTGTTCATTAGGTATATAAGTGTATATACTGTAAGCACTTTATTTCATGAAATATCCAGTTAGTACTCGGCGCTGATGTACCATGTCCTAGATGTGTTTCCCTCTATGAAATACATGAAATAATTGTCCAGCCGTCATTAACAAATCACGAAGTTTAAACTTATCCGACAATTCTTGTAAATTACGAATACTACACGGTATGTAGTGACATTTGACAGAAACAGTATAAACGAATATTTGCTAAAATGTTAACAAATGAAATAATTCAAGCTTTTAAGGTTGGACTTACAATAAGATAAGAAAATAACAATTGCAGTAATACCGTTTTATACCGTATATACAACACAGTCGGCGGTACACATATTGACAATTGCAGTAATACCGTTTTATACCGTATATACAACACAGTCGGCGGTACACATATTGACAATTGCAGTAATACCGTTTTATACCGTATATACACGCAGTCGGCGGTACACATATTGACAATTGCAGTAATACCGTTTTATACCGTATATACACGCAGTCGGCGGTACACATATTGACAATTGCAGTAATACCGTTTTATACCGTATATACACGCAGTCGGCGGTACACATATTGACAATTGCAGTAATACCGTTTTATACCGTATATACAACACAGTCGGCGGTACACATATTGACAATTGCAGTAATACCGTTTTATACCGTATATACAACACTGTCGGCGGTACACATATTGACAATTGATGTTTTATACCGTATATACAACACAGTCGGCGGTACACATATTGACAATTGATGAAATCCGACAGCCAGCCTTTGTATAGAATACTTCGCTGATTACGAAATGTGTTAATAAAATAATTGAGAAATGGGAGGTCAACAGCAAAAACGACATTATACAGCAGCAATACAGCAGTAGATATCATCAGCAGCAGCTGCAGCAGCAGTAACAACAACAACAACAACATCATCAACAACAATCAAATCACTATATTGTATAGTATATATGTATCAAATCAGTTGTTAACCCACTCAACACACCTGTCAAATCACTACAGTATATAGTTTGTATTTATAAAAACAGTTGTTAACCCACCCAACACACCTGTCAAGTCACTACAGTGTATAGTATGTATGTATAAAAGCAGTTATTAACCCACACAACATACCTTTAATAGGTTACATTTAAAAAGGTAGCAGGCAACTCAAACACCTGTCAAATCACTATATCGTATAGTCTGTCTGTCTGTCTGTCTGTCTGTCTGTCTGTCTGTCTGTCTGTCTGTCTGTCTGTCTGTCTGTCTGTCTGTCTGTCTGTCTGTCTGTCTGTATGTCTGTCTGTACACACCTGTCAAATTACTACAGTGAATATGATGTAAATGAAAAGGTTGCAGATAACCCAAACACTGTCAAATCACTATATCGTATAGTATGTATGTATAAAAGCAGTTGTTAACCCCACACAACACACCTGTCATATCGCTACAGTGTATAGTTCGTATATATAAACGCAGTTGTTAACCCACAAAACACACCTGTCAAATCACTACAGCGTATAGTAGGTATGTATAAAAGCTGTTGTTAACCCACTCAACACACCTGTCAAATCACTACAGTGTATAGTTTGTATGTAAAAATCAGCTGCTAACCAACACACCTGTCAAATCACTACATGTCTTGTATTTGTATATTAAATATCTCTAAAGTGCATAGGTTATATGTAAACATCAACTGGTCGCCCGCACACCTGTCATATCAATATATTATATAGTGTGCATGTTAAAGGCAGCTGGTAACCCACAAGCATGTTAATCATTTCAGTGTATAGCATGTTTGTACACTCTTTTTGCAATAGTTTTCCTTCAGTGTGTATGAGCCCATGTACCATTCAAAATGTGCCTGTTGTTCGAGGGATTCTCCGAAACTATTTATCATTTGAAGAAAAAAATGTACATTATTCGAATTGATATCCCCAGTTGAGGTTTCTGCATTTGGTCTCATGTAAATCGGTCTAGTGTTACGGAAAATATTAACATATTACCTAAGACGACATATTTGAGCATGCTCCCTGTCAATGTGAAACACGTGGTTCAGTGGTGGGGTATCCTTGAGCAAGACAGTTTATCAGCATGTGCTTGGTACTGGTTCTGCTCAGAAAGATAAAGAGCGTGAGTTGCGTTAGAACTTGTTTCACAACCGATGTAAAATACATAAAAACTAAAAACTCATTTCAAAATAAATATCTAAACAGTATATGGCATTAAGAGCTGTTAGGTGATCGCAAAAGGGCCATTTCTGTTGAACACATTTTAAATATTATAAATTCCTTCATCTGGCGACCTGACACGAAACGCTCAACACAGTTTATAGATATTAGTACAGGCATTGACATTGGTTGGAATTCCATATATCTACGCAGCAATTCTACTGCTGCCATAGCACTTTGATGAGTTGGTTTGGGTTGCGGATCCGATTCTTCGTCGCTGCTGGGCTCGTCGTCATCGTCGTTGGCGTGTTTTGAAGTTATTTCTTCGATGATGGTATCATCACTGATGTCCTGGCACGTCTGGATATCATTGTCTGCAACTGCAAATTCATGCAATGTTATGCCCGATGTAACCCTGATTAGGGTAGCCAGAGGAATGTCATTATCTGGCTCGTCTTCGTCGCTGTCTACCGCGCGTATTTGTCTGTGCACAATCTGTTTCCTATAAAAAACTTTTTAAATTCTTTATTATGCCCTGATCACATGGCTGGGTTATGCTGGTTGTATTCGGCGGCAGGAAAACCAGCTGTGTAGCGACAAGCCCAGTTATATTAGGATGAGCTGGGCAATTGTCCACAATCATGACAATCTTTCGTTTCTTTCTGGCCATTTTACTGTCGACTTTCTTCAGCCATTTTGCGAATATTTTAGATGTCATCCATGCTTTTATATTTGACATGTATTCTGTTGGCAGAGACTTTACATTTTTAAAACAGCGAGGCTTTAAAGCGCTCTAGCCAACCATTGGAACATTCAAATGCTTCCGTCGGTATATTTAGACGGTTAGCAAAATAGCGTGCCTTCTCTCTCATTATTTCCCCAGATATAGTGGCATTTTGTTCCCTGGCATTTTTAAACCATTTCAACAAAGCTTCCTCAATTTCAGGGAATTTCGCACCCCTGTTTTTTTTACGTTGCGGTTCCATCTCTCCAGTCAAATATTTTCGTTTAATTTCTTCTTTGTTTTTAAGCCATGTTGACAATGTTGAGGCTGGTATGGAAAAATCGGCAGCTATCTGTTTCTTCGACTTAGTTCCATTTTCTGCTTCTATAATGGCATTGTATTTCTTCTCGTAAGTTTTTGTGTCCATCTTCCATTTCAATCCCTTTTTCCCAGTAACAGATGATCCAGTTATCCCCCCAGCATTAACACTGGGTCCTTCACTGGATTGCTCACCAGTTCCAAAGATTGGTGCCGATCTAGTTATCCCCCCGGGTTCAATACCAGGTCCTTCACTAGATTGCTGGGCGCTTTGGTTCATGAGATTACTTTGCGTTACAGACATTGTGAATAATGATTCGTGTTTGAAAATCTTAAGTTTAACTTCATATCAGACGACTGTCAATATTTACTCAAATATGCTAAATGTCGATTAGTGTTTGATTTCGTTCACTCAGTTTTCCGTGTTATCGCTTTAACCCAAACAAGCAGCAGCGTTGTTTGCCTAATTAGCGTGTGTCTCGCTTGTGTTTGTATCATAACAATTTGATGACCCAATTAACTTACCTGCCAGTATAGATACATGAAGCGATCAATTACAGGTATGGGATCAGCAATTATCACCTTCGGCGGTTTGCCTTTCATCTTCACGCGGTGATAGAAAAATTCGAAATAACGAGTGATGAATCAATAGATTTTAATATGGAGGGACCGAAGAACAAATTCGAAATAGTGAATAATTCGAATTACTGGAATTTGATATATCCGGAGTTAATTAATATAGAAATAGAAGGAGAAAAAACGGGACTGAACTTCAAATTTGAGATAACCGGAAATTCGAAATAACAGAGTTCGAGTTGGTGAGTAACAACTGTACTATGTGTGTTTGTGCATATGCTAATAACTTATATTGTATTGTTGTTAAACGATTATTCAGCATTGCTTTTCAACACGTTTCCAATCGCATAGCAACGGTGTCTACTTAAACTGATGTTACACTGAAAGATCATGTCGCATGATACCCGGCTCAGTCACATCATATTGACACCGGGTCAACAGATCTAGAACTATCCTCTGATTGCTGAGCGCCAACCAAGCAAGGCACATCAAGTA
Source organism: Panopea generosa (assembly GCA_029582155.1). Lineage (NCBI taxonomy): Eukaryota > Metazoa > Mollusca > Bivalvia > Adapedonta > Hiatellidae > Panopea > Panopea generosa. The sequence goes on from CM055911.1 coordinate 7,839,990, forward strand.
CCAGTTTTCAATACCCGGCAGGGAACCGAACTTACGGTCTTCCGTATGTAAAGCGCACACTCCACCACTAGACAACCGCTGCGAATATATCTTAAGTATATACTCGTATGTATTATTTAAAAGTCATACCCTGATTCTTTGCCGGATACAGAAACATATGTCCTTTGAAAAGTAGTAGCAATATTTTAAAAGCACAGATCCTTGGCAAATACTTCCATGCACAACTCAGGTATCTTCTACATGGTCTGCCCTGCCCGGAGACACCACGTTTTTTTACTCTGGATCATCTAAAAGACCGTCAACGAGGGCTGTGAACATATACACACATACCGTGCCTTGGCTGGCGAGCTATTTTGACCAAATCAGGCGAAACATGACCCTGCTTCGGGAGCATATGCCCCACCCCCAACCTTGGCAAATACTTGGGTTTCAATGGACAACTCAGGTACCTTTTACACAACATGGCATGCCCAGAGACACCAAGTTTTTTCGTCTGGCTCATCTAGAAGACGGGCAACGAGTCTCGGGAACATGTGCACACACACACACGTTCAGTGCATTGGCTATTTTGACCAAATCTGGCGAAAACATGGCTTCTGTTCCCGCCGCAAATGCCCTCCCACCCTAGGCAAATACTTGGGTTTCAATGAAGAACTCAGGTATCTTCTACACACCATGGCCTGCCGAGGGACACCAAGTTTTTGAGTCTGGCTCATCTAGAAAGCGGGCAACGAGTCTCGGGAACATGTGCACACACAATCACGTTCAGTGCGTTGGCGATTTTGACCAATTAAGGCAAAAACATGTCTTCTGTTCACGCCGCAAATGCCCCCCTTGTCAAATACTTGGATTTCAATGAACAACTTAGGTATATTCTACACACCATGGTCTGCCCAAAGACACCAAGTATTTGAGTCTGGCTTATCTAGAAGGTGGGCAACGAGTCTCGGGAACATGTGCACATACACATGTTCAGTGCGTTGGCTATTTTGATTAAATCAGGTGAAAACATGGCTTCTGTGAAAACATCAGCCCCCCTTGGCAAATACTTGGATTTCTTAGGTATATTCTACACACCATGGTCTGCCCAAGGACACCAAGTATTGGAGTTTGGCTTATCTAGAAGGCGGGCACCGAGTCTTGGGAACATGTGCACATACACATGTTCAGTGCGTTGGCTATTTTGATCAAATCAGGTGAAAACATGGCTTCTATGAAAACATCAGCCCCCCTTGGCAAATACTTGGATTTCAATGGAGAACTCGGGTATCTTTTTCCCACCATGACCTGCCCAGGGACACCAAGTTTTTGAGTCTGGCTCAACTAGAAGACGGATAAAGAGTCTTGGGAACATGTGCACACACACATGTTCAGTGCGTTGACTATTTTGACCAAATCAGGCGAAAACATGACTTCTGTTCCAGCCGCAAATACCCCCCCCCCCCCAAACACACACACACTTGGCAAATACTTGGGTTTAAATGGACAACTCAGGTATCTTTTACACACCATGGCCTGCTCAGGGACACCAAGTTTTTGAGTCTGGCTCATCTAGAAGGTCGGCAACGAGTGTCGGGAACATGTGCACACACACACACACGTTCAGTGCGTTGGCTATTTTGACCAAATCAGGCGAAAACATGGCTTCTGTTCCAGCCGCAAATACCCCCCACACACACTTGGCAAATACTTGGGTTTAAATGGACAACTCAGATATCTTCTACGTATCATGGCCTGCCCAGAGACACCAAGTTTTTTAGTCTGGCTCATCTAGAAGGCGGGCAACGAGTCTCGGGAACATGTGCACATACACACGTTCAGTGCGTTGGCGATTTTGACCAAATCAGGCGAAAACATGGCTTCTGTTCCCGCCGCAAATACCCCCCTTGGCAAATACTTGGGTTTCAATGGACAACTCAGGTATCTTGTTCACACCATGGCCTGCCCAGGGACATATATAAACGTTAACCTAAGTTACAGACAAATATAAACGTTAACTAATATATAAACGATAACCTAAGTTACAGACAAATATAAACGTTAACCTACGTTACAGACAAATATGAACGTTAACTAATATATAAACGTTAACCTAAGTTACAGACAAATATAAACGCTAACCTAAGTTACAGACAAATATAAACGTTAACTTTTATATAAACGTTAACCTAAGTAACAGACAAATATAAACGTTAACCTATGTTGCAGACAAATATAAACGTTAACCTAAGTTACAGACAAATATAAACGTTAACCTAAGTTACAGACAAATATAAACGTTAACTAATATATAAACGTTAACCTAAGTTACAGACAAATATAAACGTTAACCTAAGTTACAGACAAATATAAACGTTAACTTTTATATAAACGTTAACCTAAGTTACAGACAAATATAAACGTTAACCTAAGTTGTAGAGAAATATAAACGTTAACTAATATATAAACGATAACCTAAGTTACAGACAAATATAAAACGTTAACATAAGTTAAAAACAAATATATAACGTTAACCTAAGTAAGAGACAAATATATAACCGTTAATCTAAATTAACCAAGTTAGAGACACATATATCAACTTAATCTTAGTTTTAGACAAATATATAAACGTTAATCTTAGTTAGCTAAGTAGGAGACAAATTTATAACGTCAAATAAAGTTAGATACAAATATATGAACGTTAACCTAAGTAAGAGACAAATTTATCAACTTAACCAAAGTTAGAGACAAATAAATAAACGTAAACCTTAATTAACCTAAGTTATATATATATAAAACTTAACCTAATTAAATTTAGTTAGAGACAAATATATAAACGTTTATTGGTTAACCTAATCTAAATTTGCATTGACTTTTCCTATTCTATTTCCTCTAAACAGTGTCTAAACAGTGTCTAAACAGTGTCTTCACTCAAGTGATTTGCAAATGTTTTGTTTACCACTTCAAACATTAGTGTTCTGATACAAATTACATGCAACTTATATTGTATTTGACATAATAAATAACCTTTGATTCATGGGTTCATGAATGAAAATAAATCAATTTTAAACGAGACAGTAGTGTTGTGGATAGTGTGTTGGTCGTAAACGCCAAAGCAGACTTGAAAGTGGTTCAAATAAGCGCTGAGCTTTTTCGCATTCAATAAGAATTAGTAGTGGTAGTAGTTTTACTTAGCATAGATGTAATACAGTTTATATACATGTATATGAATATTTACAAAATTTATGGGAAAAAAACCAGCTTATTTTATTGAAACCATTATTGTCTGAGATAGTTATTGATTTATACATTGATTAGAATGTCATAATGTCACAATATTTCATTGAAACTTGAGTACCTTAAACAGCAGAGTAGTAATATCAAATACACAAATATTCAGAGAAGTAATATCAAATACAAAAATAGCAGAGTAGTTATATCAAATACACAAATAGCAGAGTAGTAGTATCAAATACACACATAGCAGAGTAGTAGTATCAAATACACAAATAGCAGAGTAGTAATATCAAATACACAAATAGCAGAGTAGTAGTATCAAAAACACAAATAGCAGAGTAGTAATATCAAATACACAAACAGCAGAGTAAAAGTATCAAAAACACAAATAGCAGAGTAGTAATATCAAATACACAAACAGCAGAGTAGTAGTATCAAATACACAAACAGCAGAGTAGAAGTATCAAAAACACACATAGCAAAGTAGTAATATCAAATACACAAAACAGCAGAGTCAAAACAATATAAAAAACAACAGATCAAATACACAAATAACAGAGTAGTAGTATTAAATACACAAACAACAAAGTAGTAGTATCAAAAACACAAACAACAGAGTAGAAGTATCAAATACACAAACAGCAGAGAAGTAGTATCAAATACACAAATAGCAGTAGTATCAAATACACAAACAGCAGAGTAGTAGTATCAAATACACAAACAGCAGAGTAGTAGTATCAAATACACAAATAGCAGAGTAATAATATCAAATACACAAACAGCAGAGAAGTAGTATCAAATACACAAATAGCAGTAGTATCAAATACACAAACAGCAGAGTAGTATTATCAAATACACAAACAACAAAGTAGTAGTATCAAATACACAAACAACAGAGTAGTAGTATCAAATACACAAACAGCAGAGAAGTATTATCAAATACACAAACAACAAAGTAGTAGTATCAAATACACAAACAACAGAGTAGTAGTATCAAATACACAAACAGCAGAGTAGTAATATCAAATACACAAACAGCAGTAGTATCAAATACACAAATAGCAGAGTAGAAATATCAAATACACAAATAGCAGTAGTATCAAATACACAAACAGCAGAGTAGTATTATCAAATACACAAATAGCAGAGTAGTAATATCAAATACACAAACATGTGGTTATAAGTGTAAAGATTGATGCATCCATGTGGTTATATGTGTAAAGATTGATGCATCCATGTTGTTATAGGTGTAAAGATTGATACATCCATGTGGTTGTGGTTATAGTTGTAAAGATTGAGGCATCCATGTGGTTATAGGTGTAAAGATTGATGCTTCCATGTGGTTATATGTGTAAGGATTGATGCTTTCATGTGGTTATATGTTTAAAGGTTGATGCATCCATGTGGTTATATGTTTAAGGATTGATTCATACATGTGGTTATATGTGTAAGGATTGATGCTTTCATGGGGTTATAGGTGTAGAGATTGATGCATCCATGTGGTTATAGGTGTAAAGAATGATGCATCCATGTGGTTATAGGTGTAAAGAATGATGCATACATGGGGTTATAGGTGTAGAGATTGATGCATCTATGTCTTATAGATTGATGTGATGCTTTAATATGAAAGCGATTAAAACATTACAGAGTTTGTGTAAATATTAAGCGTCATTGTTATGGCATCGAGGGATAACAGACGATCAGTTAACGTAACCGCTTTTTCCTGCGACCCTGGAAAGTTAGCCAGTACTCGAGCACACTTTCTACGCAAATAACTAATAAGTTCCCACTTGATTCAGCGGTAAGAGACGAATGATGATAAGACACACTGTCCTTTAGCAATCACAACGGAGACCGTTGCCGGGCGGGGATTCAAACTCCCGACCACTGGATTGATGGTCAGACAGACCTAACCGAGCACGGAAAGTTTCCCTTTAAGGTCTCTATAGCTCACATAATATATCATAATTTATTGTCACAATGACAAAGGTTTAATAAACGCATTTATTTGAAATAAACGTAACTTACGGATATTTCAGTTATCCATGTCAGAACCAGAGTTATACCGAAACCAGACATCGTCTGTAATGGTCCCCTTGTCTTCATCAGTCTTGAGTAGAATAGTTCGATGATTGTGTAAACACTATTAGTTTTGTTCATTAGGTATATAAGTGTATATACTGTAAGCACTTTATTTCATGAAATATCCAGTTAGTACTCGGCGCTGATGTACCATGTCCTAGATGTGTTTCCCTCTATGAAATACATGAAATAATTGTCCAGCCGTCATTAACAAATCACGAAGTTTAAACTTATCCGACAATTCTTGTAAATTACGAATACTACACGGTATGTAGTGACATTTGACAGAAACAGTATAAACGAATATTTGCTAAAATGTTAACAAATGAAATAATTCAAGCTTTTAAGGTTGGACTTACAATAAGATAAGAAAATAACAATTGCAGTAATACCGTTTTATACCGTATATACAACACAGTCGGCGGTACACATATTGACAATTGCAGTAATACCGTTTTATACCGTATATACAACACAGTCGGCGGTACACATATTGACAATTGCAGTAATACCGTTTTATACCGTATATACACGCAGTCGGCGGTACACATATTGACAATTGCAGTAATACCGTTTTATACCGTATATACACGCAGTCGGCGGTACACATATTGACAATTGCAGTAATACCGTTTTATACCGTATATACACGCAGTCGGCGGTACACATATTGACAATTGCAGTAATACCGTTTTATACCGTATATACAACACAGTCGGCGGTACACATATTGACAATTGCAGTAATACCGTTTTATACCGTATATACAACACTGTCGGCGGTACACATATTGACAATTGATGTTTTATACCGTATATACAACACAGTCGGCGGTACACATATTGACAATTGATGAAATCCGACAGCCAGCCTTTGTATAGAATACTTCGCTGATTACGAAATGTGTTAATAAAATAATTGAGAAATGGGAGGTCAACAGCAAAAACGACATTATACAGCAGCAATACAGCAGTAGATATCATCAGCAGCAGCTGCAGCAGCAGTAACAACAACAACAACAACATCATCAACAACAATCAAATCACTATATTGTATAGTATATATGTATCAAATCAGTTGTTAACCCACTCAACACACCTGTCAAATCACTACAGTATATAGTTTGTATTTATAAAAACAGTTGTTAACCCACCCAACACACCTGTCAAGTCACTACAGTGTATAGTATGTATGTATAAAAGCAGTTATTAACCCACACAACATACCTTTAATAGGTTACATTTAAAAAGGTAGCAGGCAACTCAAACACCTGTCAAATCACTATATCGTATAGTCTGTCTGTCTGTCTGTCTGTCTGTCTGTCTGTCTGTCTGTCTGTCTGTCTGTCTGTCTGTCTGTCTGTCTGTCTGTCTGTCTGTCTGTCTGTCTGTCTGTATGTCTGTCTGTACACACCTGTCAAATTACTACAGTGAATATGATGTAAATGAAAAGGTTGCAGATAACCCAAACACTGTCAAATCACTATATCGTATAGTATGTATGTATAAAAGCAGTTGTTAACCCCACACAACACACCTGTCATATCGCTACAGTGTATAGTTCGTATATATAAACGCAGTTGTTAACCCACAAAACACACCTGTCAAATCACTACAGCGTATAGTAGGTATGTATAAAAGCTGTTGTTAACCCACTCAACACACCTGTCAAATCACTACAGTGTATAGTTTGTATGTAAAAATCAGCTGCTAACCAACACACCTGTCAAATCACTACATGTCTTGTATTTGTATATTAAATATCTCTAAAGTGCATAGGTTATATGTAAACATCAACTGGTCGCCCGCACACCTGTCATATCAATATATTATATAGTGTGCATGTTAAAGGCAGCTGGTAACCCACAAGCATGTTAATCATTTCAGTGTATAGCATGTTTGTACACTCTTTTTGCAATAGTTTTCCTTCAGTGTGTATGAGCCCATGTACCATTCAAAATGTGCCTGTTGTTCGAGGGATTCTCCGAAACTATTTATCATTTGAAGAAAAAAATGTACATTATTCGAATTGATATCCCCAGTTGAGGTTTCTGCATTTGGTCTCATGTAAATCGGTCTAGTGTTACGGAAAATATTAACATATTACCTAAGACGACATATTTGAGCATGCTCCCTGTCAATGTGAAACACGTGGTTCAGTGGTGGGGTATCCTTGAGCAAGACAGTTTATCAGCATGTGCTTGGTACTGGTTCTGCTCAGAAAGATAAAGAGCGTGAGTTGCGTTAGAACTTGTTTCACAACCGATGTAAAATACATAAAAACTAAAAACTCATTTCAAAATAAATATCTAAACAGTATATGGCATTAAGAGCTGTTAGGTGATCGCAAAAGGGCCATTTCTGTTGAACACATTTTAAATATTATAAATTCCTTCATCTGGCGACCTGACACGAAACGCTCAACACAGTTTATAGATATTAGTACAGGCATTGACATTGGTTGGAATTCCATATATCTACGCAGCAATTCTACTGCTGCCATAGCACTTTGATGAGTTGGTTTGGGTTGCGGATCCGATTCTTCGTCGCTGCTGGGCTCGTCGTCATCGTCGTTGGCGTGTTTTGAAGTTATTTCTTCGATGATGGTATCATCACTGATGTCCTGGCACGTCTGGATATCATTGTCTGCAACTGCAAATTCATGCAATGTTATGCCCGATGTAACCCTGATTAGGGTAGCCAGAGGAATGTCATTATCTGGCTCGTCTTCGTCGCTGTCTACCGCGCGTATTTGTCTGTGCACAATCTGTTTCCTATAAAAAACTTTTTAAATTCTTTATTATGCCCTGATCACATGGCTGGGTTATGCTGGTTGTATTCGGCGGCAGGAAAACCAGCTGTGTAGCGACAAGCCCAGTTATATTAGGATGAGCTGGGCAATTGTCCACAATCATGACAATCTTTCGTTTCTTTCTGGCCATTTTACTGTCGACTTTCTTCAGCCATTTTGCGAATATTTTAGATGTCATCCATGCTTTTATATTTGACATGTATTCTGTTGGCAGAGACTTTACATTTTTAAAACAGCGAGGCTTTAAAGCGCTCTAGCCAACCATTGGAACATTCAAATGCTTCCGTCGGTATATTTAGACGGTTAGCAAAATAGCGTGCCTTCTCTCTCATTATTTCCCCAGATATAGTGGCATTTTGTTCCCTGGCATTTTTAAACCATTTCAACAAAGCTTCCTCAATTTCAGGGAATTTCGCACCCCTGTTTTTTTTACGTTGCGGTTCCATCTCTCCAGTCAAATATTTTCGTTTAATTTCTTCTTTGTTTTTAAGCCATGTTGACAATGTTGAGGCTGGTATGGAAAAATCGGCAGCTATCTGTTTCTTCGACTTAGTTCCATTTTCTGCTTCTATAATGGCATTGTATTTCTTCTCGTAAGTTTTTGTGTCCATCTTCCATTTCAATCCCTTTTTCCCAGTAACAGATGATCCAGTTATCCCCCCAGCATTAACACTGGGTCCTTCACTGGATTGCTCACCAGTTCCAAAGATTGGTGCCGATCTAGTTATCCCCCCGGGTTCAATACCAGGTCCTTCACTAGATTGCTGGGCGCTTTGGTTCATGAGATTACTTTGCGTTACAGACATTGTGAATAATGATTCGTGTTTGAAAATCTTAAGTTTAACTTCATATCAGACGACTGTCAATATTTACTCAAATATGCTAAATGTCGATTAGTGTTTGATTTCGTTCACTCAGTTTTCCGTGTTATCGCTTTAACCCAAACAAGCAGCAGCGTTGTTTGCCTAATTAGCGTGTGTCTCGCTTGTGTTTGTATCATAACAATTTGATGACCCAATTAACTTACCTGCCAGTATAGATACATGAAGCGATCAATTACAGGTATGGGATCAGCAATTATCACCTTCGGCGGTTTGCCTTTCATCTTCACGCGGTGATAGAAAAATTCGAAATAACGAGTGATGAATCAATAGATTTTAATATGGAGGGACCGAAGAACAAATTCGAAATAGTGAATAATTCGAATTACTGGAATTTGATATATCCGGAGTTAATTAATATAGAAATAGAAGGAGAAAAAACGGGACTGAACTTCAAATTTGAGATAACCGGAAATTCGAAATAACAGAGTTCGAGTTGGTGAGTAACAACTGTACTATGTGTGTTTGTGCATATGCTAATAACTTATATTGTATTGTTGTTAAACGATTATTCAGCATTGCTTTTCAACACGTTTCCAATCGCATAGCAACGGTGTCTACTTAAACTGATGTTACACTGAAAGATCATGTCGCATGATACCCGGCTCAGTCACATCATATTGACACCGGGTCAACAGATCTAGAACTATCCTCTGATTGCTGAGCGCCAACCAAGCAAGGCACATCAAGTACCAGTTTTCAATACCCGGCAGGGAACCGAACTTACGGTCTTCCGTATGTAAAGCGCACACTCCACCACTAGACAACCGCTGCGAATATATCTTAAGTATATACTCGTATGTATTATTTAAAAGTCATACCCTGATTCTTTGCCGGATACAGAAACATATGTCCTTTGAAAAGTAGTAGCAATATTTTAAAAGCACAGATCCTTGGCAAATACTTCCATGCACAACTCAGGTATCTTCTACATGGTCTGCCCTGCCCGGAGACACCACGTTTTTTTACTCTGGATCATCTAAAAGACCGTCAACGAGGGCTGTGAACATATACACACATACCGTGCCTTGGCTGGCGAGCTATTTTGACCAAATCAGGCGAAACATGACCCTGCTTCGGGAGCATATGCCCCACCCCCAACCTTGGCAAATACTTGGGTTTCAATGGACAACTCAGGTACCTTTTACACAACATGGCATGCCCAGAGACACCAAGTTTTTTCGTCTGGCTCATCTAGAAGACGGGCAACGAGTCTCGGGAACATGTGCACACACACACACGTTCAGTGCATTGGCTATTTTGACCAAATCTGGCGAAAACATGGCTTCTGTTCCCGCCGCAAATGCCCTCCCACCCTAGGCAAATACTTGGGTTTCAATGAAGAACTCAGGTATCTTCTACACACCATGGCCTGCCGAGGGACACCAAGTTTTTGAGTCTGGCTCATCTAGAAAGCGGGCAACGAGTCTCGGGAACATGTGCACACACAATCACGTTCAGTGCGTTGGCGATTTTGACCAATTAAGGCAAAAACATGTCTTCTGTTCACGCCGCAAATGCCCCCCTTGTCAAATACTTGGATTTCAATGAACAACTTAGGTATATTCTACACACCATGGTCTGCCCAAAGACACCAAGTATTTGAGTCTGGCTTATCTAGAAGGTGGGCAACGAGTCTCGGGAACATGTGCACATACACATGTTCAGTGCGTTGGCTATTTTGATTAAATCAGGTGAAAACATGGCTTCTGTGAAAACATCAGCCCCCCTTGGCAAATACTTGGATTTCTTAGGTATATTCTACACACCATGGTCTGCCCAAGGACACCAAGTATTGGAGTTTGGCTTATCTAGAAGGCGGGCACCGAGTCTTGGGAACATGTGCACATACACATGTTCAGTGCGTTGGCTATTTTGATCAAATCAGGTGAAAACATGGCTTCTATGAAAACATCAGCCCCCCTTGGCAAATACTTGGATTTCAATGGAGAACTCGGGTATCTTTTTCCCACCATGACCTGCCCAGGGACACCAAGTTTTTGAGTCTGGCTCAACTAGAAGACGGATAAAGAGTCTTGGGAACATGTGCACACACACATGTTCAGTGCGTTGACTATTTTGACCAAATCAGGCGAAAACATGACTTCTGTTCCAGCCGCAAATACCCCCCCCCCCCCAAACACACACACACTTGGCAAATACTTGGGTTTAAATGGACAACTCAGGTATCTTTTACACACCATGGCCTGCTCAGGGACACCAAGTTTTTGAGTCTGGCTCATCTAGAAGGTCGGCAACGAGTGTCGGGAACATGTGCACACACACACACACGTTCAGTGCGTTGGCTATTTTGACCAAATCAGGCGAAAACATGGCTTCTGTTCCAGCCGCAAATACCCCCCACACACACTTGGCAAATACTTGGGTTTAAATGGACAACTCAGATATCTTCTACGTATCATGGCCTGCCCAGAGACACCAAGTTTTTTAGTCTGGCTCATCTAGAAGGCGGGCAACGAGTCTCGGGAACATGTGCACATACACACGTTCAGTGCGTTGGCGATTTTGACCAAATCAGGCGAAAACATGGCTTCTGTTCCCGCCGCAAATACCCCCCTTGGCAAATACTTGGGTTTCAATGGACAACTCAGGTATCTTGTTCACACCATGGCCTGCCCAGGGACATATATAAACGTTAACCTAAGTTACAGACAAATATAAACGTTAACTAATATATAAACGATAACCTAAGTTACAGACAAATATAAACGTTAACCTACGTTACAGACAAATATGAACGTTAACTAATATATAAACGTTAACCTAAGTTACAGACAAATATAAACGCTAACCTAAGTTACAGACAAATATAAACGTTAACTTTTATATAAACGTTAACCTAAGTAACAGACAAATATAAACGTTAACCTATGTTGCAGACAAATATAAACGTTAACCTAAGTTACAGACAAATATAAACGTTAACCTAAGTTACAGACAAATATAAACGTTAACTAATATATAAACGTTAACCTAAGTTACAGACAAATATAAACGTTAACCTAAGTTACAGACAAATATAAACGTTAACTTTTATATAAACGTTAACCTAAGTTACAGACAAATATAAACGTTAACCTAAGTTGTAGAGAAATATAAACGTTAACTAATATATAAACGATAACCTAAGTTACAGACAAATATAAAACGTTAACATAAGTTAAAAACAAATATATAACGTTAACCTAAGTAAGAGACAAATATATAACCGTTAATCTAAATTAACCAAGTTAGAGACACATATATCAACTTAATCTTAGTTTTAGACAAATATATAAACGTTAATCTTAGTTAGCTAAGTAGGAGACAAATTTATAACGTCAAATAAAGTTAGATACAAATATATGAACGTTAACCTAAGTAAGAGACAAATTTATCAACTTAACCAAAGTTAGAGACAAATAAATAAACGTAAACCTTAATTAACCTAAGTTATATATATATAAAACTTAACCTAATTAAATTTAGTTAGAGACAAATATATAAACGTTTATTGGTTAACCTAATCTAAATTTGCATTGACTTTTCCTATTCTATTTCCTCTAAACAGTGTCTAAACAGTGTCTAAACAGTGTCTTCACTCAAGTGATTTGCAAATGTTTTGTTTACCACTTCAAACATTAGTGTTCTGATACAAATTACATGCAACTTATATTGTATTTGACATAATAAATAACCTTTGATTCATGGGTTCATGAATGAAAATAAATCAATTTTAAACGAGACAGTAGTGTTGTGGATAGTGTGTTGGTCGTAAACGCCAAAGCAGACTTGAAAGTGGTTCAAATAAGCGCTGAGCTTTTTCGCATTCAATAAGAATTAGTAGTGGTAGTAGTTTTACTTAGCATAGATGTAATACAGTTTATATACATGTATATGAATATTTACAAAATTTATGGGAAAAAAACCAGCTTATTTTATTGAAACCATTATTGTCTGAGATAGTTATTGATTTATACATTGATTAGAATGTCATAATGTCACAATATTTCATTGAAACTTGAGTACCTTAAACAGCAGAGTAGTAATATCAAATACACAAATATTCAGAGAAGTAATATCAAATACAAAAATAGCAGAGTAGTTATATCAAATACACAAATAGCAGAGTAGTAGTATCAAATACACACATAGCAGAGTAGTAGTATCAAATACACAAATAGCAGAGTAGTAATATCAAATACACAAATAGCAGAGTAGTAGTATCAAAAACACAAATAGCAGAGTAGTAATATCAAATACACAAACAGCAGAGTAAAAGTATCAAAAACACAAATAGCAGAGTAGTAATATCAAATACACAAACAGCAGAGTAGTAGTATCAAATACACAAACAGCAGAGTAGAAGTATCAAAAACACACATAGCAAAGTAGTAATATCAAATACACAAAACAGCAGAGTCAAAACAATATAAAAAACAACAGATCAAATACACAAATAACAGAGTAGTAGTATTAAATACACAAACAACAAAGTAGTAGTATCAAAAACACAAACAACAGAGTAGAAGTATCAAATACACAAACAGCAGAGAAGTAGTATCAAATACACAAATAGCAGTAGTATCAAATACACAAACAGCAGAGTAGTAGTATCAAATACACAAACAGCAGAGTAGTAGTATCAAATACACAAATAGCAGAGTAATAATATCAAATACACAAACAGCAGAGAAGTAGTATCAAATACACAAATAGCAGTAGTATCAAATACACAAACAGCAGAGTAGTATTATCAAATACACAAACAACAAAGTAGTAGTATCAAATACACAAACAACAGAGTAGTAGTATCAAATACACAAACAGCAGAGAAGTATTATCAAATACACAAACAACAAAGTAGTAGTATCAAATACACAAACAACAGAGTAGTAGTATCAAATACACAAACAGCAGAGTAGTAATATCAAATACACAAACAGCAGTAGTATCAAATACACAAATAGCAGAGTAGAAATATCAAATACACAAATAGCAGTAGTATCAAATACACAAACAGCAGAGTAGTATTATCAAATACACAAATAGCAGAGTAGTAATATCAAATACACAAACAGCAGAGTAGTAGTATCAAATAAACAAATAGCAGAGTAGTAGTATCAAATACACAAATAGCAGAGTAGTAGTAACAAATACACAAACAGCAGAGTAGTAGTATCAAAAACAGCAGATCAAATACACAAATAATAGAGTAATAGTATTAAATACACAAACAACACAGTAGTAGTATAAAATACACAAACAGCAGAGTAGTAGTATCAAATACACAAATAGCAGTAGTATCAAATACACAAACAGCAGAGTAGTATTATCAAATACACAAATAGCAGAGTAGTAATATCAAATACACAAATAGCAGAGTAGTTGTATCAAATACACAAATAGCAAGTAGTAATATCATATACACAAATAGCAGAGTAGTAGTATCAAATACACAAACAGCAGAGTAGTAATATCAAATACACAAATAGCATAGTAGTAGTATCAAATACACACATAGCAGAGTAGTAATATCAAATACACAAAACAGCAGAGTAGTAGTATCAAATACACACATAGCAGAGAAGTAGTATCAAATACACAAAAGCAGAGTAGTAGTATCAAATACACACATAGCAGAGTAGTAGTATCAAATACACACATAGCAGAGTAGTAATATCAAATACACAAACAGCAGAGTAGTAGTATCAAATACACACATAGCAGAGAAGTAGTATCAAATACACAAAAGCAGAGTAGTAGTATCAAATACACACATAGCAGAGTAGTAGTATCAAATACACAAATAGCAGAGTAGTAATATCAAATACACAAACAGCAGAGTAGTAATATCAAATACACAAATAGCAGAGTAGTAGTATCAAATACACAAACAGCAGAGTAGTAATATCAAATACACACATAGCACAGTAGTAGTATCAAATACACAAACAGCAGAGTAGTAATATCAAATACACAAACAGCAGAGTAGTAGTATCAAATACACAAATAGCAGAGTAGAAATATCAAATGCACAAATAGCAGAGTAGTAGTATCAAATACACAAACAGCAGAGTAGTAGTATCAAATACACAAACAGCAGAGTAGTAGTATCAAATACACAAACAGCAGAGTAGTAATATCTAATAAACAAACAGCAGAGTAGTAATATCAAATACACACATAGCAGTGTAGACGTATCAAATACACAAACAGCAGAGTAGTAGTATCAAATACACAAACAGCAGAGTAGTAGTATCAAATACACACACAGCAGAGTAGTAGTATCAAATACACACACAGCAGAGTAGTAGTATCAAATACACACACAGCAGAGTAGTAGTATAAAATACACACACAGCAGAGTAGTAGTATCAAATACACAAATAGCAGAGTAGTATTATCAAATACACAAACAGCAGAGTAGTAGTATCAAATACACAAATAGCAGAGTAGTAGTATCAAATACACACATAGCAGTGTAGTTGTATCAAATACACAAATAGCAGAGTAGTATTATCAAATACACAAACAGCAATATTAAACACGAATATCGAATGAAAGTTACTATTAAAACACTAAAAATGCGTAGAATAAACATTAAATATAATGACATGAACATTGTTTTTATTTTCTTACTGTGAATTTGTTGTTTAATTCAGTATTAAACAAAGTTGAAATACCGCAAAATACAGACGAGTTATCTAAATAAACACCGATGACGTCATTATTTAAATTAGATACATCCCAAGATACAACATAAAAACTCATGTTAACTTGTTTCACTACTGTTTTGGTTTAAATAAAATATAAACGTGTCGCACACAAACATACACACAGAGTAAACATTCTACATCTTCAACAAATAAACATATACAAAATGGTTGTCGCACTTCTATAACATCAAACTTTAGTTGGTGGGTGATTTGATAATCGCTAACCTTTAAAATTGCACATATTGACATGTATGGTATGTATGCACATGTATGTACTTGAAAATAGTTCCTTCAGTTACCACTACCAGTACCACGTTAGCTGTATCAAAAATATATTCATAATTTCATTTCTTTTTGTATTCGTTTACAGCATACATCACCATATAATTATTGGAACAGATTCGAGAGGGAGGTATCTGCATCAACACATAAACAAATTTCATCCATTTCCTGATCACTATCATGTATCTTTGATAGTCATTCCTGGTGGTAAAATATCACAGGTCTATCATGCTGTTCAGAATAACTTGAATGGATTTTTATCCTGCTGAGCAAACAGCATTTTGATAGCAGTTGGCCTTTGTAATTTGACAGAAAAAGTGACTTGCAGAAATGGAACATACATTACATAAAATTTAACAAATAAAGTCCAAACATTTATAATAGAATTACACGAAATTTCCAGGAAACTGAGACATGACACAACAACACGCTTTCTTGCAACAATTCCAAGTGCCTTTATTAAAAAATATTCAGCTTTTCAAATTCTTAAAAAACAGACTTACAGAAACACACTTAACAACTGTGTAAATACAACAGGCAGGCAGGCAGGCAGGCAGGCAGGCAGGCAGACAGACTTTGCTACTCCAACATGTATGATGGAGTACATGCAAAACAAGAGTTGAATACAAAATGTAAACATTATATGTTGCACAAATGTTTCAAAAATTGAAGATTGTGAAATTACACTTACAGACTCGGACCATGAAAACAATGATGATATGTCTGCTGACACATGTGACTTTAAAAGGACGTGATTATTTTGTTTACCGGTATCAATAACTTTGTGAAGTGCGTGCATATGTCAAAAACAAACGTGTATTGTTAACTTAAATGGTTGATGTGATAATCGTTAACCTTTCAACTAACAGTATGATATATGTTTTAAACCATAGTAACAGTTACTTAAATGTACGCCTTAGTATAACCTAATGCACATATACAGAGGATTTTAGCTCTTTAGATCCGACAACTCGTGTTATGTGCAGGAATCCTAATGTCAAACTGCTCACTCTTATTATTAATAAGGCTAATATTTATATAAACATATACATTAATAACTATGCATTATCCGACTGTTTTAATTACATACAACGCTTTTTATGATACGCCAACACAAACAGTCATGAACAATATACCAACTGTAACAGCATGATGTTTTGACCCTCATTTGTAAATCAATCTGCCAGCAATGTAAGTATTATTCTTAATTATTACCCTAGTAATTGCAATATCTTTTCCCCTTATTTTTATTCTCTCTCTTTTTTTTTACTAACCAACAACTGATGGAAAATTGTGTTTGACATCTACCTATTCGCTCGCCATTTAGGTTTTACCTATTTCATATTATATATATGTCTATATATTTTCTTCTGAAATAGAATATAGTAGTCTATTTCGTAATGTCAGTGTTTCCCTTCAATTTCTATATCGTCAGCGTTTTCTTCTTTGTACATTTTCCAGCTTTAACTATATTGTCAGCTTAAACGTTAGCGTTTTACACCGTGCCTCAATAAATTAGACCAAGCCCCAAACAATATTTCTCTCGCAAACGTAAATGTAAAAATGACAGCTGTGTTGCTAATAAGGACGGTCGTACGAACACGGGTGGTCAGGAGGTAAAAATATAATATTGGTAAAACACACACTCAATGCTTTAGCTCTTGTATTGCATTTACACTTGCAAATATACCGTTTTTCTATAATTTAATGGGTTTTCGCGAGTGTTCTGCTTCTGTAATACCTGGAATGCGTTCAGTTCGTTTAAACGTTTAGCGTGTTTGCACACGATTGATGACACAATTCAACTTAACAACACAGTCACTTTAGAGAACAAATACTTTTTAATCACATGACTTGAAGAGAAATTGAGGGACAGCACCGATGTAGTCCGATTTTTTGTTATCCCTTGTATACCTAATACCGCGATATACCTATTACCGCGAATGCCCGTTTAATAACAATCTGGGAAGACATACGCAAAGCTCCAACTTCTGTTAGCTTCGGCATTTGTTTGCATTTCGTATCGGCAACTGTTTTTTATTCAGCACACTTGTGTAACCTTATTACTGTTAAGTATTGATGCCATTCTTTACATGGTTGAATTTTTTTTCAACTCGCGGTATTAGGTATGACCAGTATACATTTGGTTTGGTTGGTCACTGTTTGTGTATGTAAACACAGTAATCATGTTTAACTGTGCTGAATGCAACACCATAAAATTCGTCTTAATCACCTCTCTCTTATATTTTTCTTCATTGTGATCAAGACAATTGAGTGCGCTCAAGATGGATGAAATTTCTTATGATGCCATTTGCAGGGCTGGCTCTGGATCAAAATTTCTTTGCGCCATATATTTTTCTGTGAAAATTAGCAGAGTTATAGTCCTTGTTTCAATGTATGCTCATGCATCTTTCCCTTTGACTTTAACTTAATCTGATTCTTACAGAAGATAAAGCTTGTATAAGAGTAGAGTAGTCTTTTTTACACATAAGCTATTATATATTTCCAAAAAAATCTTCACACCAAATTGAACTAATAGAGCAATAATATATGCTATCATATAGGACCTCTTGTTATCCAATGTCTAAAAGTGCACTGGTCTTGTAGCAGGAAAGGTGTGTTTTCTCGTGACATGCATAACAAATCTTTAATATTTACACAAACCAATAACACATTCGAGTAAATATGTTCCAATGAAATCACAGTCTCACAGACCCTATCTTACTATAGCTTTGGGATAGTGATATGTAGTAAATGATGATTTATTTACTATGTTATAGCTATCCAAAAGTTATAGTAAGATAGGGCCTGTGATTGTATTCACATTACCCCACCCACTTCTGTGTTCATTTATCAGAAATCTGCAGGAGACTAATCAATGTTTTAACCTGTGAAAATCAGTATAATTACTTCATGTAAGTATCAAGCAGTTCTTATACCCTATAGAAAGTGTGTATTGAGGTGTTTGCTTTTTTCCACATAAAAGGTGCGAGTTTCAGAAACACTCGCTGGAGACAACATTTTGAAATCAAATATATGCATTTAGGATTTAAATACTAACATAGTAAAGTGGGAAATAAACTTGGTAATATACATAAAGTGCTATCTATTTTTAAACATTTGGTTACCACTTTTTCTCAGTAGCATGACAAATAAAGCTGAACATTGTTTGCCCTCTTTGGAGATTTCCAATATTTGTATGCAAGTCACATGACCAAGCAACTGTTAAAGAGAATTGTTACTATTTTTAGCACATATTGCTGATCTGAGATTCGTTTGTGTTGTGTGATCTGCCCTGAGGGGAAAACACAGCTGGGTGCCAATTAACTAGTTGATTACCATTTTATTTGGGAGAAAGAACAGTGGCACTGATTGGCAAAGATATTTAAGCTGTTGAAGCATATTTAAGGAAGTTTAATACATGGAGAATTTAAGGAGAAGATTTTCAATGTTTTACGACTTTCGCCATATGGAATTTCTTTGCGCCACTTTTATTTAATTTGCGCTATTGGCGAAGCCCAGTCCAGCCCTGATTTGTTAGAACTAAATTTATTTGGATATTATGTAAGGAGACTGCATTGGGAAAGTGACAGTGGTCACCCATCCAAGTACTAACCCAGTACTTTGTTGCTTAACTTCCAGTTACACTTCAACCATTTCGCTATAAAAGCTAGCTTAACAGCAATGCTTTGTAAGTGACCTATGTACATCTACTACATTGGGAAAGACAACTCAAATATGAGAATAGTAGTAGAAGATTGCTATGCATTAACTGTTCAGTGCTTCGAAAAGAAGGCTATCAATATCTCTCCATATGAGACCATTACTGTAATTGCTTTTTAAGATATTTTTTTTAAATTCAAGTGAGTGAATGGTAAAATAATGATTATTGTAAAATAACTGTTAAATACTAGTACACTGTCAGTCTATAGTATTTTTAACCTGAATTTATAAATTTATTTCAGTTGCTATTGTACGTGTTGGAGGGATATTGACAATGGAGCAGGGACACAGTGGTGGCACTATTCAAACACTAGACGGTTCTCAGACAGTCATCCTCAGGACACCATTGGACCTCCAACAAAATTATGGCGCTATGTCACCAATAGATTCACCAAGTTTGTTGATCATTATGAAAACAAGTTGGAAAAAAAGTCACCCAAGGCGTTTAACGTCTATAAAACCATAAAATGTACGTTAGCACATTAAACCTTTTTATTACTTCTATGTTAGAACTGAATCTGACTCTAATGTGAGCAAAGTACTACATGGAAAAGCTTTTTGATAAAGTTAATGTAACTTATATACTAAGTGAAATAGCTGATCCGCCAGCTGACATTTTATATACATCACATTTTATGTATTTTTTAAAAAATTATTACTGTAACGCGATTTCCTTGAAATTCAGACTTGAATAAGAACGGACATTAAGGCCATATGTAATAAAAAAATCAATACTGTTGATGCCGTGTATACATTTTAATAACACTATTCAATATATCGGCACAGATATTGCAAAAGTGGCAGGTTAGCTGTTCCCTATATATTTGATTTTTTAAACTCTTTAGTTATTTTTAGTTGAAAACTCGTTGACGGATAAAATTACTGATACTATTATATGATATCATTTATTAATTTAATCAATTCATTGATTTCTTAATTATTTATTTGTCAATAGTTTCACGGAATTTTTATCCATATTTATTTAAAAGCTTAGAAAACACCACTGATTCTAGAGCGTGTGCTTAGATTCCATTTTTAAAACTGATACCCCTGTATTAAGATAAGTGAATTGAAAAATCCTGCATAGACCTAATGGAGCACATGGTCTAGTGTTGGAGCTTCGAATCCATGATCAGAGGGTTGTGTATTTGATCCTCTGCCACAGCTATGTGTGGTGTCCTTGAGCAAGACACGTTTCCCCCACGTACTGGTTCTACCCAGAAAAACATTTATCATGACTTGTGTAAGTTGTAATAACTTGTTTCACAATTGAAGTAAAATATATAAGTTTAAACTAACTCCAAGAATTTATATAGAGAAGGAAAAGCAACTGATAAAGGTGTTATGAACGCTCACATATTCACACAAAATCTCACAAAATCTCGTTTTTAAATATCATAAATTCCATTCGTCTTAGAAAAACAAATATTAACTCTTTCTTTGCACAATGGATTTCTCTACAAAAAGAGACCATTCCCAGTAAATTGTGTTTAAAATTGTTGTACTTATGGTAACAAAATGTGTATACTGCAACTAAAAAATCAAGTAATATACTTGTAATTTTACTTCAAATTGCAATATTTTAAGTTCAGATCATTTTGCGTGTTTAAAACATTATAAAACATCAAAGGTAACATAAATCTTACATTTATAAAAGAATTCAGTTGCCTGTGATATTTTAATGATTAATTTACCAAATTATTAATTCTTTGCATGCTATTTTATCAACATTTAGTAGAGATTCAAGTTTCCTATCCTTCTATAAAAGTCCTTGCTAACTGAAATTAAAATTTTCTTATGTATGCTACATGTATGTTTGTAAAACAAGTCAGTTATTTAAAGGGATTATATTGGCAAGTAACACAAACACGCTGTTAATCCAGACTTTTCCTGTATGCAGTGTGCACAAAATAATGCTTATGTATTGACGTATAACCTTTATTTACTTGAAAGTTATCAATTTAACAGTAATTGAATATTAACCAAAATTTTAATACGTCCTGCAATAAAGTAATGCGCAATGTTTACATTGAACTCTGTAAACTTCCGGAACAAAGCTATACATGGATGATGTTATTTGTTACAGGTGTTAGGTTCATAGCCTCAGACACGAAGGACTTTTTATCTGTCTCGGTAGCGATTTGGAGTGGCAGGGAACTACATACTTTTGCACGGCGTGAACTGGAAATTTATCAAGAGGTGAATACATTGTGAATTGTAGTTTTTATAAAAGATTTACAAATAATACTGTAATCACTGCCAAAAATGTTTTGATAAACTATTGGGCATTCTGATGATTTTTTTACAGTTTTCTTCCCTGAAACTTTTACAAAATTTAGCCTGTGTATATATACATTGTAATAATGGACATAATGACATGTTGATACATAAAATAAACTTTTTCACTTACCGTATAATATAAAGATATTATTTTCCAAATATTACTACATGTATCTGAATCCAATTTAAGAAATTACTGTACATAGTTGATAAAAATAGTGTGTCACTAGTTTTTAAAAATTAAAAATTAAAATTTATTTTTAAATACCAATTGATATTTTATTTCAGCCACAACATTAAAAACAGATAAAATATATTTCTACACTTTTTTGCCATGGTTCACCACAAATTTACAAAATAGAACGCTTTCAACCATTAACCAGAATTATGTCTCATTTCAAAATAGAACCAAAATTTATGGTCTGCATATACACTGGTACAGTCAAACCTGTGTTAGTAGTCACCTCTATTAAGCAACCACTGGTCTTAAATTGTCCCATTAGGGCAATAAGGTACCAAGTGTATATGAAATAAGAAGGCACTTTGTACCTTTTTGCACCAATTGGGCGATTAATATCCATATTTACTATTTACCATTTTTATAATTTTAAGTTAAAATTAACCTGTATTGAGCAGTCACCTGCATTAATCGCCAATTTTGCTCTTTCCCTTGATGGGCTGCTTAAGACAGGTTTGACTGTATTAATTTTTTATTTCATATTTGAGTCATGAAGATAAATAACTTCTAAAATTGCATTAAATTCCTGCGGTAAGGATTTCTGTGAAATTGCACATGTGAATAATATTCGGGATCCATTGTGTTATATATACAAACGTTCAGCTTCATTTTCTCAATATTTCTACTGTGCAAGTCGCATCATAATGGCAATTTTTTTTTGATGGTTTTTTTCAACAACATTTTCAACAAATTTCAGGTTGTATATTCATGGTGGAGGAATACCTCAAAATGAATCAAAGATAGAACCACCGTCCTTCCGCAAGTAACTACCAAACTTTCTCACTCAAAGTTTTCGAGCAAGTGGGAATCAAACCTATGACCTTCGCGGTGAGAGGTTAATGATCATGAGACGTCACCTTAGACCACTCAGCCATGGTGGACCCCATAATGACAAATATACAAACTCTGACCAGATTCTTTAATCCTGATTCTACCTAAGGAAGAGGACTGGAGAGCGGTTCATATAAGTTTTGAGTTTTCTTCGCAGTCAAACTAAAATAAATTAATATTAATAAACTTGCCTATTATTTTATATAAATTGTAAGAGTTTTCTCCGTGTTTCAGATGCCAAGAAGTATGTTCAAGATTACTGCCTTGTTGTTATTGGCCAGTATTCCGTTTATTGGGAACGGCTTTATTGTTATTGGGTATGGATTTTCTTATTCACAGTGCTTCTATATGCCAACTTGCATATTTCTTAATCATATTTCACTGAGATGATTATTGGCAGGGTTATGTCCCTTTGAGTTTATTCTTCAATCTTGTTCGGACTACATATACAGTCAAACCTGTCTTAAGAAGCCACTTAAGGGAACAAGTAAAATAAATTCTTAAGGCAGGGGCCTGCTTAATATAGGTTAATGAATATTAAAATGATAAAAATGACAAATAAAAAATGAAGCTATTTAAGACAAGTGGTTGGTTAATAGAGATGGCCACTAGTAAAGGTTTGACTGTATGTCTAACTTTCTATCATATTTTAATAGACACAGTCTACAATATATGGGCCCTTCTCAGCTATTTGGAAATAGTAATGGCCGTCACTTTTTAAATTGTATTTTCTATTAGAAATAAGATAAATAAAAAACTATGTTTTAAATTTGTTGTTTGTTAATTCCTCAGATAGAAAAAACAATATCTTGACTCAATTCTCAGAAAATGGATCAAGTTTGTATTTAAAACTTGAAATGTCAAGGAATATCCGTCATCCATTTTGGCTGGAAAATGAGGGGACTTCAATCATGGCCAAATTTTCCCCTTTTAATCTATATGACAACAGTAAGTCATTTGCTAACATTTAAATGAAATAATACTTGTAACTATTCACTATAACTATTAAATGAATATGTTACAAGTGATAAAAAAAACTTGTTAGAAATTGATGCATACGCCTATTACGGCATCCGTCAAAACAAGAAGAGTTGTCGGCATTAAAAAAAATATATTAATCATGTTGCGATGATCAAAGAACATCCACATGTTTGGAAAACATATTTCCATCGTAGGTTTTAAAATAACACACTTTGTATATAACAATGACAAAGCTGTAAAATTCAAATTTTATTCGGGAATCGAAATGTCCGTCAATTCCGTAATTGGCGTATGCCGAGTCACGAATCCACTAAAACGATCTAGGGGACTTTTTTATCGGGAGTTAAAATTTGCCTGAGACCGTTTTATGTGTACTACGTCATCGATACCATTGCAGATTTTACATAAAACAAAAATACGGAGGTAAGTTTGATGTCTGTCAACCGCTCAGCCAAGTAATAGGCGTCACAGAAAAATTGAATCATTGTTTTATCATCCCAACACAATACTTGTGTATAATTCGAAGTAACGATAGCAGTGTACATGGATTAGAGAGATGACACACGGACACACGAGAGTATTCTCCTTACTTTCAGGAGTATTTTAGAAAAGTCGAGATCGGCAATTACAGTTTGACAGAACTTGTTTGTACGGACATTTTTATTGACAGACATTTATCTGAGAAGTAATTGCCGTTCATGCTTTATTCATATTTATTTCATTTTTGATGCTGACTCGATTGAATAAGACTTTTAATGATGATGACTTGGCTGTAGCTGTTGGCCTCTTACATTTAAAGTGTGTGCAGAATATATAAGAGAAAATATTTTGATTTTTTATTCGGAAATTATGCTTTGACGATGTATGCGTGATAGACTAAATCTGTTAGTATTTTGTCAAGAATAATGTCCGTCATCAAATATATGTCAATCATAATTTCCATCACATGCATGTGGCATTTTATTTGTATTTTTCAGTTAAAATTTTATGTAGCCTTTAAAAACATTAAGAAAATATAAACTTTATTCATAATTTTTGGAGCAAGAGACTAACTTCCAACTGTCAACACTTAACTATCAAATAGTAGTTTGGCAGTTATTTTGACCAGACTGTCTTGTCAAAAGTAATTTTCCAAATACAGAAATGTAATTTGTGATTAGAATTTTAAAGCAAGCATCAGTGTCATCTTTCAAGTGATTGTTTTTTCTTGGAATATTAATTGTTAATAGAGTTTTACAATTTAAAATTGGCTTAGCATAAATAATAACAATGTTTGTACTGTTTTCGTGATGGAAATTATGTTTGACATGGTTTAAAAATAGTTCATTATGTCCAACACATCCAATACTGTTACAGAATAATTTGAATATAAACAAAAGAGTTTTGTCAAAAATGTTAAACCCTATACTGCTTACACATATCTCCCTACCCCAAACTTGTGGAGAATGCTGCCACCCCCACCCCCGGTGCAGAAAGCTTTTGAAATAGGTGAAGGACCAGTTTTAATCATAGTAATAAGAAATCATCACATGCCCTACACTGTTTTATCTTCTATCACAATAAGTATGAAAAACATATGAAAATTGCATGTAATTTCTATGTTGGACTTTGAAGTACCATTTTAAATGCCAGTTATTCGGTAAAAGGTACAACAAAAGCTAAATGGTACATTTATTTTGCAGAATATCCATGATCTCTGTGCACCTATAGCAAAGGAACCAAAACCTATTAGCAGTAATAGTAATAACTTGACATAAACTCCTGCTGAAAGACCAAAAAGGTAAAATAATTAAATCAATTAATTTAGTACACTACTATATAATTATATGAGCAGTCTTGCGAGAAAAAAGGACGCGGTCAGACATTTATGACTTGCGTACAACCAGATTAACCTTAACTTTCGTACAGTGTAGTCAATATTGTTTGCTATTTCATCAGTGAGTGATTTTATTAATTAAAGTTTTAAATCAATATTTGTAAACAGCATAGAGGATCAGGCTATGCAGAAACCTAGTCTGATCTGGGTCAACATTGGTCACAAAAGTCTGAATTTTTCTCAAGATAAAGATCTATACTAATAAACATAGAGTTCTTTATAAAATGAAATTATAGCTTTTGCTTGGAGACTTTTTAGTTGTTTTATAAGAATCAAGCTTTCACATACACATATTAACAACTTACACATATAATTTCTGATATATATAACAACAGAGGTATGTCTTATATTTAAAACATGCATTTGATGTCATCAGGTATCCAGAACAAAGGAAGAATGATCCTGTTTTCAAAGAAAAAGAAAGGCTGAGAAAGAAGATTGCTTGGCGCCAAAGAACGAAAAAGCATAATTTGTTAACTTCGCGTCCGTTCATCACACCAAACTCTCAACTAACCTGTCTAGTCTCACAGAGATTGACCCACTCTCGACTGACCCGTCTAATAGACCAGCGAATGAAGATTCAATCGTGATGAACATGTCTCCAGCTGTGACTGATGACCCACCCGCTACTGTACTATCACAGTTAACTGATCATCAAGCTGACCTGAGGTCAGTATCTATACACCAATGTATTTCATCAAAGCAAGCTTTCAATAGAACTTACTTACTGGTTCATTTAAGTAGTACTACTGCAGTCAACCATGTAAAAAATCCATGTTGCTAGGTTGTTTAGTGTCTGAATGTATTGAAATGATACTCACCATGATGGTAAATAAAACAAAATTTCTTTGCAAAAACATTAATAAGTTCTGTACTGATACTCTATTGTAAAAAGAGTTAAATTTATTGTAAATAATTTATAAATTTATAATTTCTAAACAATTTGTTATATATTTTTCAGTTTGTCTCACCACCTAATGATGAACTAGCTGACACCCATGGGATATGGGTCCAGTTTTACAGTCAAGGGCACGCTGGATGTTGGAACAAAAACTTCTTTTTGTCTCCAATTTTGATATTGTGCACCGTCTTGATCAACCAGCCTTGTTACAGATTGGCTCAAGATCTTATTATCATTTTCTTTTTGTAGTGTCCATAATTATTTAAAGACTCATTAAACTTCCTAAACGGTTGTTTTTAGTTTTAATGCAAGTCAGTTTTAATCTTCACAATAATAGAATACATATTTATTTGATTACTGAGACTTTGCAAATGGAAAAATAAATATAAAGCATATTATTAGCTAGTACATAATTATGAACGGGTTTTGTTTACAAATTAATGTTGTCCCTTTTCGATAAATACATTGAACAGAAAACGAGGAGTTACTAATTTTGGAATGCCTCGGTTGGTAATATATGATCACTTCATTTCAGAGAGAAACATAGTATGGTGAACTGTAGGGGATGCAGTTAAAAATTCAAATAACCGTCTGCAGTTTGAAAGTTTTTAAGAACATCCCCTTTGTTCCCCTTGGTGTATTAATGAACTGGAACCCACAAGCTAATTTATTGCATGTTAGCAACGAATCAACCATATAGAATTAAAAATAAATTTACGCTTTTAATAACTGAACTTAACAAACACAATATTGACTATGATAAAGTGATTTGTGACGTAGTGTCGCGTGTGATAGTATCATGCGTATATACAAGGGAGGATCCTAAGTACGAGTTACCAGACCAAAATACATAATGTTAGTGAAGCCATAACTCCAAACTTGTTAATGTACCCCTTATATAACGGTCTTAATGGTATTAATCTACACACTACCACTGCAGTATTCATTTGTGTACTTCCGAACACTAGGGGCGGCACAGTCAGAAAGAACCGAGTCATTACGGTATAACAAAAGTTTAAGGAGGCTTTAATATATAGTATATTTAACTAAATTCTTGATTTAAAACTGTGTGCATATTTGAACATTCACTGTCACTTATAAATGTGTTTTGGGTAAAAGTTCCTTGCTTAGTATGATACTGAATTTTGTATAATCTGCTTTTAAAATATTCAAATGTTTATGACAAACAGATGTTGAAAACAAAAAATAATGCCATCTTAACGTTCCATTTATATCTTGCAGCTATATCTTTAATTATTATCAACTTATAATAACTATTTGAATTGATTATAGTGTTTGTGTCCTTTATTGTGTTTTACCCAAGTGCAAATCATTCAGATTGGATGTATGTACATGTTTCAATAAAAATCAATAAAAAATGTTCACCTTAATTGTGTGTTTAATTAGATGAGTAAAATTTGAGAATAGTCCACTTAAATGCATATGGAGTCACAGGTAAAGTTAATTTCTTTACCACTTGATAAACCACTTCAGGGGTATTCAAATAATATTATTTATTACAAATGATATTGGAGTAATAGGCGTCACTTTTTTTTGGTTGTCAAAATGTCAACAGTAATGTCCGTACATAAAAGTGTCTATATAATTATTAAATGTCACTTTAACTCTAAAATATAATATGAAAGACATTTGAAGAAATCTGATTGACTTGTCCATAACAAGATTTTCTATGGGAAAGAGAATCTGCTTAAAGGAAAAAAAGAAATGCAGCCAGGAATAAAAGTAATAGGCGTCACTATTTTTAACTGTACTACGGAAAAAAAAAAGGAACTTTTTCTTAATGGTAGTTGTTTCCAGTGTATGAAAACCGGATAAATGAATTACTTAACAGTTACTTAATAGTGATTTTGGCAGGAAAAAACTGTTTAAAATGAAAATTAGATTTGTCAAGATAATGGGCGTCACTTTGTGGTGTCTTTACTGAAAACAATAAAAAGTTGTTAAATAAGCCCTACGCTATCTTTTTATTATCAGTTTAAGCATTTATGATATATCTATAAGTGTCATGAACTGAAATTAAGTGGTTTTACCCATATCTAAAATTTGAGAGATAATTTCCTAATAGCTGAGAAGGGCCCATATATGAAATTTACTTGAGCTTAAATAAATTGAAGAACCTTTAATTGTACATGAGTAGATATTTGATAAAAATTTCTACCTACCACTTTCTTATTTATCAACACATATTTCTTTTACATCTATTGTTGAAAAGTTCTAACACAAAGCATGCCTTCCTATATATAACCGTCTTCCATGGCCTAGTGGTTAAGTGGCAGGTTGAAGGTTTGAATCCTGGTGGAAGCACTTATGCTTTTTCTGATGTGCCTGGTTGCTCACCCAGCATCTAGTTAATTGAGGGTTACTGAATGGCAAATAGCCTGAAGCCTGGTAAGGATTGCTTTTGGGAAGTAATAGTGTACAACATAAAGGTGTCTCATAAGCTGATTGTTGCTGGCCCTTTCAATAGGGGTGACACCATAATAAACAAAAACATACTGTTTTTTTGTAAAACACGTAATAATCATAGATATACATGTATGTGTACAGTACCTAGCTGGAGGACTTAACTCATGGTTCCAGTGGGGATTGAATTAACAACTGCCAATTATTGGGTCTGATGCTTGAACACTGACACTCCACATGTTTTAAATAATACACATATATATTACCTACCATTAAGCTTGGTTCTGACCATGTATCCATAAAATCATTTTTCCTCAAATATCAAAAAGTTTTAACTCATTTAAAAATGAAAAGAATAGGGCAGGATCTTCAAACCCTCAACACATCAATCTTAAGTTATTGTTATACATATTTGACCTGTTGGCATATTGATGTCTTGCATGTATTGGTTTCCATGGCAACTTTTTTACACATAACTTGTGAATGTGTTCTCAATACACATTTATATATTTCAAGCATCCATTTTGTATATTATGATATGTTTATGTGTTGCAAATATCCTTTTTGTATGTGCTATTAACATGTTGATGTATTGCAGTTATTGGTTTCCACGGCAACTGTTCACCCATCACTTGTGGAATGATGCCCAGAAAGTCGAGTTCTCGCAGTACTTCCATACACACAGACTTTCCCAGTATCACCATGTACTCTGGGCCATGGATAGGCAGATGGACAAGCACATGAGTGGGGAAAGTGCACAGAAAATGTTACATATATTAAATATGGTATGTATGAGAGGAGACCAATCAATTCATAGAATTTTCTGAGTAACTTTTTGAACAACCCATACTTTTTTGTTGATTTTTTCATGGTCTCCAATTACAGCAAACAGTATCTGCTGCAATGCTGTGAAGGCATATCAGGGTTCTCCACAAGTTGGAATTCAAGCGTTGGGGATAAGCGCGCACACTCAAGGGTCTTCCCAAAAGCATTTTCAAATGATGTATAGAAGAGCACTCATTGAAATAGATTTACATTTATACTAGTAAAATTGGTATAAATTTATCAGTAAAAGTCATTATATAATTTAATATGTTTCATTTTATGCATTAAAATAAGAAAAGATATGCTAAGAAAAATGATGATTTAAAGAAATATAAGGTTTTGAAAGATATTGTTTAAGATTTCAAGCGCTTGGGGCATACCATTTCTGTCATTCAAGTGCTGGGGTGCCCCTGTGCTTAAATGGCCTGTTGAGAAACCTGCATATGGGAAATAGCAAATGTGGCTGCTTAAGACAAGTGGCTGTGCAATGGAGATGACTGCTTGCACAGATTTGACACAACGATACTTCATGCTGATACCCCCTAATAAGTTTGGTCAAAATTGGTTGAAAAAATTTGAAGGAGTAGAATTGACAAAAAAAGTATGGAATTTTCTGTCAAAAAAAATAAAGGGCTATAAAAGTTTATGAATCTGAATGCAATGACAATTTGCTTGACATGAAAAGTCAATGGGCAGAAAAGCGTTATGACAGCATAATTACTTAACTTCATATTGGTAC
This sequence comes from Panopea generosa, assembly GCA_029582155.1. Classification (NCBI taxonomy): domain Eukaryota; kingdom Metazoa; phylum Mollusca; class Bivalvia; order Adapedonta; family Hiatellidae; genus Panopea; species Panopea generosa. The sequence goes on from CM055911.1 coordinate 7,870,799, forward strand.
TAAAATCCTTGCAAAGTTTGGTGAAACATTAAATAATTACCACACATTTCAAAATATGATACTTCAGCATGCCAGGTCAACATTTTGACATGTGTCAAATTATCAAGTTTGAGTCTCGGTTCAAGATGCCTTAGAGTTGTTTCTTGGCTGTAAATGGGAAGGGAGGTATATCAGTGGTTTTATTAAACATTTTCGGAAGATGACCATTACCCTTGGAACTGGGAATTTTAGCAGCATTTTAATTAACATTGGGATAACTTTCACATTAAATAAAATTGTTCAACTTCATAAAAATATTTACACTTGCTTCTCTGGCCATTTAATTAAAGAATTAATGTTCAGAATAGGGAAAACTTAATTTTATCAAGGAATTATGGCAAGTTTCAATTTACAATTATTGAAGCTTTCAATTTGGGAATTTTTACCACTCAGTCGGGAAAAAAAGATATTATTTGCCATTTGGAATATGCCCCAATAACGGTTATAAAAATGGCTGAAAAAAAACCCTACTTATATCAGTTACATGTATATTACACTTCTCTAAACCTTTTCTTGATTTCTCTGCACAGTGGGCAGGAGCAATGTCCACGTCATACTGGAAAATTTGGAACAAAACCGTATGGAAAATTACAGAAACGAATTATACAGGATTTAATTATTTAGACTATCGTTCCATTACCATTAATTTGGATTGGTTTGGTTATTGCTACTATTCATCACATGGCCTTCAGTACCAGTAGTTCATGCATAACTGAACAATGAAATTATATTGTGTAGTTAATATCAATAGATATTTTGAATTTTGAAAATGAGAATGGAAAAGTCATGGAATTATAAAACTATCATGGAAAAGTCATGGAATTTTGAAAATGATTATGGAAATATCACAGAAAAGTCATAGAATTTTGAGAAGGATCATGTAAATATCACAGAAAAATTATGGAATTTTGGAAATGATCATGGAAATATCACGGAAACGTCATGGAATTTTGAAAATGATCATGGAAATATCACGGAAACATCATGGATTTTGAAAATGATCATGGAAATATCACAGAAAAATCATGGATTTTGGAAATGATTATGGAAATATCACGGAAACGTCATTTAATTTTGAAAATGATCATGGAAATATCACGGAAACGTCATTTAATTTTGAAAATGATCACGGAAACGTCATGGATGTTGAAAATGATCATGGAAATATCACGGAAACGTCATGGAATTTTGAAAGTGATCATGGAAATATCATGGAAACATCATTTAATTTTGAAAATGATCATTGAAATATCACGGAAACGTCATGGATTTTGAAAATGATCATGGAAATATCACGGAAACATCATGGATTTTGGAAATGATTATGGAAATATCACGGAAACGTCATTTAATTTTGAAAATGATCATGGAAATTTCACGGAAACATCATGGAATTTTGAAAATGAGCATAGAAATATCACGGAAACGTCATGGAATTTTGCAAGTGTCGTAAATATCTGTATGAAGCTGGAGTATGATGTGTGAATGGTCTGGCTGCTTTTGCTTATTATGCACAAGGAGTAATTCAGGATTTTCCAAACATCTGAAATTGGTTAAAAAAACGTGTTTTTTTTTCCAATATGTTATACTCACTGATCCCGCATATTAATAAGGATATCTAGTTAAACATGCCAAAATATTGTATAGTAAAGGGATTTCTTATCTTGGCCTATGTATCTAGGCTAAAAGAGATTTTCCACATATTTTGTGATGTATCACATGATATAATTTTGATTCTATTTGCTGTCATTCTGGGTTTAAATAGTGTAGAATTTGTTTCATCATAGAAAGGGTCCAAATGATAAGATGACAGCTATCAAGCAGTATTTAAGTACTGTCTATTTTTAGAATGAGGATTTCATTTCAATATTACCACTCTGATAAAAAATATAACTTTTTGACAGTTTAGTTGGATTTGGTATATCAAATCATTTGTTTTTTTTATTTTTTAATGATAATGAGATGCTATATATCCATTCTAACAATAATATATTTTTTATACATTTAAAGAGAATTTTTCCCATATACTTTCTTTAATATTTCCTTGTTACATGTATTTCAGTTGGATCATTCTAAGGTGCCATCAGTGGAACAACTTCTAGAATTAAAGTCATCCTTCGAAACATTCCCATTCAGCCTTGATGCATTACCAAGCACTTATTATGTAAGTGTTTCTGGAATGAATGTGTTGAATATTCGTGACTTGATGTATTACCAACCACTTACTATGTAAGTGTTTCAGGAATTAATGTGTTGAATATTCATGATTTGATGTGTTACCAACCACTTACTACATGTATGTAGTGTTCCAGGAATAAATGTGTTGAATATTCATGACTTGATGTATTACCAACCACTTGCTATGTAAGTGTTTCAGGAACTAATGTGTTGAATATTCATGACTTGATGTATTACCAACCACTTACTATGTAAGTATTTCAGGAATTAATGTGTTGAATGACTTGATGTATTACCAGCTACTTATTATGTATTGTTTCAGGAATAAATGTGTTGAATATTCATGACTTGATGTATTACCAACCTCTTACTGTGAAAGTGTTTCAGGAATTAATGTGTTGAATATTCATGACTTGATGTATTACCAAATACTTATAATGTAGTGTTTCAGGAATAAATGTGTTGAATATTCATGACTTGACATATTACCAACCACTTATTATGTAGTGTTTCAGGAATAAATGTGTTGCTTATTCATGACTTGGTGTATTAACAACCACTCATTATGTAGTGTTTCAGGAATGAATGTGCTGAATATTTATGAATTGACATAATACCACCCACTTATTATGTCGTGTTTCAGGAAACAATGTGTTGAATTTCATAGGCTTAGTTGACGTCTGGTTAAAATTTAATGTTTAGCTCAGCTTTTTCTCTGTTTCTCAACAGACTACTTATATTATGGTGACTTAACTTCATAAACTCATTCATATCATGTTATAAACAATGTATTTAGCTAAGTTACCTAAACTTCTATTCTTTCAGCTCTAAAATCTAAGGTTAAAGTTTTTTGTTTAGCTCAGGTTTGAAGATATCTTTTTCTTAAATTCTATTTTTTTTTTCAGAAATAGGTATTTAACTTATAGGAGCCAAGATACACAGCAAATACTGAGCAATAGGTTGGTAGTGATATTACACTAAGTTGGAACAAAACTACCTATTTGTCATGTGTTTGTAACACTCCTGGACGTTAATTATGTGATAATATGTTACATGCTGTATTGTACATTTCAGAGACATCTGGGCAAGTCATGCGGTCTCTCGACGCGGTTGAATCAATTACAGCAGGATGGACTGATTCTACTACACACAGATCGTGCCATGGTTAAGGAGGGGCTCACCTCTATGACAGAAGCTGAGATATGCAATGTATGACATCCACCATCCATCAAGTGTCCATCATTTAAACTTTGTTTAGACACTCATTCATTTATAATCTATTTTTTGCAAACAAAAACATTTTGCTTTAATGCCTTAAACATGTTTTTGTTTGTATATTAAGCATCATTTTTATGCAATCAAGGGTTAACAGAAGATCAATTAAGCTAACCACGCTTTCCTGGATCCTGAAAGGCTAACCAGTTCTCGAACATACCTATCAGCAAGTAACTGTTAACTTTCCGCTTTAATCAGTGGTGAGAGTGACAATGAGAAGAAATGTTGTACATCACAAGCCTTGGAGTGATAGTCAGACACAATACTGACTGAGCTAACGGGGCAGCTCTTTGAGCATGTTTGATCTACATGTATATACTAAGCAGATGGGTGATAAATGGATGTAAAAAATGTTTACAAATAAAATTGAAAAACATGCAAAATGTTGACTGGTGATAGGTTTATTCACGGTTTTAAGTTCTTTTTCATGATTTAACCCTTTACTCCATAGATACGCGTTTTCCCGCACCAATCACGGAAGAGTTCAGATTGCTTGTAACGAGCAATCTGAACACTTCCTGCACTGTTTTCCACTCTGTCAGTTAATATAAACTTATATATAAATTCACCCATTAATTAAAAAACCTTCTATATTAGGTGTCCAAAGGTGTCTATATTAAAGGTGCCCAAATGCGTCTATATGAAGTAAAGGGTTAATAACTGAAGAATATTTACTGATAAAAGGTAGAAGAGCATTTTTAATTCAGTCCGATTAATATTGAATGTTTAATTTACCTGGTAAAACAAATTCCCTGATTTATTTAAAGTTCTATCTTCTTCTTTACAAACATTTACAAGCTGTACTTTAACACTTAAATTTTGACTGGTTATTGATGTACATGTATTATGTAAGCTATACCAATGAAACAATATTCAGTTTTCCTGGAACCAGTCTAAAATCATGATCACCTGGATGCCTTTCTTAGATTTTAGTTTTTAAGTATGTACTAAAATGTGTTTGTGAAACAGAAGCCTGTATATGTAAAATAAAGCAGTTTCTCCTTTAAACAGGCCTGCTTCAAGAGAGGTATGAATCCATACGGACTGATGAAACAGGAACAACTAGACTTTCTGAAGAAATGGACAGATATATCATCACAACTGGACGGTATATGTTGTTTACTATCACTGTAGTCTGTAGGACAAACCCAACTCTCCCAATCAAGTCTGATATACATATATAGCAGTTGTTATGAGCATGCTGATTGGTCAATTGTTTCAAGGAAAGTAAGGATGAAGTCATAGTTTAGTAAGTGTTCAGTTGCTATGAATGCTGGGATAGAATTCTTTGCTTTTTTCATTGATGGTTAATAGACCAGATTCGGGAGATATCGGGATCTGGGATAGACTATGACTTCCAGGATGTAGAAAGTCGTAGGTTCGATTCTCGGCAAGGTCATACCAAAGCCTTTAAAAAAAGTATGAGAAGTTTCCTCGCTTGGTGCTCAGCATTTAAAGGATAGTTATAGGTCTTGTCAGCCCGGTGTCAGTATGTGTCTAGGTCGGGTATCATATCATATGATACTTATCATATAATACTCCAAAATGGCAGCGCATAGAATGTTGTCTGAAGCAGACCCCGTCACGATAATATTAAAAAAAATGTTGAAAGGGACGCTAAACTTCACGTAACAATACTTCATAATAAATTTATTACAATCATATATCTTGTCATATATTTTGTCAATCGCTAAATATTTATATCATGCAATGAACACTAGAAAACTAGAAGTTAATATTCTATAGTTACTTCAATAATATCCATTGTAATGCTACAACTACATTTATTATTTGTATATTTGTTACTCTATTGTAAAATTGTATTGTTTGTATTTTGGGCAAGAGGCCTTTATTACCAAATAAAATATTATCTTGTATGGTTAGAAGTTGGAAGTAAAGATTCTGCATTGGCCATCTTTACTTACACTTTGCATCACATGATTCACATGTGATTCAATTCTGAGATGTTTATTATTAGCCCCCAGTTGGCAATACTATTTCCAGTTTAAGTATAAATAATTGGCTTTGTGTATAAACATATCAATTGTGTTAACAGTGAGGAGTTATTTAAGTTATTAAGTATATTTGTATGTATTTTTTGCAGAGACCAGTATATCTCTTCTACTACACTGTCCAGCTCTGCTGACCTACAACAGCAAAACAAACATTAAGATAATGAAGGGAAAGAAGTATAAATGGAAACGTAAAATGCCGGCCTGAAACATCAGCTGTGATTTTATTAGGGACAGTGATAGTTATGTACGTGGTTATTGTGATAAATTTGATGCTAGCAGTGATGCTTAATATCTGTGATACATTATAAAATCATACAAGGATGAGAAAGAGCTCTCAAAGAAGAAGATAGTGAAAAAATACAAATAATTGAAAGAAATAATATGTTAGTCAGATGACATATACAAATGTTCATGTATGTTTGAGTCGGGCCATGTATTCTCAAAATATCTCAACCCGAGTTTGACCTGGAGCTCGAACATTGTTTTCAGTTAAATAGCATTTTAATAGTATATTTAAAACAGTTTCAGTCACTGTCAATTAAGCAGATACTCTACACCACTAAACCACCACTGCTTTTTTTTTAAATGTATTGAAAATGGTGTAAAACTTTATTAAAAAAAGAAATGTATGTATATGTTGTAATGAATTAATTAAACCTTGGATCGGTTTCTCCAAACATCTCAAGTTGAGATTTTCAGCAACTCAAAAAAGTGGAAATTCTTCAATTGATAACTTGAATTCATTAGACATTAAACAAACACACAGATTTGAAGTTGGAACTTTTGAATCATTGGTGAAGGTTAACATGCTAAATAAACAATGTAAATAAGTTAAAGCATTTAAAAAATTTGCGTGGAGGAGAATCTCAAGTTAAGATGTTTAGTGAAACTGGGTCCTGGTCTATCAATAGTGATAAAATATTATGACATATGGGTTTGTAGACATGTGTGTTTCTGGACATACATGTATGTGTTTGTAGACATGTGGGTTTCTGGACATACATGTATGTGTTTGTAGACATGTGGGTTTCTGGTCATACATGTGTGTGTTTGTAGACATGTGTGTTTCTGGACATACATGTGTGTGTTTGTAGACATGTGGGTTTCTGGACATACATGTATGTGTTTGTAGACATGTGTGTTTCTGGACATACATGTATGGGTTTGTAGACATGTGTGTTTCTGGACATACATGTATGTGTTTGTAGACATGTGTGTTTCTGGACATACATGTATATGTTTGTAGACATGTGTGTTTCTGGACATACATGTATGTGTTTGTAGACATGTGTGTTTCTGGACATACATGTATGTGTTTGTAGACATGTGTGTTTCTGGACATACATGTATGTGTTTGTAGAAATGTGTGTTTCTGGACATACATGTACATGTATGTATTTGTGATATATGTGTTTCTGGACATACATGTATGTGTTTGTGATATGTGTGTTTATGGACATACATGTATGTGTTTGTAGACATGTGTGTTTATGGACATACATGTACATGTATGTATTTGTGATATGTGTGTTTCTGGACATACATGTATGTGTTTGTGATATGTGTGTTTTTGGACATACATATATGTGTTTGTAGACATGTGTGTTTCTGGACATACATGTATGTGTTTGTAGACATGTGTGTTTCTGGGCATACATGTATGTGTTTGTAGACATGTGTGTTCTGGACAAACATGTATGTGTTTGTAGACATGTGTGTTTCTGGACATACATGTATGTGTTTGTAGACATGTGTGTTTCTGGACATACATGTATGTGTTTGTAGACATGTTTGTTTCTGGGCATACATGTATGTGTTTGTAGACATGTGTGTTTCTGGACATACATGTATGTGTGTTTCTGGACATACATGTATGTGTTTGTGATATGTGTGTTTCTGGGCATACATGTGTGTTTGTAAACATGTGTGTTTCAGGACATACATGTATGTGTTTGTAGACATCTGTGTTTCTGGACATACATGTATGTGTTTGTGATATGTGTGTTTCTGGACATACATGTATGTGTTTGTAGACATGTGTGGACATACATGTATGTGTTTGTAGGCATGTGTGTTTCTGGACATACATGTATGTGTTTGTTAATATGTGTGTTTCTGGACATACATATATGTGTTTGTAGACATGTGTGGACATACATATATGTGTTTGTAGACATGTGTGTTTCTGGACATACATGTATGTGTTTGTAAACATGTGTGTTTCTGGACATACATGTATGTGTTTGTAGACATGTGTGTTTCTGGACATACATGTATGTGTTTGTAAACATGTGTGGACATACATGTATGTGTTTGTAGACATGTATGTTTCTGAACATACATGTATGTGTTTGTAAACATGTGTGGACATACATGTATGTGTTTGTAGACAGTTGTGTTTCTGGACATATATGTATGTGTTTGCGGTCATTTGTGTTTCTCGACAAACATGTATGTGTTTGTAGACAGTGTATTTGTAACATTATATTTTTTGGCATTAACCATCCAGGTGCCTGATGATACATGTAGTTGTGTTCATTTTGTTTTTTAAAAATTATTAATTGATATATTTGTTTGAAAACTTATTTTTTTATAACAAAGTTATTTCTTTGGACACTAATTTGAACTTGCTATTAAGGTCCAAAAATATCCCTAGTCATACAGGTTTATACTGTTTAATTTAGCTTGAATTATAAATACCGGTAATCTTAGATTTTTACTTGTATATGAATCCTTCTTGAGTCCATTTCTTTGGTACATGTATAACAAGTACTGAGTGTGCTTTTGGGAGATCATTGGGTAAAGCTGGGGCTTGAACCCACAACCTGTGGCGTTCTAACTTTAAAAATTGAAAATCATTTATTTGTATGGAAATATGCTCTTTTCTGGAAGAATCACCATTTACATGGCTTCATTTATTTAAAAATCATCCCTACCCAAAGTATTTGACCTCCAGTTTAAACTGTCATTGTTAAAAAAAATGTTTGACACTAGTTGTACGTTAGAAATTTAAAATCTGGAACAGATCTGAAATGTTCATCATCTCCATTATTTTCATATATTACTCATCCCCACCCAACGTTGGGTGAATGTTTTCCTGTAAAATCTGGGTTTTATTGTTTATTTTCAATCAGACATTTGCATACATGTTAAGTCCCTGGGGCGGGGCCAATTTTGACCCTAGGGTCGTCATTGCTTGAACACTCCTCTGATTCAGAGTAACTGCCTGTGTTTCAAACTTTTACTTTTTACAAGTTTGACTCAAGTCGTCATGTACATTAAGTATTACAAAACAAGTCTAATATTTTGAAATATACATGTACATATTTTTTTTCTATTTTGTATGTTTTAGATAATTTGTGTTTTGCCGGATATATGTTGAACCTGTTTCACAGATTATAACATTTTGCAGGTGTGGGTAGAGCTGTTCAAAGCTTTGTCAGCTTATCAAAAGTTTTCAAAATGTTAAAATGGGCTAAAAATATTTATAAATGATAGTGAGATCCATTTTAAAAATGCTTTTACTTTTTAAGACAATTACAGTATTTTTGCCTGATATACTCCCATTAACACTCTGTTACGGTCACTTTTGCTTCTTGAAGTTTTTTTATCAAGCACATTGAAATTTAGAATTTATCTAAATGGAGTGTAAGGCAAAAAATCCTCATATATTTTAAATCTCAAAACACAATACTTTGAAACTTAACGCATCATTAAGCTCCCAACTCTTTGAACAACTTGGCGCTCCCCTCAAAAGTAAAGTATGTTTACTCCAGTCTTATAACATGTATTTGTCAGTCAGTTTGACAGTTTACTGTAATAGTCAGGGAAGTTTCTATTGTTTATAATACAGGTGACACTATATTCAGTTGTGATATTTCTATATCACAATAACAGCACTTAAATTTTTGTTTGTTTGTTTTAATATTTAGCAAAGCCCGTGTGGTTCTGGCTAAGAATAGAATCACTGCCAATCTCTGCAGAGGGGTAGGAATCCTCTGAATGGGTGTCACGTTCATTTTATCATTTTTTGTCATGTTCACTATTGTGGTTAAATTATCAACCCCTATGTGGTTTCAGGGAGCCATATGAGTGATGGCAAGAATAGGACCACTGTGGCTCATGCATGTCATAAAAAGCAACAATTTGAGTAATACGATAGAATTTGCTGAAACTCTGCAGTTCTGCAGGTATCAAAGTTCTAGGTTCATTCTGCATATTCATTTGTTGGTGTATTTTTTTAAATCTGTATATTAATTTGTTGTTTTTGTACATGTAGAGTGAACCTGGAATCTTCCTTCCTGTTGGCGTCGAATAACCTATGTGTTGGTACGCCGTAAAACCCTATTCATTCATTCATTAATTAATATTTAGCATCATTTTTGCTATTAAGGGCTAACAGACAATCATTTAACAAAACCAATCTTTTCTGGGATCCTGGAAAGTTAACCAATACTCAAGCACACCCATCTCAGCTAGTAGCTGATAACTTTTCCACTTGAACCAAATGATAGACAAATGACAATGAGAAACAATGTCGTATATTAATCATATCTCAACAACAGACTTTCTCAACTTTTCCACTTGAATCAGCAGTGAGAGACGTGACAATGAAACGTAATGTCATATATCAATCATCCCGAAGACTGTGGCCAGATAGTTTCAAACTCATGAACCAAGGGTTGATAGTTATACACTGGCCACAGGGGGAAATACTGGTATTGACCATTTATGAAGCAATTCTTGTTAGAAAATCTAAACTAATATAAATAAAAAAAAATAGATATATATGTTACAAGAAATGAGATTTTGTGAGTACGGGATGGGTATGTCATCCTGAGTAGAAAAATTTTAAGTTTTGTGTTCATAATTTACCGTCAGATATCCCCGGGTATCCATCATGATGTATAAAATTACCACCCAGGGTATCTGTCAGTTTATAAATAGTGACTTTCAAGTATATGTTTCTATTCAATATTAAAATATTGTTGCCATAAAAAAATAGTAAATGATTTTTTTTAATGGACAACTTGTCATATTTCCAAGCTAATACAATTGATAATGTATTTTTAATGTTTGAATCTGTAATGAAGAATATTTTCATTAGATATCTGTGTATTTTTCGAAATAACTATAATTTTTATAATAGTAGACATTATTAGTTAAATCTTAGAACATCCCTAATAAACGAGACTGCAGTAACCTATGTGCCGACTTTTAGGATCCGACTTTTGAAGACCCTGAATTTTAGAACAGGTTTCTCGAAGGTTAGCAACCTCTGGTATTTTTGTATTTTTTGCTTCATACAAATTCTACATTATTTAAAAAAATTAACCGTTTCATTTTTTATTTTATACTATATTCGTTGAAATTAGATGCTGGGAAAACCTTTAACAAATGCATTGTTTTGTTAACCTGAAATTGCCTGCAATAATACACTACGATTAAAATCAGTTCAACAAAAGAGGCGATCTTCAAGATAGCCGTCTCCACGACTTTATTACATACTTTTAAATGAACTGATCTGAATCTTTACGACGTATGGCCTATAACAGCGTATTAAGAACTTTTCTGTAATAATGTTCAACATTTCGGAATGTTACAATTCGAAATCAACCTGATTGACGACAGGCAGAAAGCCGGTATTATTACATTTGCTTCAGGGACTATCTTAATTGTTGCTACGCAATATACTAATTAGTATGGACACTCCTACAATTCAGCCTTCGTAGTAAATAGCAATCGTGAACAGACATCAAATATCAAAAGTAAAGACTCAAAACACGTTTTAACATCAATAGTTTATTTTACATTGAAAAGTTACTTTCATACGACAGATACATAAAATCAAGAACTACTTTCTCTTGAGCAGTTAGAGGGTGCATATTAAATGAGTTGAATTTTCCAACTACCATCATCCTACAATAATAATTAAATGCCAGAAAATCTGGCGCCTCAAAAATAAATGAACATGAATGTAAGATTCTTTTTATCACATAACTTAGGAAAATGGTACATTTACCATTAACAGATCACAAGAAAAAATCGGACATACTAGGACATACATTTTAAAATAACCTCATTTAATCATGACAAATCGATGTCATTTATGTATTTGGTCAGTTCGGAAAGTATTTTGCCATTTTACGTATGAGCCGAGTTATATGGAAAACACCAAGCAATGAATTGGAAGTGATATTACACTAGGTTAATATAAAAATTATGTCATGGGTTTATTACACTCCAGCATCATAAATTACACCACTGGACATATAAACAGATTACAGTGTTACATGAACTGATCAGTCTAGCTTCACACCAATGGACATATAAACAGATTACAGTGTTACATAAACTGATCAGTCTTTCTTCACACCAATGGACATATAAACAGATTACAGTGTTACATGGACTGATCAGTCTATCTTCACACCAATGGACATGTAAAACAGATTACAGTGTTACATGAACTGATCAGTCTATCTTTACACCACTGGATATGTAAACAGATTAGTGTTACATGAACAGATCAGTCGATCTTCACACCAATGGACATGTAAACAGATTACAGTGTTACATGAACTGATCAGTCTATCTTCACACCACTGGACATATAAACAGAAAACAGTGTTACATGAACTGATCAGTCTATCTTCACACCATTGGACATGTAAACAGATTACAGTGTTACATGATCTGATCAGTATATCTTCACACCACTGGACATGTAAACAGATTACAGTGTTACATGAACTGATCAGTCTGTCTTCACACCACTGGACATATAAACAGATTACAGTGTTACATGAACTGATCAGTCTTATCTTCACACCACTGAACATATAAACAGATTACAGTGTTACATGAACTGATCAGTCTATCTTCACACCACTGGACATATAAACAGAATACAGTGTTACATGAACTGATCAGTATATCTTCACACCAGTGGACATGTAAACAGATTACAGTGTTACATGAACTGAGCTTGACATCTTTCTTCTGGGTGGATTCATATAAACTTTTCATTTATTGCTTATGTTTCTAAACAGTGCAAGTCAGGAAACTTGTTGCTGGGTGTTTTTGCATTTGAGATACATTGTAATTGTTGAAAAAATAAAAATGAACACATAATTAAAACCATTTACAGCAAACTAGAAAAAGAGCACACACAGGTGGGGGTTTGGAATGTCCTTATTAGTTTATTTTCTTTTTTTAAGCGAAGAAAGCCCAAAGCTTATATTCACTTTGTATTCTATACTAGATAATTAGGTTTGAACTTACCTTGTTGAATTTTAGAAAAAGTCTTATCACTTTAGGGCAATATGCGGGTGTACCACCATGAACAAAATTTCTGATTCAAACATTTGATAGTATTTCAAAGGACTATCGTTTAGACATTCATTTTTATTATTATGTATTGTCTGTTTGATAAATATTATGGATATCATAATTGTGATGACTTTTGTTGGAATACATTTGTTTAAACATAACAGTTTGAGCAGGTGTGTTTCAGCTAATCAGATCTTACTTCCATGTTCAAACATTTCATCTGCACAGTGTCTTTTAGAAAAGCAAGCATTGCAGCTAATCAAGACCACAGTGGTCTGTGGTTTACAGCTGTGGTCTCAGACTGATAACAGGGTTTTGAGCAGTACTACACACAGCACAAGCATGGGTCAATTTGATGACTTTCTGGGCAAAATGTTCACGCTGCATCCACCCAATTTTATGACAAATAATGATTTGACACAGTTTGGTCTTTGCTACATTACAGTTATATTTAGATTTCAAGTCTTGTTTAAACTGTTAAGCTAAATAAATGCGTTGTTACTGGATGTTTGTGTTTAATGCCTTTTAGATTTTATACAAAAACTTAAATTTTTCAGGATCAAATAAATGTCCCCTTTTGCAGAGCATCTCCCCTGGAGGTTATTCAGGGGTATATTGTATATATCTTGAAATATGAAATTTATAATAGTAATGCTAGGATAAGTAGTATATGCTAAAAGTGTAACTATGGATCTGATGTAGAGGACAAAAGTAAAGCCTGTATTCTGGATATTAACAAACAAACCAATCAAATACATCGTTTGAGAATTGTATTTATTTTTAAACATTGACTAAACATCATACATGGTCACATAATATCTATGTCTATTTCCCAGTTACTCAGCACTCACATATTTCTTGGTACACGTGCATACATAATGTCATCTTTACACATATTGCTGTCTATGTACACACATTTACAAAACTAATTTTTTTTTACAAATAGAACTTTTATCTTCACTCTAAATTTTTTTAATAAGGTTTAAAAGTTAGAAACAGTAACCCACAACGAAATGCAACAAATATATTTAAACTGATAAAAGAAAACTTCTGAAAAAATCAACAAAAACTGGAACAGTCAACACAAGTATAGTTTGGTAGATGTGGTTTATGCACTGCAGTGTGAGTCAGATTGCCATCGAGGGCCATCAGTTAACATACCCACTCTTTCCAGGGATCCTGAAAGGTTTAATCAGTACTCGAGCACACTGATCTCCGCAAGTAACTGAACATTTTCACACTTAAATCAGAGGCGGGAGTTGAATGATAAGGAGACACAATGTCATAAATCAATCATCACGGAGACCGACTGGGCGGGGGATTCAAATTCACAACCCCTGGATTGTTAGTCAGATGTGAAGTAGTATGTATATACTATTTGGTACAGGTACTTTTTTTTTTTGAGTGGTTTACACCTGCATATTTATTCACAAGACAAGAACATGATCGTTTAAATCAAGCTTTTTTTCCTGACAATTCATTAGACGCTCTAGAAAATAAATTAAAATGAGAGGTCATGGATTTAATTCTCTGGCATGGCAAGGTGTAGTGTCCTTGAACAAGACACATATCTGCACATTGAGAGATTGTTTAAAACTTTTGTACCCTGATCAATAGATTGCCACAACTGATGCTGATTTCTCTATAGCAACACCAACATTAATCCGAGAAGAGCCAGCAACCTGCCACAAAACCCCAACAAACAAACAAACAGCAAGCCACAAAACCCCGACAAACAGCAAACCTTGATGGAAAGAGAACAATTTTTTAGAATTTCCTCAAATATCATTTCGAGAAGTTTATTCTACACCAACTTTATTTTCTGTTGAGTTCAAAAAGAGTTAAATTGAACATAATGTGAATACCCATCCCCCCACCCAACTTCTGTCAAACAAGCTGTTCCATCTACAAAACTGATTTGATGTCGGCACGTTTGGTATATTCAATAAGGCGCAATATTCTTTGCTTGGTACATCTAGAGAATTATATTTAATAATCATATACAAAACTTTTTATACAAATAAGTTAAAACACTACTGTGCCAAATATATAATTAAATAAATAGATAAATAGATGCAATTACTATTTGTTTTACAATATGTTATGGTTTTACTTCTCCTGTTCACCCTAGTACAGACAAGGAGTGATTAATCCTCTACCTTAAACACGCCTCGCCTACATCACCAATATTTTTTTCAATCTTGGCAGTAAAACTGCACATTTATATCAAACATCATATATTACAGATACTTTGTTCAACAACTAACATTGTATTTGTCTCTGTTGTGGAAAATTCTTTAATTTTGTTGAACAAATTTCAAATCGCTGTCTGCCTTAAAAGTAACTCATTGGACAGTATCGGGTTTTGCTGTGTATGAACACATTTCTCATAAATAAGGTAAACTACATGGATAGAATCAACCATTATCTTCAAATGGGAATTCCTTTGTGATTCTATAAACTTTTCATTATTTACTGAACAGAAAGTTATAGGTGATGCATCTTTAAAGCAGCATGACCAGTATTAAAATTGTATCCTTTTCATTCTATAAGAAACAGATGCAATTGTAATATTTAGCACAAAATTGTCAAAAACATGTATTTGAACTCGTTATCACTGATATTTGAATTAGACATGACCTGTGGAATAAGATTAATGGTCTAGTCAATCTGACCTCAACTATATCTGTAAAGGTCACGAAATTTCCGGGCCTCAACGATTGCGTATGCACAAATATCATCAGAAATTTTACGATATTTTTTGTCAGCGAAGCAGCTATTAGAATTACTGATCAATAAATATATATTTACAAAACAATTTTTTCACATGTAAGAGAAGTAGGTATCAGCTATTATAAATCCATAGAAAGCGATGAAAATTTACAAAAAATGTCTGTCATTCATTTACAAGTTATTTATTTTTTCATAAAACAAGAATTCCGCAGAATTATATGTCTCGCCGTGTCTGCTTTAACCATTAATACTCACATGGGAGAGAAAAAAAACCCTGAAAACTTAATGTTTAACTTAATAAATGTTTGACGTCGCCATCGATGATGGAAAAGCAACACCATCTCGCTTTTGCTCCTTCGCTGCAGCAAAATGATTCAGTTACTGGTTATGATACATTAAGTAACTGAATGGTTTGAATAGACTCTTCCTTCCGATGTTTGTGGACAGTTCGATTATTATTTAGTGGGGATGTTGATGCGTGTTTACCGACCAAGGTCTAAACAATGCAAACCCTGACCTTGGGAGAATCTTTACAGAGTCGTAATAACATTGACAGCCATAAAGACAATTAGAATCAATTGTGACAAGCTACCAACCACTCTAGCATACACAATCTCAGTGATACATGTGATCTCTTAAAACAACAAAATGAAATAAATACATAAAACTATTGTTAAGATCAATGAAAAAGTATCGAATGAAACAGAAAACAGACCTGTTCAATCCAATCTCATCAAATTAAAGGCCAACACTTCTGCTTGGCAAACTATTAGTGCACAATGTTTTAACTCCATTTGTTATAAAAAAAATCCTGTACAAGTATAAATATAAAGAAAATAAATAAAGTGTTTTTACACAAAATTACTATTTAATATATAAAATCTTGTTTTTTTCTTTTGATACACATAACTTTTTGTTTTTAGCGACACCAATTACTCTGCACTAAACTGTCAATTCAATCTAAAACAAGTCTCTTCTATGGCATAAAATTATCATTATAAACATTTAATGTTAAACTGTTGCAATAAATTCTTATCAAAAAAACTAAACACCCTTTCCAGTTAAAAATGAAACAGCCTCAATTCAAAAATGTCAGCTGTATATTTTTGGGCGTCTTTTCTTCTTCTAAACAAATGCAAAAGCCTCAAACCAATAAATAAATGTTTCTAATATTTGGTGTCTCAATCCCAAATTACTTGGCAAATTTTATGTAAATTTGTATAAAAAAATATCGACCCTTGTAGCAATCTAATATCCAACTAATTTTATAGTTTTTTTCCAACTAATTTTATAGTTTGTGTGTGAAAGTGACATTTTAGGCCGGGGATAATACAGGAGGGGAGAGTGGTTCATTCTTTCTATGTACAATAGCACTATTAAATATAATCTGTTTATCACAAATTCCTGTACATCACTGTAAACAAGCTGGTGTGAAAATAATTGAAAAAACCAAATCTTACATCCACATTAAATGTACAACTGTACTCAGTTATGTGTTGAAGAGTTATGCCCTTTCATATGTATTTTCATTTCATAACTGATTAGCGAGAAAAACAATTCAATTAATGTGAAAAGTCTAATAATTTGATTTGGTCATACATTAAAAATAGTTTTGGTGAGCCCATGATTTCTATCAGACACATCAAACCTTGAAACTGTCCTTTTTTTAAAATTATAAAAGGTATTAAATGACTTGGATCCAAACAGACTGTAAGTGAGGTTGATTGATTTGGCCTACATT
This sequence comes from Panopea generosa, assembly GCA_029582155.1. Classification (NCBI taxonomy): domain Eukaryota; kingdom Metazoa; phylum Mollusca; class Bivalvia; order Adapedonta; family Hiatellidae; genus Panopea; species Panopea generosa. The sequence continues at coordinate 7,888,112 of CM055911.1, forward strand.
GTTTGCTAATTGTCCACAATCATTTGTAAAGTTAGAAATGCATCTTGTTGACATGAATGCCCACAGCTCTTGTAAAATTTTACCAATATTGACAAATATTAATCTTAAGCTGTACTTTATAATCATACAGCCTCACACAAAGGTCATACATAGAACCTTCAGAAGTTATTGGTTGAAAACCAATTTTTTACTGGACAAACAAACAGACCCGAAGCATGAAAAAGAAACCTGACAAATCTGCCTATTCAAATGTTTGTTAAGGGCAAGTTATGTAGTGGAACTGTACTATTACACTATTTCTGTCAGCATTAGACTCAACATTATTTTCTAGGTAATAATGTGAACAGCACACAACAGCGTAACACAGACAAAACATGCTAAAGGAGCAATTTTGAAAGGAAAGCAGAAAATAAAAATGTACCAGAAATTAAAATTGAACCAATGGGAAAATGCTGACAAAGAACTTTTCCTGTTTTCAGTGAAATATCACGGAAGTATTTTCTCTCTGACACCAAAAAACACAGCTTATATGAATAATTTAAACTGGCAATGAGCAGATTTCCTCCTAATGAAGGCTAGTTAATGATAGTTTACTGTATCTGGTAAATTGATTTTAAAGACAAACTGCTTCTATATATAGCAATCCTGATTCGCAAGTTTTACTGCAGTGATTTTTATTGAACATAAACTACAGAAGGGAGTTTTGTCCCAAGCTCTTTATGCTAATGGAATTGGTGCCCAACTCAAACTGAAAACCATGCAGCCAACAAAAATACAACAAATAAGTAAACAGTCACATTGTTTTTGTAAAAGAACCAGAACATTTTTTTTTTATACAAAAATATTTCATAATATTTTCAATTAGCGTAGACAAAGACTTACATAGGTATAGGAAACTTTCATCTCACAACTTAATGATGATAAAACAGCAAGGAAATAAAAATTTTTTTTTAGAAGATTAGTAATTCGTAACTCACAGATTACTTATACCTTGTACATAAAATGATAACTTTGTTACCTTTATTGTTTTGTGATGTTTTGACTTTGAACAATGATTTTGAATTAAAAACACATCAGTCTGAAACAAAGCTTTAAGTATTTTCTTAACAAAAAAAATCATTAGTGGCAGTACAGTAATTTTGTAATCTATAGAACTTAAACAACAATTTTTAAGACAACTTGCTGGGAGTGGTCTCATTTTGTGGGGAATTCGTTCTGCAAAAAAATATATCTGATTTGTATTCCCGAGATGAATAGAAGATAATTGAAAATGAGATATTGCGTGAATATGCATGCTTTTACCAAATTTCAATGAGCTGCTTGTAAACAAGTCTATATATCTCTATATAAGTCCTTGGTAACAATAAAAGATTAGCAAACATTCTAATTATTAATTTCTTTGAAAACGTTTAAATGATTTAAAGTTAAATATTTCAATTTTTGATTGAACATCTAACCAGTAAATTATTTATTTTAGCCTATGATGATAGGGACATATCCACAAATATATATTTCTAATGTTGCTTTAATGACTCTTGTATATATTTAGGCCAAATTAAAACAATGATGCCATTCCTGTAATAGTGATAGATGGGTGGTTAATTGATCTTTTTAAAAACTACAACTGGTATTATTTAACAAAAATAACAATTTTTTTATTTTGATTCAAACAAGATTAACAAAACCCAGGCGGGATTGACAATAAACACACCATTAGTTTAGCTTGGCCTAATGAACTTTATTTTCCATTGATAAACACGCAAGTAAAGGAAGGTATTGCACCATTCATCTCCTCGTGTCCCACAAGTTTTTCCACCAGCACACGCACATTACATTACCAGCAAGTCTCCCATCATCTGACACGACCATACCGCACACTTAAGCTATAATACACTCTGTACAGTCATAATTAGTATCGTTAATATTTACAGTAAAATAAAATATAATTTACACTTTTTTCTTTAATATTCATAATAATGCTTTATGTACAAGGATAAAAATAAATGAAGATTTTTGCACATAATGGCTTCTTATTAAATTATATATATAATATTCATTAATATAAATTTGTGTATATACATAGTCAAAACTGTAGCAGCCATTCTCAATTATTTCAGACCAAAGGCAAATGTCCTCTTAAAATTAATCCAGTCCAGCAACAACATTAGTGGACTTTCATTTGTTTTGGGATTGCCCAACCCAACCCCCATAGAACTGTTAAGAGATGAATAAATGGGACATTATATATATGGCGACTGAAATTAAAAACAAATTTTTATTTACAAAAGACAGATATTTTCATTCTTTTGGTACTTTGAAATCTGAAACAAATGCAGATGGCTGATACAGGTATGTGTATACACAAATATCAAATATCTACAGTAAGAGAGATGTCAAAGGTCAACTGTACTAAGCAGCCTACATATTTTGTTTCCAATTTCAAATATTCTAAAATATATAATCCTTGTTTTGACCTTAGACTTCGAATATAGCCAGACTTTTCAAGCAGATTGAAGTTTTAGTCATGTAATTAAATAGTGTCATAAAACCCCAAAATCTCAGGGTCATTATGGAAAATACTGTATAATTATCTGTTTATCGAGTTTTAGATAAAATTATGTACAAATAGTGCTATCATTTTTAATTTAAAACGACATAACCTATGAACCCCAAAATTTTTATAGGATAAAATGTTAAATAATGGTTATTATATATACAGCTTTTTTATGAACTTTTTGTTTATATAAAACAAGCTTTTTCTGGTTCTGTAATATGGATTTTTTGGCTAAAAGTAGAAGTGTTCTTTTTGTTTACTTAATGGCATCCTACCCTTTGAAGTCTACAATAACCAAACAAATTTATTCGAGTATTTTCAGCCAAATGCGCAGATATAACTCCAATTTCAAGTTATATGCGAAATGCATATATGGACATTTTTTTTCAGAAATGATTTCAATAAAAGCAAACAAGAATACAATGTTTGTAGATGACCTTTTTAAACACAAAGTTTTAGAATGGGATGGGTATTGCTGTAGAAAATTGCATTGATTTCATCAAGTTACATGAATAATTTTTAGACTTTACGAAGCTTTATCACATCATAGACTTAGGGGGTCCTCAAGAGGCTGCAACAGCTTTCTGGGTTTAAATTAAAAATATCGGCACCTTTTGCACTTTAAATCTTTTCTCAATGTTAATTTTAATTTATTTACTTGTTTTTTTTTGTATTCTTTTGTGAGAAGAGCGTCTCTAAATTGTATTTTAATAAAGCTATCTCTGGTCCAAGACATATTTTAAAGAGGGTGGCCTTTGCTTATTCTTTTCAACAGCCTGACATAACAGTAACATTTGTTACAAATTATACACATGAAACATGACCAAAAACAACATTTTGATGATGTGTCAATTACACCACATGCACATCACTGTTCTTGTATGCAGGATATCACTTGGCATCAAAATTAATTAAGACAGCATCTAGTAGGAACTGCACCTAGTAAAGCCTATAGTAGCTCATACAGTATCTAGGCACCACCAGAAACAACATGAACATCAACATGTATCACCACCATGTTGTGTCCTGCTGCTCTATTTTTAAAACCATTATGTCTTATTGAATGGTCTGCATGATGCATTAATGCCCAATATCTTCTATCAAAATTGTGATCTTAAGGCCATAATAAATTAATTGCTAGATTATCATCCCCGCCTGCCCCCCAATTTTCATGCCAGCCCAACCTTTTTTATTTTCATAAAAAAAACAAACAAAAAAAAAAAGAAAAAATTTAAAAATAAAAATAAAAAATAAAATCCTCCCACTATATCCATTTTTAAGAAAAATTTGGATGATAATCTAGCAATAAATTTATAATGGCCTAAACAAGAATGAAGTCCATGCTTTAGAGTGTAAAACACCAAACACATTCGTTCAAATTTTGCACTTTTGTTAAAAACTTAAAATATAGGAAATTCCCCTGATAGACCTATGGCAGTTATTATTGGGGGTAAATGTTTCTAGCACATACACCATTTGTGAGATTCTTAAATTGACAGCATCAATCCGGTGGTTTTACATTCAGTCTTGAATTAATTGCATTACAGGAATGAAATGCAAAATTCTTCATTTTGCTTAATACGTAAAATAGATAACAATCAACCTCAACAATGAATCACTATTTTATATGATTTCAATGTCTTAACTATTATTGTTGATAAAAATGTTCAAGTGTTCACAGTACAAAATCATTTCTTCTGAAAAGAGCTTTTCATTCCTACACTTCTCTCTAGTAAAAATATAATTTTACATTTGCACGACTTAACTTATAAAACAATATCACTTAATATAATTCCATCTCTTGTCTGTTAGGCAAATGATCATTTCTGGTTGTATTTCCTCTATACATTTCTTTCTGCTTTTCGCCATCAAGCTATGTCACACAATCCGCTCCACGTATCAAGCTGTTTTCTTTTGTATAAATATCCTGTCACATCACTGAGGTTTCTCAACAACACAAGTCAAGTAAGCATCATTAATTGACAGTCTTTGCTGGTCATGTCTTTTCACTTAGGCAAGTCATCTCTCAACATCCCTCGTAACACTCCTCATATATGTGCGCTAAGTCATCACATTGGTTGCGGAACTGCTGCCGCCTCACTTGCGAAGTTTCCATGACAGTAACTGGTTCCCAGCTTAAATCTTCTGCCCCCACACCACTTTGAGCCCGGCCCTATGATGAAGAAGACGTAGACGATGGCAAAAACAATGAAACCGAAGAAACAGGCTTCATGTTTTCCAACTCGGATATCTGCTGGGCTAAAAATAAATTCCTGGAAAAGAGGGAGGACATGTAAATTTATTTAATATAGACAATTTTACATTTTTTATCATATTAAAGGGAATCAGGACTTTTCAAAATTTTAAAATTGGCCAATTTGTTTAACCCCAATATATCATGCCCATAATATATACTCAATGACCTAAAAGGATATCTATTTAAACATGTCAAAATAATATATTGAAAAGGGATTACAGCGTACATAGGTGATCAATGCTTCAAGCTTTGTAGTATTGAACAGACTTGAAATTTGAAGAAAACAACTGAAGTGGCCAAAATTGACACCAGGGTTATGATTTTTAACAAACTTTAAAGAGCTTAATGTAATAATGCTTTGCATAAAATTTGATGAAAATCTGTCAAGCCTTTTCAGAGAAGTTATAAAAAGAAATTAATTGACGGACAGACAGATGGACGGAAAAAGATTAATAACTGTTAAAAAGATGAATAACTATTAGAAAAGAAAAGAAAAGAAGTAGATTTCTACAGTGACGACTTTTCCAAATACAAACTAGCGTGCACCAGTCTGGTGGAGTTCGTACTTACCTTTGTTCGTGCAGTGTGGCGTGTATTTCTTCTACCCGTACAAGAGATCGCGCCCGCTTCAGCTCCACTGAAACCTGGCTGCTAATCAGACTGCCAATCTTTAAACTTTCCTCCCCGTAGAGTCGAGACTGAAACATTGGTATTAAATACAACAGAATATTACATATATGCATACTGTGTCATGGGAACACAAGTTTTAGCTGTCAAATCCTTTAACAAGTAAACATGTTCAACAAAAGCTTTAAAAAGATCGGTCCATTCTAAAAAATGTTTGTTGTGCTCCGACCCATTATTTTTCATGTAGGTAGGTAGGAAACTAATTATTTTATATTTGCCAGATTTTGGTTTTGCAGCTATTGTAAATGAAATGGACAGAAATCGTGGAAAAAAAAGAACACTGAAATCAATAAAAAGGTTTGGCTAGCTTCAATTTTGAGCAAGTAGGTAGGAACATAGCAAACAATTTTTTTTAAGGAAGGCCCCAAGTCTTAACACATAAGTAACAGCCTTACAACAAGTACTCTTTCTAAAATTTGCAAAAATACTGCATAAATGAAACGTTCCTAGGTGTCAAAAATTTTTCGTACGAAATTCTTTTAAGACTTACGAAGGTTAGTGGAATGGGACCCAGTACTATATCACACACAAAAATGATAAGCATATAGTTTTAGATGATCAGACCCAGGATAGAGAGGTTGTCTGATCCCCCCCCCAACCACACCCTCCTCAGTAATATGTTTTGTCTTTGAGTGAGACACTTTATCTTCATAATGCCTCAAGTCAAGTACTGGTTCCACCCAGGAAGACTTTGTCCAAGTTGCAAAACATGAAAAATGGTACCAGAAGCTTTCTTCCTTGCTTGGTGTTCAGCATTTAGGATAGTTCTAGGTCTGGTTGGCATGGTGACTGGGTTGGGTGGGGTATCATACTATGTATCTGCGGTATGATACTTCATTGTAGCAGCGCTTACAATACCGTCTTAAGTAGATACTGTAGCGATATGACGGAACAATAGTTGAAAGTTACCTTCACCCATTACTTCATATAGACGCCTTTGGACACCTCTTATATAGAAAGCATTAATTCACCACGTATCAGCAATGGGTGAATTATGTTTATATTAACTGACAGAGTGGAAAACAGTGCAGGAAGAGTTCAGATTGCTCGCTACGAGCAAACTGAACTCTTCCTGCACTGTTTTCAAAGGCCTTCTGTGATTGGTGCGGGAAAACGCGTATCTATGGAGTAAAGGGTTAAACACCATACAAAAACTAAGTTGTAGGAAATAGTTTCACAATCAATATAAAATAATAAGTACTAGTAAATAACAGTATGACCCACCTGCTTTTCTACAAATTCACCCTGCCAACCAGTCACATGGCTTACTAATTTTTCATTATAATATTGACTTAGAGTTGACATCAAGTTGTTCTCCTGTCCTGTTGACGAGGTGTTAAACATGTCGGGATCTACTGGCGCCCCCTGGGAGCTTGTATCACTTGGGGCTGGGCTACAACTGTAATAAACAAATGATGACATGTATAACAAGCCTTGTATCTGAATATAGAAAAAGCTGCAGCAAGGTCTAGTGGAAGAGCGTCCGTCTCACATGCTGAACATCATGGGTTCAATCCCTGGCCGGGTCATATCAAAGTCTTGAAAACTCGTACTAGAAGCTGCCTCACTTGGCAAAGCATTTAGAGGATAATTTTAAGTCTGGTGGGCCAGGTGTCGGTAGGGTTACACACCATGTGTCTGCGGCATGATACTCCATGATGTGGCAGCGCTCTACAACTCTGTCTCTAGTGTCACAATATAACTGAAAAATTGTTGAAAGCTACGCTAATGCCATTCAACAGCAATCAATATAAAAAATATTTTAATCAGTCCGAAAACTGATGGAAATAAAATATTTATTACACATTTTACACCTGGGATAAACAGTACTCAAGCACACCCCATCTCTGCAGTAACTGATAACTTTCCCACTTAAATGATAATGAGATGCAATGTCAGATATCAATCAAGAAAGAAAGTTTCCAGGTATGCAAAAATCAATTAATACACATGTTACTATAATTATATAGTAACAAAAAATGAGCAAGTTTTAAGTAGGTTATTGCCTTCACCTGCTGATTATCACTGATCGATCCAGGCCAAAAACTCATAATCATAATCGGCCAGGTGAACGTGTGGGCGTGAAACCAATGGCCACATAGAACGTCATCATGATCAGTTCGTTTTAAACATGTCGGTATGTTCTTTCAAGGACAAAAGGTAAGTGCTCTTTGTTAAATAAAATCGCTGATATGGAATTTAGTGTTATTAATTCCAGTATGTTTCTAATGTAAACAAGGATAGCAACTGCATAGCAACCCGCATATTGAAACTGAAAATCAAATAAATATCTTAAAATACGACATCGTCAGAATGGCGCAATATCTCGATTGGTTAACGTGCACAACATAAAACAGCTTTAAATCTGAACGTCGTGTTCAAGATGCGTAGAAAAAAAAATGTTTTTATTGTTATTTTTCTTTCATTTTATACTCAATTAAAATATAAAGAAAAGATGTGTACACATAATTTAGAAGCATGTGTAATAAAGAGATTGATAAATGGACATCATGAGCATTGCCTTGTAGTGATAACAGCAGTTCCGGTGGGTGAAAACGTAATAACTCCCTTTGAGTGGTGCAATCGAACATGTTTATTTAAGACATTAATACACGACAGAGCCGGGCCGGGAGGTGATAATCGGCCCAAAATTCACAATGGCCTGAGGCCTGATTATCACCTCCAGGCCCGGCTTTGTTGTGTATTAACCTCTACAAATGAACATGCAGATTGAACCTAATATCCTGATACAGGCAAACTAAATCTCTTAAGAGCCAATAAATTCAACTGTTTGTACATGGCAGTGCTCCAAGAAAAAGAAAATTTGGGACTAGCCCAGGGCAAGTAGATTGAAAAAAATCTACTTGCCCTGACTGAAAAATAACTTGCCCTGATCAACGGTTCACATGCCCAGAATTTTATTACTAATACACCTTGCAGAATAATATGAAATATGTAAACATAGACTTAAATGTATTCATTTTATGTAGGGTAAGCTCCCCATAACATTATGCATGTCTAAATCACAAGTTTTAGAGTTTGAATAAGACCGGGAGAAGTGAGAGAATTTCGGGAGTACTGACTATGTCTCTATCAGTATGTTGTATTTAATCCTTGTTCTTTATTAGCATAAAAAAGATGCTAAATATTCAATCAATCAATCAATCAATTGTTCTTTATTGACTATCATTTCTGTTCTGTCGATTCAGTGGCAGTGTGGGAGCAGGAGTATATTTAAAACATTATTTTAAATATCTTTCTCTTGTTTTCTAATTATTGCTGTCACAACATACAATAATGGCAATGCCAATCCTACAAAGCTATTCAATCTATCCAAGAGAACTTGGCAATATGATAAATGAATGCAGTCTATGATAGCCTTCAAATATCTAGAAAGTGCAACTAGTCAACTATATTTCAAATATTAAAAAAAAAACCCACATAATTCATCTTAATTGTTGTTTTCAATACTTTATTTAAATCATGCCAAGAAAATATACGCTGAAACTACACAACCAAAAAGCAATGTTTATTACTATAATACCCCACCCACATTTTTCTTTACCGTAAACTCAATTTCAATATCAACTCAAACGTTTTCACAGAAGAAAATTTATATACATACCGTTCCAATTATTGTAAATCTACGAAATATTTATAAAATTACCAAAACCTAACGCTGACATTTTACATAACGCGATCGATCGCTAATTATCTGCAAAACATTACCAGACTTTAAAAATCGTTACCATTTTGGCAAAGGGAGGTAATTTTATACTCTTCATAATGGAGAATTTGAGAAACACCCGCGAATTACGTCATCGTCTTTATTTTTAGTCTTTGCTGCGGTAGGTGGTAAGAAACGTGTTTACCTTGGGCGTAGATATCCGACCAATCAGAGCGGTTATTAAAAATAGATTACTTTATATTCAAAGCTATCCACCAATCGCATTAGAGGAATTAAAATAGATAAATGAATATGCATGAGAGGTTTACCAAAGTCGCATTATCGGGCATGTGGTATGATAAACACCGCAGGGGTCAATTGTTTATACTGATTAGTTACGGTCTTTAAACAACAGTTTGACCTGTGTCGTTTCGAATAGAGATATTTGCAGACCTGTGTATTGTGAAAACTAGCTTGTCCGATTTTTTAAGACAAGCCCGACGGGCAAGTAACTTTGAAAAAGGCACATGCCCGGATCCAGATTTGACAAGCCCCGGGCATCGGGCTATCCTATTCTTGGAGCACTGCATGGAGACAGTGTCTGGAATAGTGTCATATAAGCTTGTTAGTATGCCAATACACACACCCCATCTCTCAATTCATTTATACACATTTGATGTCAAATAAATAGGTTTCAACCAGTAAATGCGCCATTAAGTGTCAAGCAGTAAATGTCTCATTAATTGTCAACTAGTATACACGCACCATTTATTGTCAACTAGTATACACGCCATTAATTGCCAACTAGTATACACGCACCATTTATTGTCAACTAGTATACACGCCATTAATTGTCAACTAGTATACTAACACCATTAATTATCAAGTAGCATACACACCATTAATTGTCAACTAGTATACACGCACCATTAATTGTCAACTAGTATACACGCCATTAATTGCCAACTAGTATACAAACCATTGTTAACTAGTATACAAACACCATTAATTATCAACTAGTATACAAACCATTAATTGTCAACTAGTATACAAACCATTAATTGTTATTACAAATGCTTACCATGAAGACCGATCACTACCTCCTCCACCGTCCGTCACTTTGACCTCTCCTCCGCCTTTATCCTCTAATAACTGGGGATAGTTTGGAATACAATTTCTATTCTGTGATCCCAAAAACTTCCCATACACTGTATTTCCTTTTGGAAACGGGTGCGCCGTGTGCGTTATAGGAATCGTTGTCGTAGACCCCGTCGTCACGGATACCGGTGATGTCATTGCCGTGGTTATGATGGGATGGGGACTCGACTGTGGGGGCGGTAAACCCCCATGAGAATGAGACTGTTGTTGTAGAGAGTTTACATAAGGGGACCTATGAGCAGGATGCGGGAGAGACTGGGGCGGGGCCAGGTTGCTACTATGTTGATGATGATGATGATGATGGAACTGATTTGATACAATTGGTTCCTCTACATGCGGAGTGGGATGAATTCGTGGTGACGATGGGATATGAGATGACTGGGTGGAGGATTGAGTCCCTGGAAAAGAATTGAACACACTTTTAAAAACAATTCAACATATTTCTAAATGTTCAACAATGAACCAATAATGTAAATATTGCATATACTATAATGATAATTTGAAGTATATATAATAATACTATGTACAATATATAAATTTGGTATGATCCACCTTGACCCTCTTGCATCTATTATGAAGTAAATACATGGACCACCATTTCAGGTTATATCCAGTTTTATTGGTGGAGGAAGACCTCAGAATGAATCTGAGTAGAATCACCATTCTTCCGCATGTAAATGGCAAACTTTCGCACATAAAAGTGTTTGGAGCAAGCGGGACTAAAACCTATGACCTTAGCAGTGAGAGAGGTAAGTAATCTTGAGATGGCGCCTGAGACCGCTCAACCAAGGAGGACTCCAAGTTAAACTTTAAAACATTTATCGACTGATAACAGATCTGTACAAAAGCAATCCTGAAACACTCAATTTTTTGTCAGAGAATCAGATTATGGTGGACATATTTATATTCAACTATGTTTTGGTACAACGTATATCTGAAATAATAAAGATGGTCCATCAAAGGCTAAAATTAAAAAGATGTTTCTTTGCTCTCTCCTTCCCTAGCCATAATAAAGCTGCCTACTCAAATACTTTGTTCCAGATTTTGGAGACAAGCAATTACATATATATAAGATATGTGCATGATATGTATGTGTGACATTTCTTGTTTTTATCTATTGCATCAGGGTCTGACAAATCTATCTTAATTTCAATTCAGATTTATAGTAATTGGAACTGTATACGTATATAATTGTTCATCTGTAAAAAAATGTGGCCAGGCCTGTTTAGCTCGGTAGCACGTCCGACTATAAATGCAGGGATCGCAAGTTTGAATTAAAGCCCAGGCAAAGTCTCCATTATGATACATATACTTCTCACTGTCATTGGTCTTCCACCGCTGACTCAGTTATCAGTTACTCGTTCACAAACAGGGTTGTAGAGTAATGGATAGAGTGTTGGCTGCCCATACCAGAGATTCCATCCCCAACTACTCGAAGCCTCTCATAAAACAACACTCACTACTGGTTCTACCCAGTGAGCGTGGTTCACATAAGTTCTGAGCTTTCATCGCATTGAGCTAAAATAAATTAGTATAAAACATAAACAAGAGGCCCAAGAGGGCCTGAGGATGCTCTACTGACTCATAGTGGCCACAGCACTTTTTGAAACTCTACTATGCAATAGAAACATCGGCCATCTAGAATTTTAGATAGAAAAAATAAATCTTTTGTATAGTCTCCTATGCAATAGAAACATCCATGTGAAGTTTCAATTTAATTGGCCAAGTGGTTTCAGAATAAATGAAAAAAAAGAGAGAATTTTCTGTTTTCCCACAGTATCCCTATGTAAAATTTTAAGTCCCCTTACAGGGCCCCTATATATTTTAGCCCCTAAATTATTATCTGCAATCAAACCCCTACACTTAGGGATAATTTATATCAAATATGTACAAATCTGATATACCGGTTCTTAAGAAAACAATTTTACTAATTCCCTATTTGTACCCTTTTGGGGCCCCTCCTGACCCCTTAAGACATAGGAACCCAGTCATTTTTACAAATCTTAACCTCCTTCACCTAACAATGCTTAAGTGAAAATATAGGCAAAATCATTTCCATTTAAAAAAAAAAAAAAATAAAAAAATATTATAATGACATGTGTCCCCTAATTGAACTCTCGGGGCAGGGTCACTTTTAACCCTAGGGACACCATTTGAACAAATGTAACAGAACTATAATTGGTCATTATTACTACATAAACATTTTGAAAATCTGTTGGGCCGTTAATGAGAAGAAGAATTTTTAAGTTTTGGACTATTTTTAGTAATGGCGGCCATCATGAATTTCAAATCGAAAAAAAAATATCTTCGGTATAGTCTCCTATGCAATAGAAACACCAATGTTAAGTTTCAGTTTAACTGGCCTAGTGGTTTCAGAAAAGATGAAAGAAAAAGAGAATTTTCTGTTTTCCCACAGTATCCCTATGTAAAATTCTAGGTCCCCTTACAGGGCCCCTATAAATTTTAGCCCCTAAATTCTTATTTGCAATCAAACCCCTACACATAGGGATAATTTATGCAAAATATGAACAAATCTGACATACCGGTTCTTAAGAAAACGAATTTAGTAATTCCCAATTTTTACCCTTTTGGGGCCCCTCCTGACCCCTTAAAGCAGTGGAACCAAGTCATTTTTACAAATCTTAACCTCCTTCACCAAACAATGTTTCTGTGAAGATATAGGCAAAATCATTTCCATTTTAAAAAAAAATAATAAAAAAATATTATAATGACATGTGTCCCCTAATTGAACCCTCAGGGTGGGGTCATATTTAACCCTAGGGACACCATTTGAACAAATCTAACAAAACTATAGTTGGTCATCATTTCTACATAAACATTTTGAAAATCTGTGTGGCCATTCATGAGAAGAAGATTTTTTAAGTTTTGGACCATTTTTAGTAACGGCGGCAATCTTAAATTTCAGATAGAAAAAAAAAATCTTCTGTATAGTCTCCTATGCAACAGAAACACCCATGTGAAGTTTCAGTTTAATTGGCCTAGTGGTTTCAGAGAAAGTGCTGCTAACAGGCGACAGACGTCAGACAACAGACGACGGACAACGCGCCATCGCATAAGCACTTCTGGCCTTTGGCCAGTAGAACTAAAAACAGACAGAACACAAACAGACTTACCAACACTGGTCTGATGAGCTGCTATTTGACGAGACAATGCCTCCTGCAGTTTCTGTAATGTCTGCAGCGCTAAAATATACAAAATCAAGATTACAATACACATGTAGTTCACAGAGCAAGCAGTTTTCTTGGCAGAGGAAGACCTCAGATATATATACATAAATCTGGGTTGATGTCGTTATGGTGTTTTCAGTTATATCGCGATGGTGTCAACTAGAGTATTCTACTAAAGGGTTCAGAGTGCTGCTGCACTGGAGTAACATGCCGCAGACACATGATATGATAATCCACCCAGTCACATTATACTGACACCAGGCTGACTGAACTTCATGCTAAGTGCCAAGTGAGGAAGCTTCTGTTACCATTTTTAATTATTTGGTTTGACCCGGTCAAGAATCGAACCCATTGCTGTCAAATTACTCTCACATATAGAACTATGGCAGAACTGAGCTCAATCCCTCAACCTCAGTAATGAGAGGTAATCATCCAGCAACACTGGTCAAAATCTGTCACTGGAATACATGGTCACATTTACCAGTTCTGTAATGCTTCAGGTTAAAGATCAAACTTGATAGTTTTAATAAATAATTCCTAGAGTTTAACACTTCCTGTTCTACAATCTTATAATTAATTTAGTTCCAGACTGCTGCTATAGAAACACTCCAGGAAAATAATCTTTAGTTTAAACCTTCCTTAAAAAATAAATTGTTTGCCATGCTCCTATCTACTCAGACAAAATTGCAGCTACCCAAACTTTTTTATCGACTTTCAAAGCATTTAATACTTTTTTTCAAGATTTCTGTCCATTTTTCTTTAAAATGACTATGCAAAATCAAAATTTTTGTGAAAAAATCAGCTACCACCATGGTGCGGAAGTGTAGTGGCTCGAGTATTGGCTGCCCACGCCACAGGCTGTAGGTTCAATCTCCAGCTTCACCCAATGCCTCTATCCTAGATGCCGACTCCCGATAAGCTTAAGCTTCGAGCTTTCTTCGCAATCAAGTTAAAATAACTTAGTATAACCCTTACAGAAGTTATTGATGGGAAACCCGTCAATGAAAGAAGGTAAACAACTGGCTCACTGTTTTAGCTGTCAATCATTCTTTTGAAGCAGTTTTCAATGTTTGCTGCGCACATTACATGCATGTACAATTACATTTATATCACCTAATCTGATTCTGGCAATGCCATGTAAGAATACTTCATTTCAATATTGGTGTTGTTTAATTCAATGTGAAATTGTAATTTTCTAACTTGTTACGCAAGGCATATTATTTAATCGACAAACTGTGTGATCCCAATGTAAAGCAGCCACCGGGAGTCCAAACAGCTGGGCCATGATATAGGTGGAACCATGTTATATTAAAATCCCCCATGCGGAGTAACACATCTCTGCAGAAATTTATCTTTCTTTCCTGTTGTTTTTTTTTAAATATATATATATATATATATATAGCATAATTAATGTGAAATGACTACTAACATTTTGTTTTCACTATTCTGGTATTAAATTTGTCTATTGTTTGTAATGACTTTTTCAAAAAGAAAACCTTTGTTTTGAAATACTGACAATCTGCTTTCTGCAACTTTACACACACATCGGTGTGATCGGCAAACAATCCATTTCAATAGTCCACTATTGGCAATACAGTATCTACTTATAGTGTAAACAAGTGGACTGATGTTTCAGACTAGACATGCAATTTCATGGGTTTTTTTTACATTAAAGCATGACCTTGACCTTTGTGTAACCTTGACTTTGCCATCTGATGTAATGGTCTGGGTATTTCAACAGTTAAATGCTGCTGAAACATCATCATGACATGCTGATCACTTGTGTCATGCTACTTTAAAATCCCTAAATTTAAGACAAAGTTACAGATCAATTGTTGATAAATTGAGCCAAGTGTTTTTGAAATCCATCATGTATGATAAAGTTAAAGGACGGACTCTCAAATCTCAAACAGATTCAAAGTGTTGTCATACATAATAAAAGTGTGACCTTGACCTTTGAGGTATGGGTTTAGGTCTTACTTATGACACGTTGTCGTCATGTCATCTTGATAAATTGAGCAAAGTTAAAGGCAAAGTCACAGACAAGACACAGAATATCAAACAAATTGAAAGTGTGACCTTGATCTTTGAGGAAAGGTTCTGGGTCTTACATGCGACACTTAGTTATGTCATGTTGATCAACTGAGCCAAGTTTTTTTAAAATTTATCCATAGATGACAGACCTTATAAGAAATGCCAAAATGACTGAAAGTGTTGTCAAACAAAGTTCAATTGAGACCTTGACCTTTGAAGTGGAAATTTGGATATTAAATGCAAAACGTCGTCATGTTATGTTGTTCATTTATAACAAGTATATATAGAGTTTTGACATCACTTTGAGTCTGTGTGAGATTTCATGTCCAGCCTGCAACTTTGTCATGCATAGATGGATTTTTATAAATTGTGACCTTGACATTTGAGGTACAGGTGTGGGTCTTACTCGCGACATGTTGTCATGTTATGTTGATCATTTGTATCAAGTATTTATAAAATCCATCTATGCATGACAAAGTTACAGGCCGGACACGGAATCTAACACAGACTCAAAGTGTATTCAAACAAACTCAAATTGTGACCTTGACCTTTGAGGTACGGGTGAGGGTCTTACTCGCGACACGTCGTCATGTTATGTTGATCATTTGTACCAAGAAGTATCAACAAAATCCATCTATCTATGACAAAGATACAGACCGGAAACGAAATACCAGACCGACGCTGCGATTACTATATGCCACCCCCAAAAAATTTTGGGGGCCATAAAAAACGCACACAAAAATTACTTTGCTAAAACAGTGCGATTTAATTGAGATTTTCATTCAATTCTTTTTAACAAATCTAGTCGAAAATATTAATTTTAAAAGTTGGGAACCAAAGACAAAACATATAGATATATATTGAGTTTTGCGTTATATCAGACCACGTTATAACAAGACCTCAGTGTAAAGCACTTATAATGAGATTACCTTTATTGGTCAAGTCCTGGTTGTTTTGACCCCCACTGAGTTGTGTTATGAGGCCTGGAATACTTGATATATTAAGATTGGATGTAGATATACCCGATACTGTGCTGGACCCAGTGCCCACTTGGTGGGGCGTACCTCCTGACAGGTGACTGGTCGGAGTGCTGCCCGGTGACTCCAACTCGTCAGGATCTGAAAAGTCAAATATAATAATATTATGAAATATTACTGCTGGAAACAACGCTTGTACTATCTGCCCATGAGAGGCATTTATCAATGCTGGATATCCTACATTTAAAGTTGTTCAGTTTTATACATATATATACAATATAGGCCTATGCTAACTTCCCCTAAGAGGGCAATATATCGGTACCAGTTCAAGAAAATGAATCTATAGTTAAAATAATCTTGTACCAGCATGCACAGTTATCACAGCTGGATACCCTTTCATGAAAATGAAGGTTTTTTTTTAAAGAAAATTGAACTTTAATAAAAATTGAAAGAAAGAAATCTACAAAAAAAAAAAATAATTATAAATAAACTTGAATGAAAACAAAAAAAAAACGGAAAAAAAGTTTTTACGCCTTAGAGAAGAAAAAAAATTAATAAAAAATGATTTTTTTTTTTACCCCTTAGGGTGGGCCAATTTTGCCCCCAGGGTCATGGTTTTGAACACATTTGAGAGAGGACCACAAACTGACCCTATTTGTCAAGCATCTAAGATCAGACCTTGTACTGCAAACTTTAACCTGCTAAAAAACTAAATTTCTAAGACTAAAAGGGAATCAATTCTGCCAAAATGTAATTAAGAGTTATGATTCTTGTCTCTATGAGTTTCCTAAAGGATGTTGAACATACATGTGAAGTTTCATTCATGTCCAATGATAGGATGATGAAATAAGTACCAACTCAAAAAAATAACCAAAAATTTTAAGTCCAAATGATGTTAAACACACATGTGAAATTTCAATAATATTGAATGAGTTGTTGCATAGATATCTCACCTAATAAACATGAAAATATCGGTGTTTCACCGATGGATGCTCCCCCAAGTGAGTGTTTGACTCTGTTCAATACGGTAATGATATTGAACTGGGGAAGTAACAGTGAGAGTTCTAAAGAGAAGTCAATACATTATTTTTTGAACCGTAACAAAATGACAATATGTACATATCCTAACTAGTTTTACAAAATTAAAACCAGAGGTTGTAGCGAAATAGCGTCATGAATACAATATGCACATCTCCACTTGGTAATGATGCATCCCAGAGAGTTTCATAAACTTCCAACCTGAGGTTGTAGAGAAATAGAGCGCAGAAGAATTTGGTCACAGACAGAATGAAAGGACCTTAACTCTGTGAAAAACCATCAAACCAGAACACAAACATAGCAAGTTTCATAAAATTCCAAACTGAGGTTGTAGAGAAATAACGCAGACAACAATTTGGTCACAGACTCAATGTAAGGGCCATAACTCCGTTAAAAAATCATCGAACCGGAACACAAAGACAATATGCGCATCTACACTTGGTAGTGATGCATCCTATTAAGTTTCATAAAATTTCAACATGGGGTTGTAGAGAAATAGCGCAGACAAGAATTTGGTCAGACAGAATCAAAGGGCCATAACTCCAAGAAAAATCATTGAACCGGAACACAAAGACAATATGCCCATCTCCACTTGGTAGTGATGTATCCTAGCAAGTTTCATAAAATTCAAACATGTGGTTGTAGAGAAATAGCGTGGACAAGAATTTGGTCACAGACAGAGTCAAAGGGCCGTAACTCTGTGAAAAATCATCGAACCGGAACACAAAGACAATATGCGCATCTGCACTTGGTAATGATGCATCCTAATAAGTTTCATAAAATGCCAATCAGAGGTTGTAAAGAAATAGCCCGGATAAGAACTTGGGGACAGACTGACGCACGCACGGACGAAACGGCGACCATATGCTTCCCCCCTTTGGGGGAGCATAAGAGTTTTAACCTGAAAAATTCAAACTAAAAAGGGCCATAACTCTGCCAAATTGCACCCCAGAGTTGTGATTCTTATTAAAATAGAGGGAACAACTGTCTTGGGTAGAGGGGAGATACCAACTATCTCAGGTAAAATAGAGGGAACAACTGTCTCAAATAGAGGGGAGATACTAACAATCTCAGGTAAAATAGAGGGAACAACTGTCTCGGGTAGAGGGAACAACTTTCTCAGGTAAAATTGAGGGAACAACTGTCTAAGGTAGAGGGGAGATACCAACTGTCTCAGGTAAAATAGAGGGAACAACTGTCTCAGGTAGAGGGGAGATACCAACTATCACAGGTAAAATTGAGGGAACAACTGTCTCAGGTAGAGGGGAGATACCAACTATCTCAGGTAAAATTGAGGGAACAACTGTCTCAGGTAGAGGGGAGATACCAACTATCTCAGGTAAAATAGAGGGAACAACTGTCTCGGGTAGAGGGAACAACAATCTCAGGTAAAATAGAGGGAACAACTGTCTCGGGTAGAGGGAACAACTATCTCAGGTAAAACAGAGGGAACAATTGTCTCAGGTAGAGGGGAAATACCAACTATCTCAGGTAGAGGGGAGATACCAACTATCTCAGGTAGAGGGGAGATATCAACTATCTCAGGTAAAATGGAGGGAACAACTGTCTCAGGTAGAGGGGAGATATCAACTATCTCAGGTAAAATAGAGGGAACAACTGCCTCAAGTAGAGGGGAGATACCAACTATCTCAGGTAAAATAGAGGGAACAACCATTTCAGAAAGAGGGGAGATACCAACTATCTCAGGTAAAACAGAGGGAACAACTGTCTCAGGTAGAGGGGAGATACCAACTATCTTGGGTAAAATAGAGGGAACAACTGTCTCAGATAGGGTGGAGGTACCAACTATCTCAGGTAAAATAGAAGGAACAACTGTCTCAGGGAGAGGGGAGATACCAACTATCTCAGGTAAAATAGAGGGAACAACTGTTTCAGAAAGAGGGGAGATACCAACTATCTCAGATAAAACAGAGGGAAAAACTGTCTCAGGTAGAGGGGAGATACCAACTATCTTGGGTAAAATAGAGGGAACAACTGTATCAGATAGGGTGGAGGTACCAACTATCTCAGGTAAAATAGAGGGAACAAATGTCTCAGCTAGAGGGGAGATAACAACTATCTCAGGTAAAATTGACGGAAAAACTGTCTCAGGTAGAGGGGAGGAAACAACTGTCTCGGGTAGAGGGAGGAAAAAACTATCTCAGGTAGAGGGAAGGAAACAACTGTCTCAGGTAGAGGGGAGGTACAACTATCTCAGGTAAAATAGAGGGAACAAATGTCTCAGGTAGAGGGGGGATACCAACTATATCAGGTAGAGGGAAGGAAACAACTGTCTCAGATATAGGGGAGGAAACAACTATCTCGGGTAGAGGGGAGGTACAACTGTCTCGGTAAAAAAGAGGGAACAACTGTCTCAGGTAGAGGGGAGGAAACAATTGTCTCAGGTAGAGGGGAGATAACAACTATCTCAGATAGAGGGGGGTAACAACTGTCTCAGGTAAAGGGGTGGAAACAAATGTCTCAGGTAGAGATGAGGAAACAACTGTCTCAGGTAGAGGGGAAGTAACAATTATCTCAGGTAGAGGGGAGGAAAACAACTGTCTCAGGTAGAGGGAAGGAAACAACTATCTCAGATAGAGGGGAGGTAACAACTGTATCAGGTAGAGGGGAGGTAACAACTACCTCAGGTAGAGGGGAGGTAACAACTGTCTCAGGTAGAGGGGAGGTAACAACTGTCTCAGGTAGAGGGGAGGTAACAACTGTATCAGGTAGAAGGGAGGTAACAACTGTATCAGGTAGAGGGGAGGTAACAACTGTATCAGATAGAGGGGAGGTAACAACTATCTCAGGTAGAGGGGAGGAAACAACTGTCTCAGGTAGAGGGGAGGAAACAACTGTATCAGAAACAACTGTATCAGGTAGAGGGGAGGAAACAACTGTATCAGGTAGAGGGAGGGAAACAACTGTATCAGGTAGAGGGAGGGAAACAACTGTATCAGGTAGAGGGGGAGGGGGGGGGGAACAACTGTATACGGTAGAGGGGGGAAACAACTGTATCATATAGAGGGGAGGATTCAACTGTATCAGGTAGAGGGGAGGATACAACTGTATCAGGTAGAGGGGAGGTAACAACTATCTCCGGTAGAGGGGGTGGGGGTAACAACTGTCTCAGGTAGAGGGGAGGAAACAACTGTATCAGGTAGAGGGGAGGTAACAACTTTCTCCGGTAGAGGGGAGGAAACAACTGTCTCAGGTAGAGGGGAGGACACAACTGTCTCAGGTATAGGGGGGGAAACAACTGTCTCAGGTAGACGGGAGGTACAACGGTCTCAGGTAGAGGGGGGGGGGGGGGGGGAAACAACTGTCTCAGGTAGACGGGAGGTAACAACTATCTCC
Source organism: Panopea generosa (assembly GCA_029582155.1). Taxonomy (NCBI): domain Eukaryota; kingdom Metazoa; phylum Mollusca; class Bivalvia; order Adapedonta; family Hiatellidae; genus Panopea; species Panopea generosa. The sequence continues at coordinate 7,909,029 of CM055911.1, forward strand.
GGTAGAGGGGTGGAAACAACTGTCTCAGGTAGAGGGGAAGACACAACTGTCTCAGGTAGAGGGGGGGGGAAACAACTGTATCAGGTAGAAGGGAGGACACAACTGTATCATGTAGAGGGGGGGAAACAACTGTCTCAGGTAAAGGGGAGGAAACAACTGTCTCAGGTAGACAGGAGGTACAACTGTCTCAGGTAGAGGGAAGGTAACAACTGTATCATGTAGAGGGGAAGACACAACTGTCTCAGGTAGAGGGGGGGAAACAACTGTCTCAGGTAGAGGGGAGGTAACAACTGTATCAGGTAGAGGGGGGGGGAGAGCAACTGTATCATGTAGAGGGGAGGAAAGAACTGTATCAGGTAGAGGGGAGGTACAACTATCTCAGTTAGAGGTGAGGAAACAACTGTCTCAGGTAGAGGGGAGGAAACAACTGTATCATGTAGAGGGGGGAAACAACTGTCTCCGGTAGAGGGGGTGGGGGAAACAACTGTATCAGGTAGAGGGGAGGACACAACTGTCTCCGGTAGAGGGGGTGGGGGTAACAACTGTCTCAGGTAGAGGGGAAGACACAACTGTCTCAGGTAGAGGGGGGGGGAAACAACTGTATCAGGTAGAGGGGAGGTAACAACTATCTCCGGTAGAGGGGAGGAAACAACTGTCTCAGGTAGAGGGGAGGACACAACTGTCTCAGGTAGAGGGGAGGACACAACTGTCTCAGGTAGAGGGGGGGGGGGGGTGGAAACAACTGTCTCAGGTAGTGGGGAGGACACAACTGTCTCAGGTAGAGGGGGGAGGACACAACTGTCTCAGGTAGAGGGGGGGGAAACAACTGCTGCAGGTAGAGGGGAGGTAACAACTGTATCATGTAGAGGGGAGGAAAGAACTGTATCAGGTAGAGGGGAGGTACAACTATCTCAGGTAGAGGGGAGGAAACAACTGTCTCAGGTAGAGGGGAGGAAACAACTGTATCAGGTAGAGGGGAGGACACAACTGTATCATGTAGAGGGGGGGGAAACAACTGTATCAGGTGGAGGGGAGGCACAACTGTTTCTGGTAGAGGGGATGGGGGTAACAACTGTCTCAGGTAGAGGGGAAGACACAACTGTCTCCGGTAGAGGGGGGGGGGGAAACAACTGTATCATGTAGAGGGTAGGACACAACTGTCTCCGGTAAAAGGGGTGGGGGAAACAACTGTATCATGTAGAGGGGAGTACACAACTGTCTCCAGTAGAGGGGGTGGGGGTAACAACTGTCTCAGGTAGAGGGGAGGACACAACTGTCTCAGGTAGAGGGGGGGGGGGGAAACAACTGTATCATGTAGAGGGGAGGACACAACTGTCTCAGGTAGAGGGGGTGGGGGGGGGGGGGAAACAACTGTATCAGGTAGAGGGGAGGACACAACTGTCTTCAGTAGAGGGGTAGGGGGTAACAACTGTCTCAGGTAGAGGGGGTGGGGGGGAGGGGGGGAAACAACTGTATCATGTAGAGGGTAGGACACAACTGTCTCCGGTAGAGGGGGTGGGGGGTAACAACTGTCTCAGGTAGAGGGGAGGACTCAACTGTCTCAGGTAGAGGGGGGGGGGGGGGGAAACAACTGTATCATGTAGAGGGGAGGTAATAACTATCTCCGGTAGAAGAGAGGAAACAACTGTCTCAGGTAGAGGGGAGGACACAACTGTCTAAGGTAGAGGGGGGGAAACAACTGTTTCAGGTAGACGGGAGGTACAACTGTCTCAGGTAGAGGGGGAGGGGAAACAACTGTATCAGGTAGAGGGTAGGACACAACTGTCTCCAGTAGAGGGGGTTGGGGGAAACAACTGTATCAGGTAGAGGGGAGGACACAACTGTCTCTGGTAGAGGGGGTGGACACAACTGTCTCAGGTAGAGGGGGAAACAACTTTATCATGTAGAGGGGAGGACACAACTGTCTCAAGTAGAGGGGGTGGGGGAAACAACTGTATCAGGTAGAGGGGAGGACACAACTGTCTCAGGTAGAGGGGGTGGGGGGTAACAACTGTCTCAGGTAGAGGGGAGGACACAACTGTCTCCGGTAGAGGGGGGGGGGGGGGGGGAAACAACTGTATCATGTAGAGGGGAGGACACAACTGTATCATGTAGAGGGGAGGTAACAACTATCTACCATAGAGGGGAGGAAACAACTGTCTCAGGTAGAGGGGAGGACACAACTGTCTCAGGTAGAGGGGGGGAAACAACTGTCTCAGGTAGTGGGGAGGACACAACTGTCTCAGGTAGAGGTGGGGAAACAACTGTCTCAGGTAGACGGGAGGTACAACTGTCTCAGGTAGAGGGGAGGTAACAACTGTATCATGTAGAGGGGAGGACACAACTGTCTCAGGTAGAGGGGGGAAACACCTGTCTCAGGTAGAGGGGAGGTAACAACTGTATCAGGTAGAGGGGGGAACAACTGTATCATGTAGAGGGGAGGAATGACTGTACCAGGTAGAGGGGAGGTACAACTATCTCAGATAGAGGTGAGGAAACAACTGTCTCAGGTAGAGGGGAGGAAACAACTGTATCAGGTAGAGGGGAGGACACAACTGTATCAGGTAGAGGGGAGGGGGGAAACAACTGTGTCAGGTAGAGGGGAGGAAACAACTGTATCAGGTAGAGGGTAGGACACAACTGTCTCAGGTAGAGGGGGTGGGGGAAACAACTGTTTCAGGTAGAGGGGAGGACACAACTGTCTCAGGTAGAGGGGGAAACAACTTTATCATGTAGAGGGGAGGACACAACTGTCTCAAGTAGAGGGGGTGGGGGAAACAACTGTATCAGGTAGAGGGGAGGACACAACTGTCTCAGGTAGAGGGGGTGGGGGTAACAACTGTCTCAGGTAGAGGGGAGGACACAACTGTCTCCGGTAGAGGGGGGGGGGGGGGAGAAACAACTGTATCATGTAGAGGGGAGGACACAACTGTCTCAGGTAGAGGGGAGGAAACAATTGTATCATGTAGAGGGGAGGAAACAACTGTCTCAGGTAGAGGGGAGGTAACAACTGTATCAGGTAGAGGAAAGGAAACAACTATCTCAGTTAGAGGGGAGGAAAGAACTATCTCAGGTAGAGGAGAGGAAACAACTATCTCCCGTATCCCATAATCCCATTTCATTCATATAATATCAGAATATCATAGTATATTTATTAATTAGATTTTTAACTATATAATGATGCTATGTTGCTATGCTTTTAGACAGTAATTTTTATGATGAATAAATAAAACAAAAAAAGTAATCGATATTGTATTGATTGAATTTAAAACACATTTTAAACTGTCTAATGTTCCAAAAAGAAAAAAAATTACCATCTGAAATTGTCCTGGTTTAAAATAATGCATAAGCATCTTTATTATGGGTAAGACTGGTACGCATTTTTAAATATATATAAAAACCTGGACAAGTTGCTTTTTGTTCAAGGCAAGTGTCTTTTTAAAAGACTAAAAAAATTTGTACAGCCCTGCCATGTGTATTGAGAAATTGACTCTGCATCAATATCATCATGTACTGTAAACAAAATGAAACAATTGTTTCAGAATACACATGCTGTAGATCCTGGTTTATTTATAATATTTATACATAATAATGGTGGACCAAAAACCACATTAATATTTATATATAGTTTTGGTTCAGCATTACCTGTGTAACTAATGAAGTCTAGACCCTGGAAATACAGTATATAGTCTAGGCTCATGAACAGGCTTTGTGAACAATGTATTCAGAATGGACCCTAATTTTTTATATTAATGTAGTCTTTGCCAAAATTTATTTATAAAAATAAATATTAAAGCATGAGCTTAATAAATAATTAATGAAATCTTGGCCCAAATTTATTTTAAACACCCAGGTCCTGTTATAACGAGGTCCAATATAAGGCCATTATAAATAAATTGCTAGATTATCATCCAAATTTTCTTAAAAATGGGGAGGGTGGAAAGATTTTATTTTTTATGTCTTATTTTTTATTTTATTTATGTTTTTTTAATAAAAAATAAAATAAAATACCGTATATTCCCTAATTAACGCACCCGGGGGCGTTACATTTTACAAGATGGGGGGCGTTTATAAAAGATAAAAAAAAAAGCAAATTTAACAACAGTTAAAAATACAATAAAACCAATAAAACCATGGAAAAAAACCTTAAATCCGGTTTAAATCCCCGAAAAAGTGGTTCAGAATTATTTGAGAGTGAATAAAATAATCGACATAGGATGAAAAAAAAGCTGAAAATCTGTATGAAATTACTAGTCTGCGTACTGGAATATCCGAATTTATGGTCAGTGTACTCTTCACTTTAAATCATTTGGACGCTTGCTCTTATCAACGTGGAACAATGAGCTTTCAGCGTACACAGACTAACCGCATTGTCGACGTTTTGTAATGTTTTAACTGGCAGACGGTATTTTTACGGGCGTTGTTTATAAGGGAATATACGGTATAATTTTTTCTTATGAAAATAAAAAGGGTTGGGGCGGCATGAAAATTAGGGGGCGGCAGGGATGATAATCTAGCAATTAATTTATTATGGCCTAACGCGAAACTCGTTATAGATAATCGGTTTATGCGGTTTATATATGGCTCCACAATTTAAAATTGATATTTTCAACCAGATTTACTAAAACTTGCTGAATAATAATTCATGAATTGATCAGAAATTTCAACTTAATCGCTAAGTTTTCGAGAGCGAAGGTAATGTATGTCCAATTACACCTTGAAAATTCAAATGACATAATAACAACTTCTTATTGTTATAAACATCTCTTTTAACTGATTGACGCTGACAAATATGGCCATTATTAAACAAGAAGCCTTGAGGACGCTCTACTGATTCAGAGTGGCCATAGCACTTTTTGAAATTTTCCTATGCAATAGAAGCATCAGGGTGGGGTCATTTTTAATCCTAGGAACACCATTTGAACAAAAATAACAAACCTATAGTTGGTCATCATTAATACATAAACATTTTGAAAATCTGTTGGGCCGTTCATGAGAAGAAGATTTTTTAAGTTTTCGACTATTTTTAGTAACGGTGGCCTTCTTGAATTTTAGATAAAAAAAATAAAATCTTCTGTATAGTCTCCTATGCAAAAGAAACATCCAAGCCTCTAAATTCTTATCTGCAATCAAACCCCTACACATAGGGCTGATTTATATCAAATATGTACAAATCTAACATACTGGTTCTTACGGAAAACAATTTTAGTAATTCCCAATTTGTACCCTTTTGGGGCCCCTCCTGACCCCTTAAGACAGAGGAACCCAGTCATTTTTACAAATATGAACCTCCTTCACCTAACAATGCTTTTGTGAAGATATAAGCAAAATCATTTCCATTAAAAAAAAAACACAAATATTATATTGACATGTGTCCCCTAATTGAACCCTCGGTGCAGGGTCATTTTTAACCCTAGGGACACCATTTGAACAAATCTAACAAAACTATAGTTGGTCATCATTACTACATAAACATTTTGAAAATCTGTTGGGCCCTTCATGAGAAGAAGATTTTTTAAGTTTTGGACTATTTTTAGTAATGGCGGCCATCTTGAATTTTAGATAGAAAAAAACAACTTCTGTATAGTATCCTATGCAATAGAAACATCCATGTGAAGTTTCAGTTTAATTGGCCTAGTGGTTTCAGAATAGATTAAAGAAAAAGAGAATTTTCTGTTTTCCCATAGTATCCCTATGTAAAATTTTAAGTCCCCTTACAGGCCCCTATAAATTTTAGCCCCTAAATTCTTATCTGCAATCAAACCCCTACACATAGGGATAATTCATGCCAAAAATGAACAAATCTGACTAACTGGTTCTTAAGAAAACGATTTTAGTAATTCCCAATTTTTACCCTTTTGGGACCCCTATTGACCCCTTAAGACAGTGAAACCCAGTCATTTTTACAAATCTGAACCTCCTTCACCTAACAATGCTTCTGTGAAGATATAGGCAAAATCATTTCTATTTAAAAAAAAAAAAAAAAAAAGAATATTATAATGACATGTGTCCCCTAATTGAACCATCGGGGCGGGGTCTTTTTTTTTTATCCTAGGGACACCATTTGAACAAATCTAACAAAACTATAGTTGGTCATCATTAATACATAAACATTTTGAAAATCTGTTGGGTCGTTCATGAGAAAAAGATTTTTTAAGTTTTGGACTATTTTTAGTAACGGGGGCCATCTTGAATTTTAGATCGAAAAAAAAAAAAAAAATCTTCTGTATAGTCTCCTATGCAATAGAAACATCCATGTGAAGTTTCAGTTCAAATGGCCCAGTGGTTTCAGAGAAAGTGCTGCTAACAGATGACAGACGACGAACGCGCCGTCACATAATCATTTCTGGCCTTTGGCCAGTAGACCTAAAAATTGTTTGTATTGTCAAGACCCAAGTTTTTTAGTCGGCATGGGTGGTGGTCTTCACATTACCATTTCAGCCATTAACCAGTCAACCATAGTGATCATGGATCTGGGGGTTCAGGTAAGACACAAACAACTGCACATAAGACACTTTAAAAAATGCAGGAAATCCAATATTAAAGAAAATATCTTTTATTATCACTATTGAAGCTGAGATTGTAATATGCTTCATTTTATTTTTTTAAATTCATAACTTCTATGACAAGTACTCTCACATTATTTATAAGTGTCTTTGTTGAAAATAGTGGGAAACTTAGATTGTTCTACTAGTTTATAGTAAAAAAATGTCTATTTTGAAGCATGTTGTGATAACCTTCCCTTACCTTAAATAGTTTTATTACTTCATTTGTAGTAAGTACACCACTAGCTTTAAACGTTATGATCATGCAATAAACATTAAGTTTGTTGATGTTTATCTATCGTTTTTGTTCAGAATACAAACAGCTTAGGGTAAAAATTAAAAAGTTAATGCAATCAAGCCTCCGTAACATGTAAAACGCAAAAAGACCGTCAATATTCCGGCAACCAGGAAATATTCCGAGAACGAAAAGTTCGATTTTTAAACCAACAATAAAAAACTGCGCATGTGCGTCTCAATACCTTATAAAAAATTATGCCGTATGGTTTGTAATGAAAAGTTTCCTTTGAGACTCAACACAAAATTGCATGATAAAATTATCGTTGATGAACGTTAAATGGCAAATTTACAGCAATGAAATAAATACCTTAACGACTTTGGATCATTACTTTTATTTTTCAGTTTTCAGATTTTTTATTTTTTGATCTCTGCCAAAAAGTTTACTCGTCCGACGGACTAGTTACTGGTAAAAATCACTTGTCTGCAGACAAAATCCAGTCATCAGGACGAGTGCTTTTGACGGTCCCTGTAATGGCATTTTTAACTATACAGATACTTGTGTCGGTGGTTTTATTTATAAAGTCAAGAGACACTGAAAATATCACTTCATTGAGGCCACATTTCTCCTTCATGGGAGAAGCCATTTTGAGACGGATACGTAAAAAAATAAACGGAAAGTGCACTTTTCAACGTAACGGACCGAAAAGTGCGGAAAAAAAAAGTCCCCTAAAGGAGCTATAAATGTTTGAGTCGGGACCATTTTGATGGGTCGGTCAGGGCACCAAAATAAACAATTTTTTAATGATGGCCTAAAGGTCATATTTATCACACATTGTCATGTATTTGTTTACAGTACTTCAACCAGATAAAGTATTGCCAAATAGTGCAGCACAGTGCACCTTGGGATATTTATAACGGGGTTCCGCATATATCGCTGTTTCATTCGGTGGATCCCGACAACCACGTTATAACTGGACCTGAGTGTAATTTTTATATTAATGTAGCCTGCAATCACTTTTGACCCCAGAGTTTTTATATAAATTTATCTCAACCCAAAACATTTTATAGATAAATATAATGGTTCCTTTTACAAATGTAAATAATACAAAATCAAGACTGCATTAAAACGAATACTCTACCGGATTATTTATACTAATGTTTTATGAATTAACAATGTAATACAGTCTTAAGCAGTCATTTTAGGGAAATAGCATATAAGTGGTCTTTAAAAAAAGGTTGTTGCTTAATACAGGTTTATTTGCTCTGAAAGCATATAAGCAGGAAAAAACAAATGTGACTGCTTAAGACAAGTGGCTGCTCAATAGAGTTGACCACTTACACAGGTTTTTTATTGTAAAATGAAAACACTATCATGTTTATAACTTGAACATAATGATGGGTTACTGAAGATGGAGAACAAGCAAAAAAGAAGGGCAATCAGCATAGCCAACCTTTAGTCGCAAATTCAAGGAATAAAAAAGTTAACTTACCAGCGTAGTTAAATCCACTTATTAAAATCCAGCCAACTTTAAAATCCACTTTTTTTAATAAAGACAAAAAAACAAAAACACACATTCCACTTGTGTACGACCACGCGAACAACAATAATGGGCATTTAGTACACAACATCCTTATGTACACAATACCCAAAATTCCCAACAACACTCACCCTGTCTAGAAGTCTGTCGTGCTAGCATGCGTGAACCACCACTGTCTCGCCGACTGCGTCGACTAGAACTTGTAGAATTTGGATGATCACTCGGGCTTCGATCGTCCCGTCTCTGCATGTCTTTGTAATCACCAGAGTATAAGGGTTTATTGGACATATTGGCCCGCATTTCTGCTTGCAGTTTTGACTGACTTTGTTGCAGTTTTTCAAATAAATACATTTTGTCCGGTTTTGGATTGCCATCAGCAACCATATGGCGCAGATCGCCCAAATGTTTTTCACGTTTTTCAATCGGACCACTTGGGTGTCTATTTTTACTATCTGCAAACAACAATACATTTATGCATTTAAAAGCAATATACATGAACATACAGTTAAGTACAACAATCATAACTGTGGAAAATGAAATATTTTTTGGGGGAAAATACCTTAGGCCAAATGAAAATAGTTTTGTTTCCAGTGACCTGACCAAGTCAATATTTTAACCTCATAGTCAAAACAATTTTATTGATTATTTGACATTTATTTGATTTTTGTATTTAGACGTATATATATATATATATATATATATTTTTAATCTTTCACTTCCATTTCGATCCATGAACAATTGAGAAAAAAAAAAAGAAACTCCTTCTTACCAACCTTATTATTTCCAGCATGTCACAGGAAACAAAAGTATTTTTTTCATTTGGCCTTAAGTACTTGTGTATTTCGCTTTTAATTTCATGTGTATCTTTAGACAAAGTCTTTTAAACAGAAACTGCAATAACTCTAGCATATTGGCTAACTCGTGAGAACTATGCTTCAGAACAATCTTGTAAATATTTCATACATTACTTGCAATTTTTTATTGCGTTAAAATGACCAACATTGACAAAAAAATCAAATGACCCATATTTCATAATTATACAGTTACATACCAAATATTGAATAAATACACAGACCCTATCTTAAGTCATTAACCAGAAACCAATTGTATAACTCGGACAGACAAACAGATGAAAGAATATAAGAATCTTACATGGATTTGAGGTTCAGATAGAAAAATCCGTCCCGAGAAACTGTTTTGGCGGGAACGAACCTCTGTCGAGTTCCCGCGAAATCAGTTATCCCAAGGCCAGGAATTTTCTATCCCAATCAAAGCCATGAATGATTCTTTTTTCTTGCATAACAAACATATCAAATAATTATTTTGACTTAATTTGTCATTATAGATTTTACGACTGCTTTTAACCCTTTAATTCATATAGACGCCTTTGGGCACCTCTAACAAAGACGCCTTTGGACACCTAATATAGAAGGCTTTTGAAATATTGGGTGAATTATGTTTATATTAACTGACAGAGTGGAAAACAGTGCAGGAAGTGTTCAGATTGCTTGTTACAAGCAATCTGAACTCTTCCTGCTCTGTTTTCAAATGCCTTCTGTATGAAGTAACGGGTTAAGATGTTTAATTTTACGATTTATATATTTTACACGTTACCTCATCTGGATGGTTTTAATGTCACAGCGCGAGAATTTAATCTTGGCTCCAAGGTGAGATAGAAATATCTAACCCCGGTAAAAATGCAGATATCCTTTCATGGTGCTGCAAGAACAGATGTTCTAACAAATAAATATTTAAATGGCTTCTTTGCACCCAACTAAATACTTGTGTGGCTAAATTTCAAAATGTCAATGATGATTTCCATCTTCCATATTGTTAATCTAATGTACATTAAGATTATAAATAAGAATCTTCTGTTATACTTTAACAAAATGTCAAAATTGTTATTACCTGACCACAGTTTATCTTTAGTGCTCTGTTTTTCATAGCTGTTCCGAGAATCTGTCGAGTTTCTTTCAACACGACTGCTTGATCTGAAAGATTACATTGAATATAACATTTCTAAAAATAAATGCTAAAATCATGTTGTTGCTTTTTTTTTAATCTCATTAAAGCTGAAATTTGCATCATTTTAATCTTTTTAGGTTTGGTAAAACAAAACATTTAACTGTGGGGAAGCAAAATTGTGATGTAACCATAAATGATACTCAATGTAGCATCTGGAAGTTGATTTAAAAACCCACTCACACACAAAAAAGTAAACTTGTGACAAATACCTTATATTTGTAATGTAAACTTGACTTACTGACATGGGTCTGGCACACGACACATCAGCATAACATCGTGATCATTTGTGCTGTTTCAAAATCCCTAGTTACAGTTTCGACAGTAATACCAAGTTTTAAAGTATTTTTCGTAAATATTTGACCTCCAAGTGTGACCTTAAATTTTGAGCTACTGACAGGGACTTCCGCACGACATGTCATCAAACCATGTTGGTCATTTGTACCATGTCCTTCCATGTATGACAAAGTTACCAACACTAAATTTTGAACGAATGAACCAAACAACACTGCATTTTCTATATGCCACCATTTGGCGACATAAAAGACAGTTTATAGAAACACTGAAGTTTGATGTAGCAAGAAATCAGATCAGGTAACCTTGAGCCTTGATAAAGGTGAACTTAGTACCGAAGGTTTCTTGCTCTCCACATAAGTAAGTGTTGTGACATTGCTGATCTTTAAATGAAGTCATTTGCTAGTTATTGTACTGAAATATATTTTCAAAATTGGGTCCAAGTGACCTTAACTTATGACCTCTGAAACAGAAGGTTTCCATCTCTTTCAAATAGCACCATATAACATGAATTATCCTGAAAGGGATTGCAGTAATCAACAAACATGTCATTTTTAACACATTACAGGTTTATATATATGGCATTCAGTTTTACTGGTGAAGGAAGACCTTTCAAGACTAATGAACATGAATACAGGTACAACCAGCTTCTTTTTGCAAGTTTGAATACCCGCCCGGCAACAGTTTCTGTGATGATTGATATATGCCGTGTGTCTCATTATCATTCATCTCTCACCGCTGATTCAAATTGTAAAGTTATCAGTTACTTGTGGAAATAGGGTGTGTTCGACTATTGGTTAACCTGTCAGGATCCCAGAAAACAGTAGTTAGGTCACTGACAGCCCTCAATCGCATAAAAATAATTTTACATCTTTAATTAATGAATGAATGAATGAATCAGTCAATCTTTAGTTTTGCAAGTTCATGGTAAACTCTCTCACATAAAGATTTTACATCGAGCTGGATTCAAATCCACAAGTTCACTATCGTCTGGGCCAGACATTTAATGTCCATCAATTCTACAAACTGAAAACTCTGTTTGCATTAGGCATGATGGAGTCAAATTGATTAATACAGTTACAGTATAAAACTTACGAGTCGGTCCATTCTCTTGGTCTTTCCCACTGTGATACTTCCGACTTGATATTGTAAAAGTAGCGTTTTCCTGTCGAGCTGAGGTGCTCAGACCAGTCTCCACACGAACGTATTGCCGACTTCTGCACCTATTTAAGAACACACATCAATTAAGGCCATCTCATAAATTTTCTATTTCCCAACCCACAATTTCAAAAGCGGATAGGAAAGCAGGCTATTTTTTTAGAATGTGCCATTATTTATGAATTAAAAAAGTAAAACAGTTTTTCATGACCTTCCCTACTAATTTTGCATTTTAGTCAAATTAATCAAATAGCCCTTAAAGTTATCCAATCTGCCCATAAAGTCTCATCATACCTGGGGACAAATGCCACCAAACTTCAAAGTTTGAGCAAAAACACTGGTAAAATTTCTAAAATAGCAATTTTTTATTTTAAAACAGGCCATGTAAAGTATTTTTGCATGGTGAGACAGAGGGAAACAGCAGAACATCATTTCTCATTTATCTCACAGTTAGTTATAAAAGAAAACGACAATTATTGTTAGTAGAAAGATGGCAAACTAGAAATATCACTGAAGGTGATGAATACCCTTAGGTGGTACCCTGACACAGTTATTGCACCCTTTTGCTGCCCGTTTCGACACAGTAAACCAATTAAGAGTAACCAATGTGAAGTGTCAATGAATTCCAGCCAATGTTTGCCGAGAAACAGCGATCACAAAAAAATGTTTGAAACATTCAATCGGCCATAGCTCAATAAAAATAATCCAGTGCAACATGCCAACGATATACACAACTAAGCTTGGTACCAGTCACTTTTGTGAAGTTTCATTGACTTCCAGTCAATGGTTGCCAAGAAATAGCGACCACGAAAAATATGTATGAAAAATTCAAAGGGCCATAACTCGTTGAAAAATAGTTCTCGTACAACATGCCAACAATATGCAAAACTAAGCCTGGTACCAGTCACCCATTTGAAGTTTCATTGATTTCCAGCCAATGGTTGCTGAGAAATAGTGATCCCAAAAGTTGGCCACAGACGGATGGATGGACCAACCGACGAACGTGAATCCTATATAGCCCCCATATACATTGTATGTGGTGGCATAATAAATTATAACGGAAGAACAATAATGGATATCACAATGTATGCGATTGATATGATGTGAGAGTGATAACCACTGACCATAGGCCTCTCTCAAACTATATGCATGCCAGACATTCCATTATCAGAGCGAGGCTTGGAGCTCATCACACTACCAGCTGATTAGCAGACGACTATAACTACATAGGAAAATGGCTACACCCATATCAACTTAGGATGATATATTGAGATCTGGTCAAGATTGTTTTGTTCCATAATGAATATCAAATAGCAGATCAGATTCTTCCCTTGATTTCCATAAAATATTTAGGGACCTGTGTCAGTAAACAAATTGTATAAAGCAAAATAAGGAGAGACGGAGGACCACATGACAATGTAAGTTATCATGTTACTTATCTATCTATTATTGTTACGAATTTTAATTAGCTTATTATTTTGTTTAATTTAAAATAATACAAACTTTAAAAAACATTTATTTTTATTTGATCAATACAAAAAGCCATAACATGTAACAACAAATTATGTTATATATTTTTATTTCTAACAAGGAAAGAGAAGTGAAACTATTTGTGTTTCCATATTACGCCTTATAAACATAATTTTATTGACATGTGAACATAGTATTATATATTACAATTCTACTGTCACTATTTTAGAACATTGAATAATATGTGTATCTTTCATTATAGGTAGGAAATAGGCTGTATGCATCAAGAAGAAACCAAGACTGTAAACCAGATGAATCCAATCAAAGGCAAATGACATGCTTGAGTACGTAAAGAAACAGTAATGGAAATTTGGAGAACATGATGACATCAGAAATATAGTCCCCAAAAATTGGTACACCCTTGAAGTATATTCTTGCAGAGCATTTTTTTTCAGAGACTGCACTTGACAATCTGGAACATATGTTACTCCCACTATATGGCTACATGTCAATGTTTATATTAATGGACACTAATAGTCTGCTTCCAAAACAATTTGGTCTGCTTCACTTGTCTGTACAACTAATATATGTAAAGTGAAATATAAGCTTTATTTAAATGTAAACATTGTTTTGGGACTTACTTGTAACAAAATGATTTTGAACATGTATATTGAGTAAATAAAACCTTAACTGCCTTTATTTTATGACTTTTTATTATTTCTCTGTGATCTGTTACACCCCCTATTACATCATCCCCCCCATCCCCCCCCCCCCCCCCCCCCCCCCCCCCACACACACACACACCCTGGTATGATTTTGTGTCACTAAAACAATAAAAGAAAGGTTTGAACAAAAATAAAAAGTAAACTGTTCTGGTGTGTTCTAGACAATGGACACTTATATGGGTAGACATGGTAATGCACTTATATTCATAGAACCTGACACTATACAGACGGTTTGTATCACTTCCAAAGAGAGATGTTAATCAGCTTTAATCTATGGCCTGCAAATGCTCATAAGACCCCTTCAATGACTGAGAATTGGTAAATACTTCCAGTTACCAGATCATAAAACATGGCTTTACCGGTATAGCAATACACATGCTGAATAATATAATAAGTTAATTTTCAAATCATGAACTACTTAAATCAAAAATTAAATATTGTTTTTGACCTTTACATTAATTGAACTGTCAACAAAACAAATTAGAAATTAAAAGATGTAATCAGACTTATATCTCAATTACTATCTAACAGAGCCATGTTATCTGTATGGATGCTAGTGTTGCTGTAAGATAGGACGTGCTCCTAGCCTCGTTCTGGTGTAGAAATGCATATTCATGAGACATTATTAAGAATGGTCTATGTGGTGTTGTTTTTCCAGATAAATACAATGTAGTGTTTACTTAGAGATGGTTTGCTTTTCTAAGGAAAGTGGCAAAGTAGCAACCAATATTAATCGTTGATTGATTTATCGACTTGTTTGATTTCCTTTAGGTTCTTTGGTTTTCTTACGCATCAAGACATAATTGTGGGCTGTATTGGCCGTTGGCACAGATCTCCAACAAAAATTGAAAGTGAAACAAAATGGCCTCTCACAAAAGAGTTGCGGATTAAATACCATACTTGGCAAATTGGTCTCTCAATATCAACATTATGTACTGGTTCCACCCATAATGTGGTCTCTTACAAGGATTCCTCTGACCACACCTTGCAATGAACCTAAACTTAATTTATATAAACAAAACATGAAAACAAATCTGCTTTTCTGAATAAAAGGCATTTAGAACACAATGCTTCAAACCTCTGCTTTGTCCTTTGTAGCTGAACTGTTTGCTCTTGAAGGAGTCCGATCTTGGCCACCGCTATGGTTACCATTGTTGCTATGGTTACTGCTTCCTGTATAAGTGTGATTGGCTTTCTTCCCGGGGGAACTTGTGTTTCCTAAAACAAAATATTGCAATATGAAACTATCTGGACATTTTAGAAATTTAAGATTTTCAGCAAAGATTGAACAATGAAAATGTTGCACTGCGATTTGCCAATATGACAGTAGGGCTAATTGGTGATTAGATTTGATTGATGCACTTATTGCATCTGATTAACATCCAAGGTACTTCTAAGTTAACAGAGAAGAAACACGATTTAACATAAATATTTTAAATTTGGCTAAATCATTTTTTTCCAATATATCATCAGGGGTCATGAAAAACTTTTAAAAGCACTCGTCCGTCAGGCAAGTGGACTGGTAAAAAGAACTCGTCAGGATGGAAAATTCACTTGTCCAAAAAATTTATACTAAAATAATGTCTATTTTGAGGCAATTTGTGATCACCATATCTTACCTTAAATAAGTTTATTACTTTATTTACAGTAAATACACTAGCTTTAAATGTTATGATCATGCAATAAACAATTATTTTGTTGATGTTTATATGTCGCTTTAGTTCCGATTACAAACAGTTTGGGGTAAACATAAAAAAGTTAATGCATTCAAGCCATCATAACATGTAAAATGCAAAAAGATCGAAAAATATTCCACACATTCCAATTTTTAAACTGGCATTAAAAAGTTAAAATGCATGCCTCAATACCATGTAAAAATTATGTAACGAAAAGTGTCCTTGGAGGTGAGACAGGAAATTGCATGATAAAGTTATCGTTGATGAACATTAAATGTCAAATTTACAACAATATTTACAGCAATGAAATACAGAAAGAATAAATACTATAATGTCTTTGAATCATTTCTTTTTAACAGTTTTCAGATTGTTTATTTTTCTATCTAGGCCAAAAGTTTACTCGTCCGATGGACTAGTTACTGGTAAAAATCACTAATCCGCAGACAAAAAACACTCGTCAGGATGAGTGGACGAGTGTTTTTGCCCTGTATTGCCAAAAAGATATTTTAAACATGCCAAAATAATATATTGGAAATAAATTTCATTGCTTGGGCTATGCGCCTATGTTAGATTCAAATATATTTTTTTGTGATGTATTAAATGAGTCACATAATTTCAGGTTGATTTCAATTTCATATTGTTTTATATTACAAAGAGTCCGAATGACGAAGTA
Source organism: Panopea generosa (assembly GCA_029582155.1). Taxonomy (NCBI): domain Eukaryota; kingdom Metazoa; phylum Mollusca; class Bivalvia; order Adapedonta; family Hiatellidae; genus Panopea; species Panopea generosa. The sequence continues at coordinate 7,925,367 of CM055911.1, forward strand.
AAGGTCATCAAGCAGTATTTAATTGCTGTCCATTTTAGAATGAATGGGGATTTGTTTCAGGTTCACCAATCCAATTTAAATATCACTTTTGTCATGTTTTGATTAGTCCAGAAGGAACCCAGCTCTCCTGTATGTGTCTGTTAAATAATGGTATTCGGATTGCCTCAGACTATCAATAATTGGTAGGTTTGAGTGGAAGTTGGCGATAATCGATTGTGTTTGTTAGCATTCAACTTTTGCCACACAGTGACTTTCTCGGTTATTTTTTTACTGCCAAATAATTTATGTTAGATTACCAGGTATACATGGGGAACCAAAGTAATTTCAGTCTAAATTATTTTCAATGTTTAATATATCTGTGTCCCTCTTTATCATGTTTTTTTCATAGGTGAAGTAAATGAATGAATTATTTGAATTGCACATTTTATAGACATAAAGACATGTCTTTCATCTGATCTCTCTCCCATTATAGTTTAAATGCAAAGTTAATGGCCCTTTGTCACTAAAACCCATGTTGGTCGATTATCCGATTGCCAATTGGTTGAACCAAACCGATTGTAACTGATAATTATTGCAAAAAATATCAACTGATTCCCATCACTAACGTTAAATAACAATGTTGGGAAAACCACATCTAAGCACTTTGATTGGTCAGTCGCTTCAACTGAAAGTTTGAATGATTTCACAATTTAGTAAGCGTTCAATTGTTATGAACTGTGGGACAGGCATAGAATTCCCTGCTTTCCAATGGGGGGTTAAAAGACCTGATTTGAGAGATATCAGGTTCTAGGATAGACTATGTTTTAGTGCATTCGACATACCAAACCATCGGATTTGACTTTTAATAATTCAATTTAAAAATAACTTTTTTAAGGGATTTATAGTATCCCCCACCACCTCTCCCCCGATATACTCCCTTTTGTCTTTATTTGTATAGAAATAAGTTTTGTGTATTTATTTGAAAAATGTCCATGAAAGTATGGCAATTTTCATATTATCTTCATTTCAACTGTTGTTCTACAGAAATTTAAACATATTCATGTTATTGTTATTTTTTTTAAAAAGGCTGATTGAGAACAATTTTAAATGTACACAATCACTTAACTTGAACTGTGTGATACTAATATTTTATTTTTATATAAATCCTTATGTAGGATTTTTTTCTGGGATGGGTTGTGGCTCCATTTTAAAAAATAAAAAATCAAATGCACATCTTCACTTGACAGGTCAACCATTTATTTTTACATTTTTTAATAAAACATTATTTTGTCTTTTTATCCTGTTGATTTTCAATCATTCGCTGACAAAGAAATTAAAGTGTCCAGTGATGAAATGGAAAATTTGTTAACTAAAATACCCACAGGTGGTTCAGTACACTGACCATCCCGACCCTTCCCCATCTATTAACAAGAATTGTCAGAAGACAACAAACTCGCCCCTGGGTGTCTAAGTCCAAAAAGGGCCATAACTGTGCCAAAATGTAATCCAGAGTTATGGTTCTTATCTGTGTGTGTTCCATTGATGATGGTGAACACACATGCGAAGTTTCATTCACATCCAATGAGTAATTGCATAGATATCTTAAACTTACACGCAAAAGTGAAACCTGGGTGTCTGACGACGCGGGTGTCATGGCAATAGCTGTCCTTGGACATCGTCCCGACAAGCTAAAAAACAACATGCCTTCTTAAAATCCTAGGGGATAACTTTGTTAAATTTTACCGGCTACTATAAATATCAAACTTGACCAGTATTTTATAATTATAGTTACACACCAAATACTAATGAAATACAAAGACCCTATTTAAAGGTGTTCATCAAAAAACATTTTTTACCATTAGGCCGAAAAGGGGCCACAAGTCCTGTAAAATTTGACCTACTTTGACAAATGTCAAAAATGGCCAGTATTTTATAATTATACAGCCATAAACCAAATATTAATTAAATACTTAAGACCCTTATGGAAGTTATTCATCGCAAACTAATTTTTACCAAAAATGTTGAAAAGGGGACACAAATCTTGTAAAAATTGACATTGACAAATATCAAACTTGGCTTGTACTGTATAATGATACAGATACATAACAAATATTAATTAAATGTAATGACCCTTTCAGAAGTTATTCATCAAAAACCACAACTATTCTTAAATTTGATACTATATACCGTATATTCCCTAATTAACTCCCCCGGGGGCGTTACATTTTACAAGGTACGGGCGTTTATAAAAGATAAAAAAAAGCAAATTCAACAACAGTTAAAAATACAATAAAACCAATAAAACCATGGAAAAAAACCTTAAATCCATTTTAAATCCCCGAAAAAGTGGTTCAGAATTATTTTAGAGTGAACGAAATAATCGACATAGGATGAAAAAAAGCTGAAAATCTGTATGAAATTACTAGTCTGCGTACTGGAATATCCGAATTTATGGTCATTGTACTCTTCACTTTAAATCACTTGGACGCTTGCTCTTATCAACGGGGAACAATGAGCTTTCAGCGTACACAGACTAACCGCATTTTCCGACGTTTTGGAATGTTTTAATCGGCAGACGGCATTTTTACTAGTATTAAACAGCAAATATGGGGAAGTATTTGTTCAACCAAAAGTGATTAAGTGGTCACCCAAGATATAAACAATAGGTTAAAGAGTCCAAAGGTAATTAACACTTCGCTATTTGTGTAACAAAATAATCAATCAGGGAAAGATGGGCGAATACGCACTCAAATTGCATATACGTTTTGTTTTTTAATTTTTCAGAAAAATAGGTGGGGGGCGTTTATTAGAGTGGGGGCGTTTATAAGGGAATATACGGTAGTAATTAAATGCACAGACACTATCAGAACAGATAGCAATATAAAATTTACCTCCCATTCCCTATCTTATGACACAAGGTATGACCCTGTGGGGACATAATGATGAAATAACATGCCTTAATACTTATGTGGCCAAAGAGTGAAAAACTGACACAACATCAATTTAGAGATGTCTACAATGTATGTTAACCAAGAGTCAATTTCTTTGCCAAATGTTCATGGTGTTGATGTTAAAACAAGCGTTAGAATAAAAAAACAAGAAAAAAAACACAAAAAAACTACTGATTAACCCTTTTTCTGGAGCAAAATAGTATTTAAGCACCATTTATTGTATTTGGTGACTTTTATACTTCAAGTTTGCTCAAATATTAAACAGTGATTGGAGCAGGTATTGTGCATTGATGATAAATGAAAAAGCCAATTAATCTCCACAGTGTGCAGTGTGGTTCTTAGGGGCTACATGGATGGTGGTCGCTGTGGCTCACACATTTCATCAAAACAAAATACTGCATATTAGGGCTGTGCATTGGCATTTTTTTCATCTGTGATGCGTATCACGATACTTCATTTTCAGAACGATACATATTGCCTGTGAAAATAAAAGGCGATGCATATTGCAATATTTAAGTTGTGATGCAATGCACATCACGATACTGATTTTAAAACTATATAAGCTTATGCAATCACCATCATTATGTAATAAGATATATGTAATAACTATGCTCGTATGCAACTCAAGTTAAAAGTATCTTTATTAACTGAGAACAACAGAACTTATTACACTGCATAACAACTGCGAGAGTGATGAAATAAACATAGTGCGATAGTACCTGATGGGAAAGACATACTGTCCGTAATATTCGTCACGTGTTTAGCCAGTTTATATCCGAAAAATTGTCTTGATTTTTTAAAAAAAACATTCTTTTCCGTTTGTTAGTTTTTATTAGCTAGTTTTTTATGTTTCATCAAGAATGGAATTTCGATGCAAGATATTTGACAATTGTATCGATGCATCGTAGGTCTAAAGAATGCACTGCATCGCAATGTTTTGGAAGTTTCAATTAACACCCGATACACACATTGGCGGAAAGGTGAGTCGTGATCCATCGATGTATCGATGAATCATTACACCTCTACTGCATATAAGACAAAATTTGATAAAACTGTAAAGTTGGTTATCATGGATTTAGGCTCATTCTGCATATTTATATGATGATATGTTGTTTGTGTGATGAATGTGATGTAAATTTGTTGTCTGTTAATTTACTCATTCTTTTATACCAGAAAAAATCTTGGTTTATGCTTTAGGCTCTGAAATTACTGACCATTACTTGACTACATTTTATTCACGGACATGGCAGCCCAGCTTTTTTACTTAAAATCTTACCACTTTCAAGTACACTACTTCATACATTCAATACAGAAAATATACTTCAACTGTATGCTGTCCATTCAGCGAATACTCATTTGGAGAGACCTTGTACATTCTGACAAAGAACTAAATAAAATTAGAATGAAGACAGGTATAAATATTTAAGTGGATATTAAAACCTGTCAATGAACAATTATTTTTAAATACTCACCTCTGTCGTATTTCTCTTTATTCCTCTCAATATATGAAGATTTGTTGATATATCTGGGACTACCACGTGATGAGGGGCTGTTTCCACGCCCAGGGGACCGATGTCGATCATACCGGTCACTATGGTTACTACTGTAACTCGCCTTTGATGGGTATTGGGAGGACTGCAAAAAATAAACCACATTTATTAACAATATAGTCACATAATAACCAATTTTCCCATCGACATCAAATATAATCAAGTAATTGAAGTTAAAAGGTTTCCCATCGACATCAAATATAATCAAGTAATTGCAGTTAAAAGGTAAGTCAGTATTCAATAATCACAGTTAAAATTAAACTACATGTAAATATTTATCTTACTTCTCGGACAATAGAGAAACCTCACAGTACTATATTAATAAAAAAAATTGTTAATAATCTTCCGCATCTCTTTACTCCTTTTTTTTTATGTAAGACAAGGTGAATGTGTCAATATCATCAGTGTACAAAGTTGGTTCAATCCATTTTAGTAGTCAATTACTACGACTAGAGCTGCATTCTATCTCAATCTGAACATGTCATAAAGCGGCGCATCTATCTCAACATGATTGTTAATAAACAAGTAGACAACTGTTTTAAAAAGTATCAGCTGTTATCTGAAAGCCGTTTCAGCCACCACAGGATCAGTCTATATCAATGCACATTCAAATCATTTACTATGAATCAGCCAATCTTGTTTGAGAACGGATCAAAGCAAACAGCTCTATTACATCTATAATTATTCACATACATGATCATGCACCATTTCTTTCTGATAACTTTATTGTTTGGATCAAATCACTGACTGACGGCTATAACTCTATACCTGCGTACATACTGTTTTGACTGACGGCTATAACTCTATACCTGCGTACATATTGTTTTGACTGACGGCTATAACTCTATACCTGCGTACATATTGTTTTGACCTGATTTGCAGCAATTGCCTCATTATAATCAATCATAATATGAGAATAAAAAGCAACAGCTAGACCTCAAAACTTGTCCTGTGGGACTTGAAAATAGTCCTTTGACTTCTTTCTGATTTAGTAAGTGCCTCATGTTTCTGTGTATTTTCAATATCATCTTCAGGATATACATTTTATCAGTTGTAGTGTTTTTTAGAATGAAATGGAAGGGCACAGACGGTATTGTACTTACAAGATTTTTTTCTCAACCTATTTTTGAAAAGTTTTGTATCTTTACTTGAACCAGATTTTGCATATTTCCTACCAGCTCCCTGCAAATAACTATTACCAATGTTGTTAAACATCCCAACGGTACTGATTTTTCTCAAATTATCAAAACATGGTACTGTGATCACATTTTATTGTTTTGCTAATGATTTCACTCTATCTTACTAATGGGCAAATACCGCAAAGGGTTGCAATATTGTAAGTAGATTTTTATAGACAATTTCTTTTCAAAACTATAATTTTTTAAAAATTATAAGTTTTGTTTTTGTTACCGTGTCATCATATATACACAGGTACTGGTCGCAAACTCTGTTTTAATATATATACATGGCCATATATACTAAAAAAGAGTTTGCGACCAGGCCATATATATACTCAAAAAGAACTTGCACCCAGGCCACATATATACTAAAAAAGAGCTTGCGACCAGGCCATATATATATATATATATACTAAAAAAGAGTGTGCAACCAGTGCCTGTGTAAATAACAAAGTGTAGTGAAAGAACAAAGGTCAATTACAACAGCCTCACTATTGAGCTTACTTTAATAACAACATGGTTGAAGCGTACCAATATTGGATGTTAAGCAATAAAGTATGGGTTAGTACTTGGATGGGTGACAGCTCTCACTATAATGGTGTCAGAAGTGACTTTCGAACCTGCATCAAATCTATACAAATCTCTTTTTTTGGAATGTGGCAGGATATGGCCAGGAACTGCGTGAAGCAAGACAAGGCTGTGTAGTTGAGGTCAGCCCTTTAAAGGCTTAACTGGGGAGGAATGTAGTGAAAGTACATAGGTCACTTATAACAGCCTGGCAGTTGGACTAGTTTTTATATAGAAATATTATTATTACCTTTGACTCATAGCCTCTCATACAGTAGTTAGTCAATGCATATATGGTTGTAATGGAGCAGTGCGGAAGCTATTCAGTTCCAGGTACTTTGACATTCTTAACGGCTATGAAACATTATAGTTGCTATAATATATCGTTTATCTCTAACCTGTAGCTGTTTACTTAATCTGTAAAATGTTTTTTGAGGGTTTAATTAACCGTTACTCAAAAACCTCCTACTGTGTTGAGGTAAAGCCAAATAAAATATATACTTCCGATAACATAATTTATTCGGCTAAAATCTGTGTGCGGAGCTAAAGAATCTACCAAATAAGGAAATCGTAGTAAAGCAAAAACAAAATGTGTAGTTACTAGAGCTACCTTTTTTTATTGCAAAACAGTTGATTGTGAGTCTCTCTCCGATGTAGATATACACACTGATATAAATATTATGCGAGTTATGTGTTTCCTTCCATATGTCAGATTTTCAGTCATAAACAACAATCATAGTAAACAAACCAAATATGGAAACATGAAATCTTGTTCCATTCTCGCGAGAACCTGTTATTTTTTAAAACAGGCTGTCATCAGAATGTTTTGACAAGGTAGAAAAAAAAAATTGGCTGTTTTTTTTTTAAAGTTTGACTTAATAAACAATATAACATTACTTTTTGAAGCATATTTATACCAAAGATATATTTATATAGAGGTATGAATTCTTTAAGTAGCGTGACTTTAAATTTTAGTACTACTCCTACTTAATATGAACATCGAATTAAAACGTTAAATGGGAATGTGCATTTATGTATTGAAACTAGCTTTTATAGTGACATGGTTGAAGTGCACTGAATGTACTGGAAGTTAGCAATGCTGTCCCGGGTAAGTACATTGATGGGTGACCTGAAATCACTATACAAGCAACCAATGACATGAATAACAGAAGGCCGTGTGCAATGACCAGCCATCCAAACAGTTCTTGCATGGCAGATATGTATTCTGCAGTTATTTGGTGTCATTAAAGTGGTGTAATTATAGCATTTTGGACTGAAAGCTTCCATTTATGCCAGATCAACATTTTAGGGTCACCCTGGTGTACTGGACCCAAATAAATGATGATTTGTTGTAAAAATCCCTCTTCCCACCATTCAAAGTAGACTAAAAAAGCTGACAGCAGTGTACCTGGTATGACTGGGCCTCTCGCTTGTCTGGATACCTGCAATGAGACAATAAATTGAATTTGAAAGATTCTTTTCACAATAGATAGCGTTAAAATACGTAATTGTAACGTTTCATTACTCGAAATATTTCACATTTGACAACAAAAATGGCGGCCTATATTGTAAACATTTAATAATGGATATTTTACAAGAATGCTCACCCATCATCAATTCTTGGGATTTTCCTTGCATGCATTACCATTAATGCATTCGTGTGAGAAAGATTTAACGCTAATGCGCGCTAATAAGGGGATTTTTAGGGTAAAAATTTGCTTCTATTTGCAGTTTTGGGATATTTCAGTCGACGCCATTTTTCATCCGGGCACTTCTGATATCCGTTAGAATTACGGAAATAGACGGAAATAATTTCAATCTATATTTATTTTGCCATTTTAATTTCATACTGTTTTATTGTTTGTTATTATAAATAAACTGTTTCAAAACATGTTTATAAATTTTTAAAATCATTCATTTTAAAAACAAATTTAGTCAAACACGGTCAACCCGATCTAATAATAGGTCACATTTTGACTTGGGGGTTTTCCGTTCACAGCTAGTAAGAGGTACGCGTATAAAACAAGTCGGCGGTATCAGCCAAAATAAGCATTACAAAGCTTTTCACCATAAATAACATATTCTAATATATTAATAATTTGATACATGCAAAAGCAAATATCAATTTTGGCAGGCTAAACGTTGCCATATTGTATGACTCTTTTTCTTGTCCAAACTTAACATTTGTGTTGTTGTATTGTACATAAATTATCAGGGCCGTAGCCACACTGAGGCAAACGGTGTAGAATTTGTGGAGGTTTTATTAGTGAGTGTAAAAATGGGTAATATTATAAAATGCAATTTGAGTTATAGATTTGAACGGCTTAAAATGTCTCTGAAATATCAGAAAACGCAAGAAATAGATGCCAGGAGCTAAAAAAATTTCCGTGGCAGCATGTCCTCGGACACCGTAGCAAAGTTGTGATTGTGCCTTCTGTAAACTCAGACTGTGTCTGCGGCCCTGGTAATATATGGTGTTAAATTTTATATTGATGTTGCTCGTTTTACATTCTTATTGTTAAACTAAGAACAAAAATACAAAAAAAAAACTTACAACAAACTTATAACATTTAATCAAACAATAAGATCAAAAATTAAGAACATTAAAAAAAGAAAAACAACAACAAACACAATAGAAAGTTGAATAATACGAATACAAAAGGAAGAACTCAAAATAAAACACAGCTGTTCGATCTCATTATGGGATAGATTTTGTAGATTGGTTATTTATTGTGTTTGTTGTTTTTATTATCATGTTCTTTTATTTTCATTCGTATTGTTTGATTTCATTTATGCTCGTTAATTAACAATTCGTTTTTATAAAATATGAATTTGTGGTATTATTGAGGCTAGAGTACCTTTAGATATCCACGGGCCTTCTGTAGGGTTTTATAAATCTAGTATATTCATCGTGGTGCCATATATGACACGCTGATGGATGGTTGGGTTTGAGTGGGGAGGGGATATAACTCCTAAATACAACGAAACTTTTATTGTTTATGTTAATTTCGGAGATGAAAAATATCGATCAATGCTGGCTAACGTTATAAATCGGAATACGCTCAGCCATTTTCATCTACGTTATTCTTGCGTTGAACTTCGAACACTTTAAACGACGTCGACGACGTCGTTGCCCCAAACAATATATGACGTCATGTCACATTTATCGTAGCCATCTGTTACAGATAGCAACGAAAAACTGTGCTCTGAAAAATTTCGAGTTTTTCATCGTTAGACAGTTTATCTACACAGATCGTGTGAACATTCCTAGCAAGGGTAAGTTAATTTATAGTTAACCAAGTGCATACAGTGTTTAAATGTTCTTTTTCTCGTCTGTATTTATAGTTTTAAATATGGATTTGTCGTGTACGTTTCTGTAATGGGTGGGGGGATAATAATTTATTTATGATGCTGATGATGGACGATGATGGTAATAATGATAATGATAATAATGCACGTTGTTTTATGTTTTTTTGCGGTTAGTATAAACGGCATCTAGATGGTTTAAACCTGAAAAAGTCATTGAGATATAAGTGATGACAGAATAAAATAGTAAGCAGGTAATATATAATCTGTTTGCAGAATGTGTTTTCAAACGCCACACATTGCCGTCTGCATCCATTAATTTTGAACACATTTGCGATTTCCAAACAGGAGAAATGAAGATCTCCATTGTAGCAATTCAAAGTCCCTACAATGTTTATTCTTCTTCCTCTTTTAGAATAATAAAAAATATTGTATTACGTGTATCAGACGAGACCCAGCTCCATATTACTCAGTGCAAAGGCCCTGCTTTGTTTTGTTGCATTTTCAGAATCATGATAAGTTATCGTATTAGTAGACGAGATTTAGCTCTCCCTTATGGCAGTACAAAGTAAACATTATTTTTGCTTCCTTTTTGAGAATCATGACAAGTAATCTTAATCTTAACCTTAGCAGACATGGGCAAGCTCCCAATTTTTGCAGTGTAATAAAGTCCATATGAAATGTAAAATAACTCTTATGGAAGCAGATTTACACAAGCTTTTAAAACTTTTTTGTGTATCCTTTCCACATAATTTGTTAAACTTATGACTTTATGCTTTATTGTTAAATGTATGCTAAATATTTGTACTTATGTGAATAAAATATTGTTTAAACTAATTGTTGCAGTGCAAATCTCTACATTGTTTTATTTCCTCTTTCAGATTCAGAACACGTTATCATATAAGCAAACGAGTTCTAACTTTCAGCTATTGAGGCAGTACAAAGTCCCTACATTGTTTTTTGTTTTGCTTTCCAGAATCATGACAAGTAATCGTATTAGCAGACGAGATCAAGCTCCCCATTGTGGCAGTGCAAAGTCCAGGTCCCGACCTGTAACACGCCTAAACAACGCGCCTCAGCCAGCTGTCAGTGGTGGCCGCCTTTCCAGGAAGGATGTCATTTTCACACCTGGTGCTATTGTGCGTTCCTCATCAGCTGACCGGCGACTTATCGGCACCTGTTCAATTCCAAGGCAAGTCGCTTCTAGGTCCAGATCTGCTGGTGTTCGTTTGTCGCGGCGAGATATTGGGTTCATGCCCTGTTCATTCGAGCGTTCGGCGTCAACAGACAGACGTTACTGCAACACAAGTCAAATTTCTAGACCACTACGAAAGATTGCTTCAGAAGGCCATCTGTCGCGTCGCGATGCCGGATTCACACTTGGTGCGATGATACGATCTTCCTCTTCCGATCGCAGAAATCCAAAATCAAAGACCATGGTCAAGCTGTACAGGTCAACCAGTGGAGAAGGATACCCGATAGCCCAGGTTACAGCTTCTGAACTAAAGAACTCACCTTATCGCACAGGTACGTTTAAATAAGAAATTCAATTTCATCAAAAAAATGATACAAGCGTAAATAACACAATTTTCAAAACGTAGTTGTATCTCTTTATTGTGGTGTATGGGGTGATCTGTTTTTTTTGTTTTTTTAATCCTTTTAATGGTTTGGGTAAAAGTCTTTCTCAGATTGTTTTAGTCTTTGTCGGCTTTCGAAGACGAAAGAACTGGGACTTATACTTTTTACTGAGTTTCATTTGCAACTAATGTTATCATTTAATATTTATATTAATTCTAAACTGTTTGGTCTATATCGTTTGTATCTTAGTCAGTTATTTTAAGTTTCCTCTAAATGATAAGGGTATTGTACACGTTTGTTAAAGAGATTTAAACATATGCGGATTAACAACTGAATGGCGATTCTTGTTTTCCAGGTTCCCCTGTGCCACACATACAAATTAACAACAACGCCAAGGGGGCAGATGCCCTAAAGAATGTCACGAATAAGAAAGACAAGGCATCATTATTTGAGCGGATTTTGTCTAAATTTTCAATCAAATTTAGAAAGCAAAAATCGAACAAACATTCGAGAAAAAGCCAAATACCGATTGCGACGTGGCAGATTCAAGCTCATCAAATGCAGACTACAGCTGACGGTAAGTCTATACTCTTGCTTCGTTCCAAGTTTTACAGTTTAGACCCAATATCGATTAGTTATGTTGATAAAAGAGACGAGTAAGTAAAGACATGTCACATTCAGACAACACAGTCACCGTAACAGCACAAATATAACCAATATATATATATATATATATATAATATGAGGGATGCCTCAGAAGTTCGTGAACTCTTGTCAGAACTAAAGCAATTTTCAACATAAAGGAAAAATCATCACAGCATTCATTAGTTCAATATCTCCCAATATACTGGTAGGTACAATTTAAACATACATATCTCCCAATATACTGGTAGGTACAATGCAAACATACATATCTCCCAATATACTGGTAGGTACGATGCAAACATACATATGCGGTAACAATATCTCCCAATATACTGGTAAGTACAATGCAAACATACATAGCTCCCAATATACTGGTAAGTACAATGCAAACATACCTATGCGGTAACAATATCTCCCAATATACTGGTAGGTACAATGCAAACACATGCGGTAACAATATCTCCCAATATACTGGTAGGTACAGTGCAAACATACATATGCGGTAACAATATCTCCCAATATACTGGTAGGTACAATGCAAACACATGCGGTAACAATATCTCCCAATATACTGGTAGGTACAATGCAAACATACATATGCAGTAACAATATCTCCCAATATACTGGTGAGTACAATGCAAACATACATATCTCCAAATATACTAGTAAGTACAATGCAAACACATGCGGTAACAATATCTCCCAATATACTGGTAGGTACAATGCAAACATACATATGCAGTAACAATATCTCCCAATATACTGGTAAGTACAATGCAAACATACCTATGCGGTAACAATATCTCCCAATATACTGGTAGGTACAATGCAAACATACCTATGCGGTAACAATATCTCCCAATATACTGGTAGGTACAATGCAAACACATGCGGTAACAATATCTCCCAATATACTGGTAGGTACAATGCAAACATACATATGCGGTAACAATATCTCCCAATATAATGGTAGGTACAATGCAAACACATGCGGTAACAATATCTCCCAATATACTGGTAGGTACAATGCAAACATACATATGCAGTAACAATATCTCCCAATATACTGGTAAGTACAATGCAAACATACCTATGTGGTAACAATATCTCCCAATATACTGGTAGGTACAATGCAAACATACCTATGCGGTAACAATATCTCCCAATATACTGGTAAGTACAATGCAAACATACATGTGCGGTAACAATATTTCCCAATATACTGGTAAGTACAATGCAAACATACATATGCGGTAACAATATCTCCCAATATACTGGTAGGTACAATGCAAACATACATATGCGGTAACAATATCTCCCAATATACTGGTAGGTACAATGCAAACATACCTATGCGGTAACAATATCTCCCAATATACTGGTAGTTATGATGCAAACATACATATGCGGTAACAATATCTCCCAATATACTGGTAGGTACAATGCAAACATACCTATGCGGTAACAATATCTCCCAATATACTTGTAAGTACAATGCAAACATACCTATGTGGTAACAATATCTCCCAATATACTGGTAGGTACAATGCAAACATACATATGCGGTAACAATATCTCCCAATATACTGGTAAGTACAATGCAAACATACCTATGCGGTAACAATATCTCCCAATATACTGGTAAGTACAATTCAAACATACATATGCAGTAACAATATCTCCCAATATACTGGTAAGTACAATGCAAACATACCTGTGCGGTAACAATATCTCCCAATATACTGGTAAGTACAATGCAAACATACATATGCGGTAACAATATCTCCCAATATACTGGTAGGTACAATGCAAACATACATGTGCGGTAACAATATCTCTCAATATACTGGTAAGTACAATGCAAACATACATGTGCGGTAACAATATCTCCCAATATACTGGTAGGTACAATGCAAACAAACATTATGCGGTAACAATATCTCCCAATATACTGGTAGGTACAATGCAAACATACATGTGCGGTTACAATATCTCCCAATATACTGGTAAGTACAATGCAAACATACCTATGCGGTAACAATATCTCCCAATATACTGGTAGGTACAATGCAAACATACATGTGCGGTAACAATATCTCCCAATATACTGGTAGGTACAATGCAAACATACCTATGCGGTAACAATATCTCCCAATATACTGGTAAGTACAATGCAAACATACATGTGCGGTAACAAATATCGCCCAATATACTGGTAGGTACAATGCAAACATACATATATCCCAATATACTGGTAGGTACAATGCAAACATACATATCTCCCAATATACTGGTAGGTACAATGCAAACATACATATCTCCCAATATACTGGTAGGTAAAATGCAAACATACATATCTCCCAATATACTGGTAGGTACAATGCAAACATACATATCTCCCAATAAACTGGTAGGTACAATGCAAACATACATATCTCCCAATATACTGGTAGGTACAATGCAAACATACATATCTCTCAATATACTGGTAGGTAAAATACAAACATACATATCTCCCAATATACTGGTAGGTACAATGCAAACATACATATCTCCCAATAAACTGGTAAGTACAATGCAAACATACATATCTCCCAATAAACTGGTAGGTACAATGCAAACATACATATGCAGTAACAATATCTCCCAATATACTGGTGAGTACAATGCAAACATACATATCTCCCAATATACTGGTAGGTACAATGCAAACATACCTATGCGGTAACAATACCTCCCAATATACTGGTAGGTACAATGCAAACACATGCGGTAACAATATCTCCCAATATACTAGTAGGTACAATGCAAACATACATATGCGGTAACAATATCTCCCAATATACTGGTAGGTACAATGCAAACATACATATGCGGTAACAATATCTCCCAATATACTGGTAGGTACAATGCAAACATACCTATGCGGTAACAATATCTCCCAATATACTGGTAGGTACAATGCATACATACCTATGCGGTAACAATATCTCCCAATATACTGGTAGGTACAATGCAAACATACCTATGCGGTAACAATATATCTCCCAATATACTGGTAAGTACAATGCAAACATACCTATGCGGTAACAATATCTCCCAATATACTGGTAAGTACAATGCAAACATACATATGCGGTAACAATATCTCCCAATATACTGGTAGGTACAATGCAAACATACATATGCGGTAACAAATATCTCCCAATATACTGGTAGGTACAATGCAAACCTACATATATCCCAATATACTGGTAGGTACAATGCAAACATACATATCTCCCAATATACTGGTAGGTAAAATGAAAACATACATATCTCCCAATATACTGGTAGGTACAATGCAAACATACATATCTCCCAATAAACTGGTAGGTACAATGCAAACATACATATCTCCCAATATACTGGTAGATACAATGCAAACATACATATCTCCCAATATACTGGTAGATACAATGCAAACATACATATCTCCCAATATACTGGTAGGTAAAATGCAAACATACATATCTCCCAATATACTGGTAGGTACAATGCAAACATACATATCTCCCAATAAACTGGTAAGTACAATGCAAACATACATATCTCCCAATATACTGGTAAGTACAATGCAAACATACATATGCAGTAACAATATCTCCCAATATACTGGTAGGTACAATGCAAACATACATTATGCGGTAACACTATCTCCCAATATACTGGTAGGTACAATGCAAACATACATATGCGGTAACAATATCTCCCAATATACTGGTAAGTACAATGCAAACATACATTATGCGGTAACAATATCTCCCAATATACTGGTAGGTACAATGCAAACATACATATTGGTAACAATATTTCCCAATATACTGGTAAGTACAATGCAAACATACATATGCAGTAACAAATATCTCCCAATACACTGGTAGGTACAATGCAAACATACATATGCAGTAACAAATATCTCCCAATATACTGGTTAGTACAATGCAAACATATGCAGTATCAGTATCAGTTAACGCCACGGAACTATACGTTACTAGAGCAACATACTTCTATGATTATACATGCAATATATACAGATAGTTATCACTCTCTATACATTTTCAAATATATAAATAACATAATTCATATAGGGCTATAAGTCGTACCAATACAACATTCCTTTCCTATTTCCAGCTTTGGAGTCTGGAAGAAACAGTCTGTCGTCGGTATATCTTGCTCCATACTTCAGACCGGAAGAAGTTGACAATTCCCCAGACTCCCTAGCGGTATTCATGGTTAACAACCATTTACCAGTTCCCAGACAGCCCCCGACCTCCAGCGAAATCCCGAACTCGTCATCTTCACGCGAATCTATCGCATCTAGCGAGATGTCAAGTTGGGACTCTTCTGGTTCTCGCGAAAGCTCGCATTCGAGACACTCGGCTCTGACAAGCACAGCAGACGACTCTGACCATGATGACCTTAACAATCATTGTCCTGACGAAACCGAAGAATCTGCAACATTGGAAAAGAAGCCGAGAAAACACATTATGTCGGCTAAGAAACCAAGACATGGCGAAAGGAAAAATGATGCAAAAACTGAACCTCCAGACGGGGCTTCTACCACAGAAGTAGTTCCTAAAGATTTATCTAAAGGTAAGTTAATAAGTCGAAGGTATACAATTTGTATTGTCATGGTAACTGTATGTTTGTGGATATATGGTAAAGACACTTTATTCATAGAAACCGGTTGAGCTTTAATTTTAACTATCTCAGTTAGATAATTTCAAGTAAACTACCAGCGGTATTAATTGTTCTCTGTCAATCTGAAACCATTGCAAACTATCGAAAATTTTGCTGTCTTGATAAAACACAATTATGTTACTGAAAACGGAAACAGTTTTATTTAAATGTTTGATCTCTGAAATCCCAAAACTATTACTTATATAATTATGTACATATGCCACTAAATGGTATTAATGAAGTCCCTCACTGATTTGTTTTAATTTATTTCGTCATTTTAACAGCATGCGCTGACAAGGAGTTGCTGGAGGAATACATGAGATTGGTGAGGCAGAATGAGGAAAATGAGACCAAGATAAACAGTGTGGAAGGAGAGATTGAGCAACAGGAAAGGTACGTTAACACACTATCTGTATGATTGGGCAACGTGAAGGCTACAATATAACCAATTACAATAATAATGATGGGTACGGATGTCATTGAACAATATCTGTTAAAATGACCCCCTGCAAGTCTGTAGAACGGACCCAGCTCTTCCGATTGGATCCGTTAAGTAGCAAAGTTGGGAAAACCATATTTGAGCACGTTGATTGGTCAGTTGCATCAACTCAACGTTTGAATGATGCCATAGTTAAGTAAGCGTTCAATTGCTATGAATTGTGGGACAAGTATAGCTTTCCCTGCCTTTTCATTGGTGGTTAATAGACCTGATTCGGGAGATACCAGGTTCTAGGAAAGGTAATCAATAAAAGAAGATTTTTTAATATCATTTCCAATTTTTAAAAACAAAAATCTTTACACTGAAAATTTCGAAATATGGAGGTGGCCTGGGAATAGTATAAAACTATTACGATTACATTTGTATTGGCCAAAGATACATTTCAATAATTAGCGTTTTTAACAAAAGATCCAAAAATGTCATTCTGAAAGTCTGGAATGTATTTACATGTACGTCAACAACATTATCCTGATTATTATTTATTGTTATTATTACAACTGTAATCTTCATTTTATTCCCCCGCCCCAAAACACGCACTAAACAACTAACCACACAAAACCACACAATCAACCCACACAATCAACCCACACAATCAACCCAACACAATCAACCCACACAATCAGCCCACACAATCAACCCACACACAATCAACCCACACAATTAACCCATACACAATCAACCACACAAACAACCCACACAATCAACCCACACAATCAACCCACACAACAAACCCACACAATCAACCCACACAACAAACCCACACAACAAACCCACATAATCAAACCCACCCAACAAACCCACACAACAAACCCACACTCAGACCCACACAATCAAACCCACACAATCAAACCCACACAATCAACACACACAATCAAACCCACACTCAAACCCACATAATCAAACCCACACAACAAACCCACACAATCAACACACAATCAAACCCACACAATCAAACCCACACAACAAACCCACACAATCAAACCCACACTCAAACCCACACAATCAAACCCACACAATCAAACCCACACAACAAACCCACACAATCAAACCCACACAACAAACCCACACAATCAAACCCACACTCAAACCCACACAATCAAACCCACACAACAAACCCACACAATCAAACCCACACAACAAACCCACACAATCAACCCACACAATAACCCACACAATCAAACCCACACAACAAACCCACATAATCAACCCCCCACAACAAACCCACACAATCAGCCCACACAATAACCCACACAATCAAACCCACACAACACACACAAACTTACTACCATTGCGCGGTAGCAGAAACTACAATATCAAATGTAACGATGCTGAACATGCAAAACACTGGGATAAAGAATAACATGTTAATTCAAACATATGGGGAGGCATTTATTAGAGAGGGGCTTAAATTATGGTACTTGTTGGTTTGCATGAATACCTTTAATATGTATGATACAAGCCTAACAACTGCTGAACATTTTACAGGGATATCGAGACATTACTCGAGAAAAATGTCGCTCATCAGAAAAACCTCGAGCTGAGTACTCGAACACATGCTGAAACATTTAAAATCCATAAAAATTTCATGGACGAAGCAACCCGAGTACGAGTTGAGTCCAAAGAGCAAGAGATAAGCGCCGACATTCTCAAAGATAATGTTGAAGAAATCAAAGATGAAATAAGAATTCTCTGCGATAAAATAGATGAAATAAAAGAAAGAAGGGCATTGGGTGTGCACGTTCTGGTAGACGATACTGCAGAGATGAAATTAATGGCTGGTCAGATGGAGATGGAAAATAATGAGCTGGATGTGGAAACAGATGCAAGGCGGGATGAATTTAATGCAATAAGAATTGAAATGAAAGAGTTGGGAATTGAACATCCAAGGAGTAGTTCAACCCCAATTCTAAAATTCGACGGTAGCACCCCTTTACCTGCTCTTAAGGGCGGGGCTGGATCCCCTCCACCTCCAGTTCGAAGGCTCTCTGAGCACGGCATTTGTGTTACTACTCTTAAAAGTAGAGAACCAATAGCGTCAAGAAGTTTAAGTAAGATATCAAGAAAATCACCAAGCCCAAGGAATGGGAATCAACCCATAATAGACGAAGAACTCAAACTTGACAATAAAAACAGAGAAGATCAAATGACCAATGTTGCCGCACCAACACGCATGAGAAGATCACGATCGCCCTCCCCTTCTCCAACCAGACGCAATACAGCCTTTGTGTTTGAGATGGGTGATGGCAAAGAAAACAACACACCTCCAGCTAGTTCAGTAGCCAGGAAAAGACAAGCTATGCTTAATAAAATGAAAGAAAGAGAACAAAAACGAGGCAAGAATGATGCTCCAAAATCAAAATTTGCCGTAGAAGAGATTTCCACAAAACCAGTCAATGAAGAATACGAATATTCAGCAAATAAAATTCCACCTCAGTCACGTGCTCAGCTGGTGACCGTTCTGGAGCTCCAGCGTTCCGAAAGTCGACACAACTTCATAAGCAGGGTACCAGAACCAGTCCACCATCTACAATGGAGTGCTAAGCGTGATCCTGTCCGCCTTGTACCCTCGGATAAGAAACGAGGCAATGTTATGCAAAGAAAAGATTACTGCAGACTGGATTTCCTTAACGAGGAGGAAGTACTACACCCAGGCTTGTATGGAACATGGGTTTCCATGCGGAAAGACGAAGTTTATGATGGTGACACAATGGGCATTGATTTATCTTCGCGCCAACAGTATTCTACAGAAGCTACGAGTGATACCTTCTCACATACAGACACCATACCAAAACGAAAACGTGAAAAGAAAGTTTTAAGATCCAAGATAAATCATGGTCAGTATGGTGTGAAGAAAGCTGCTCCGGTCAACAAAGTGAAAATAAATCATGCCATATTCCAAACCAAAAAGCCGATCGTTTCAAGAATAAATCATGGCCAATTTTATGTTGAAAAATCGGATATTGTCAACACTAAACTAAAAATAAACCATGACATTTTCCAAACAAAGAAACCAATATGTTCAAAGATAAATCACGGCCAGTTTAGTCAGGCAAAAAAGCCTGATCCTGTCAAGATACAAATAAACCATGGAAGCTATAAAACAAACAAAGCAAGTTCAGTAACATCAAAAATAAACCATGGCCAATTTGATGCAAAGAAAACCACAAAAGCAGATAAACCGAAGACCGACAAAGGACCAGTTGGTAAAACAAAACCTGAAC
This sequence comes from Panopea generosa, assembly GCA_029582155.1. Taxonomy (NCBI): domain Eukaryota; kingdom Metazoa; phylum Mollusca; class Bivalvia; order Adapedonta; family Hiatellidae; genus Panopea; species Panopea generosa. The sequence goes on from CM055911.1 coordinate 7,945,563, forward strand.
ACCATACAACAAAACTACAAAAGAAAGGTCAACTGGCAACTAAAGCTTACGCAAGTTCAACCAAGGCTAGCTCTCCAAAAGACCACGGCCTGCTGCATACAAATAAAGAGAGCGATGTTAAATCGACGACTCCTAAACGTGTTGCCCAACAACAAAGCATGCGTACTAACAAAGACTTAAACAAAAATCCACTTAGCGTCCGGTTAAACACAGATACCATAATCTACTCAGACGCTCCCACAAAAGGATCATCGGTTTCTAAGGCTAAAGGCCTACATGCAACACCATTGCCGCCTATTAAAACACCGCCAAGAACACCGTTGTCTTCTGCTAGGACACCGCTCCCACCGATAAAATCATCAAGCAAGTTAAGCTCTACAACACAGTCTAGACCTGGAAGTAGTAGTTCGACGATCTCCAATAACCGAAAGCTACCACCAATATCTCCACGCAAACACCTGTTTGGAGATCAAAACTGCCGAGTTGGTAAAACAAAGGAAGGCTGTAAAGTATCATCGCCATTGCCACCTCTGCCCATATCTGCACGATTCAAGCAGGGAGATTATGCCGTAAAGTCTACCAAATTCGACCTGCCACCCGTGACATCACCACGTGACATAGATATAAAAGGTAATATTTTTATGACATTAGTATTTGATTTAGTAATGTCAATGTTACCATCATTTTATCTTCAATTTGAAATGAACATGCAACAATCTGGAAATAGATTTCTCGTTGTGTTCTCGCATTCGTTTTTACCTACGAATATAATTATAATCATTTGGATATCTTAAAACAGCAGGATTCTGTTTCTCCAACATTTTACTTAAATACTTAAAGCTTTGCTTAATTTCGACTGTTTATTTATCTATTATATTATCAATAGCAATGACATCATATGCAGTTTAACCGAAACAAGCCTAAAATGATGATCATATGACTGCTTTCCTTTGGTTTAAGTATTTAAGTATATGTAGCCGGACTTCTGTTTCACCAACACTTAATCTAATTTTGACTGGTTATTTATCTATTATATAATGCATATCAATGAAACCATATGCAGTTTTACTTTAACCAGTCTTAAATCGTGATCAAATGGCTGATTTTTTTAAGTTTAAGTGTCTGCCACATATAATCGTTGGTGGTGGCCAGATATTATAATCTGATAATATAATCTTTACCCTAATGTTTCATAAATGATTTTAAGTCACTCTGGTTCTGAAAAATATATAATTTTCAGTAGAATTTTAAAATGAACATATATGAACATCGCCGCATGTCACTTAAAATTCAATTTCACTCATTCTCGTTTTAATATGATAAAGCGTGTTTCAATTGTATTTTTACATAGTGGTAGAACACGTTTTAAAGAAATTATAAAATAAAAAATAGTTTTTCTATATTTTTGTTATTGAGAAATATGAGGTAATGTGACTTTAAGGTAGTTCGTGGCGTTCTTATCGATATTTTTGACACCTGACGTTAATTATAAAAAAAAAACCTGTACACTTATACTATGAAGTATCAGCGAACTACCTTAAAAGAGAATTCTTGTACATACCAGAACATACTATAAATTATTATAAAGAATTTCCTTATACCATAATTCAAATTGCAGATCTACAATCAAAACCAAAGGAAGGACACGCTATGCCCTTAACAAAAATACCGCGTCCCATACAGTCTAAAAACCATGCAAGAAGGAGGAAAGTACAAAAATCAACAACGGACATTGGACCAGAACACGCTGATGCTCCTACTGATGCTGCTGATATTGCTACTTCTGATGCTGATTTTGCTTTTCCTGATGCTGATATTGCTACTTCTGATGTTGAGGCAACTGAAAAGAGGAATGAAGAATAGATAGAACATTACAAAATATTTTTTCTGTATTTTTAAAAAAAAATCATCTTCATATTTGCTTAATGATTGTTTTGTATGATCAATACTTTTTTTAGAGATTCATGCCAATTATTGTTTTGTATCTTTGATTTTCTTTTTACAATTAATAAAATTGAATTAAATTAAAATATGTCTGTCTTGTTATAGAATAGAATTGCTTTTCTAAATTCATAAGAACTGTTTCTTTGTTAAATGAATGAGTTTCATTTGCGGAACGTTCGTAAGATATGCACCGATTGCTAAGTAAATGAAACTTTTTAAATGTAAAACTTTGTTCGTTGCTAGTAAGTTCAAATCTCATGGATGTTCAACAAATGAAATTCACTCCTAATTTTTATATTATCAATGCACCTATTATTTATCACCAAGTTTTTTTCTCCAATTATATATTACCCCATATCAGCAAACGAATTGTTGTGTCGGCATGTTTAAAATATATCTGAAGTTAAGTAAGACCATTCTGCATATTTGACCTGACGCGAGAGCGATTTTCGCTCCACCCACTAGCCAGGTGACGTTGTTTGTCTAAGTAAATACAATGTAATACAATGAAGTGTTTACTTAGAGACCGTTTGATTGCCTAAGGAAAATGGTGGTATTGGAAACAATATCGATCACTGATTGAATTATTGACTTGTTTAATTGACAGCTCGCGTTCAGTTCAATTCACAATGAAGAAATTACGAATGTTAAAGTTGTCATTTGTTTATATCTTGACAAGGCTTTATGTGTTATTTTCAATAAATGACATACTATATATGGCATATCCATCTTTATTGTTGTGAAAGACCCCATACTTAATCTGACTAAAACCATCCGCAAGTAACTAGCAAACTTTATCCCGCCGGGCTCAAACTCACTCCCTTGGTATGAAAAGATTTTTTAATGTGGTTTAACGCCATTGTAACACATTTTATGTTATACATGGCATAGCTAGTTTTATAGGTGGAGAAATACCCCAGAATGAATCTTGAACAGAACCAACGTCCTTCCGTAAGTAACTGATACACTTTCTCGCATACAGTTTTTGAAACTAGCGGGATTCAAACCTACGACCTTAGCGGTGAGAGGTACGTGATCTTGAGACAGGGCTTTAGACCACTCGGCCACGTCAGCAGGGAGAAATAAGTGGTCACCAGACGACAGTGCATAAGGCCATCCGACCACGAATAGAAGACCTCAGATGTATATACAGGATTCTGGGTAGGACCATCGTTCTTTCGCATCTGACTTACAAACCATATTATATAGAGTGTAAGGACCTGATTGGGCTCAAACTAAGAACCTCACGTGCCCGCTGTGGACAACACAAAGCAGACTGAACATATCTTATGTATGAATTAAAATCATATTTGCGGACTGTTCATCACGCCATGTTTTCCCGTTCCCAGGGACTACTTTAACTGAACGGGGACTACTGGTCAAAAACCAAAAGAGCTTAGGCCTGAGATTTAAATTTAAAATACTAATGAATTTCCTATCTGAATGAATCTCAATGGTTATAAGAGCATGAAATTTTACAGGCAATTTGGGGTCAACAAGGTACGGTGTTCCGTTAGGGCCATCGTGCTATCGCTTTGTCAACAAGCATGCGCGATGCCACGATAGCACGATGACACGATGGTGATGACACGATAGTACGATAACACGATGGTGATAGTACGATGACACGATGGTGATGACACGATAGCACGATGACGATGACGCGATGACACGATGACACGATGACACGATGGTGATGGAGCGATGCTACGATGACACGATGACGATGACGCGATATTACATCGCGTCATCGTCATCGTGCCATCGTGTCATCACCATCGTGTCATCGTACCATCACCATCGTGTCATCGCGTCATCGTCATCGTGCCATCGTGCCATCACCATCGTGTCATCGTACCATCACCATCGTGCTATCGTACTGTCGTGTCATCACCATCGTGTCATCGTGCTATCGTAGCATCGCCTTCCTGTATACATAACCCGGAGACACAAATGCTGCTGAAAAGGGAAATTCATATAAGATACACAGTCATATGTTTTCTTTTTAAATTATAATCACTAAAAGTGAGTTATTTATAAGTGCAAATATGTTATTACGTGAATGGTAAATTATTGAGAAGGTACATATTATGATTATAGCCCTTTCGACAGATTCACAAAAAAGTTGATGTCGATCCGGTAAACAACAGACATAATCTTAAATGATAAAATAGTTGGTGTATAATACCGATGCTTAGTGGTCTGCCTGCCTGCCTGCCTGCCTGCCTGCCTGCCTGCCTGTCTGTCTGTCTGTCTGTCTGTTGTTGTTTTTTTATTTGTTTGTTTATGTGTTCGTTCGTTCGTTAGTTCCATCGTCCGTCCGTCCGTCCGTCCGTTCGTTCGTTCGTTCGTTCGTTCGTTTGTTCGTTCCTTCATGCGACCGGTTTACCTAATCACTTTTTTCTGGGATCCTAGGAGGCAAACTAGTACTCGCCTATCTCTGCAAGTAACTGATGACTTTTTCAGTTCAATCAGCGATGTAACGTAAATGACAATAAAGCGCAATGGCGTATATCAGTCAATCATCACAGAGACTATGGCTGGGCGATATGTCACCTTTGGTAGAGTTTTGAGTGTCGAGTAAGAAAGTCGAGTGTCGAGTAAGAAAGTCGAGTGTCGAGTAAGAATGTCGAGTGTCGAGAAAGAAAGTTTAATGTCGAGTAGGAATGTCGAGTGTCGAGTGAGAAAGTTCAGTGTCGAGTGAGAAAGACGAGTGTCTAGCAAGAAAACTGAGTATTGAGCAAGAAAGTCGAGTGTCGAGTAAAAATATTTTTGGTAGTTAAACACCCAATTAGGAATTAGAGAGCACTGTTCAAAGTGGATTAGCCATACATGGTAAGACGGGCCCTGTTCGATCAGTTGGTTACGTGTCTAACTGTCAATCCAGGGGTCATGAGTTTGAATACCCGCCAGTAACCTACAACACATTCTCCGTGATGACTAATAAAAAACTGTCAGTCTCATTGTCATTCGTCTCTAACCACTGTTTCAAAAGTGTTATGGATAAGTCGCCCCAAAGACAACTCGTCCCACATTTTGAGACAACTCGTCCCAAGTTTCGAAACAACTTGTCCCCTATTTAAAGACAACTCGTTCCATAAAAAGACAAGTTGTCCCAATTAATTATTTCCTGTACCATGTAAAACTGGAAAGATATCAGTAAGTTGCACAAATGAGTTTAACTGATCGTCTGTTAACACTTACTTTAAATGTATTTATTTCACATTGATGTGACACAAGTTATTATTATAAATCACGTCCGGTGTATTCTTGGGTAGAAACAGTACTAAGCATATACGAATAAAGTGTCCGTCTCATACATAACCATGGCGGGGGATCAAACCCACGACCCTCTGATCGTCTGCTAGCTCTCGATGGCATAACAATTTACGCTAAACACTCAACTCAACAATCAAATGGTAAGAGAAAAGTGAACAAGTTCATTGTTCAAGTGACATATGACTGAATGTACATTGTATTGTATTGTTGGGTGTTTATTGTCGTTTTCAACAACTGTTCAGTGCTGGCACACATGAGTATCATGCCGAACCTAATACCGTCTAGACAACTAGACTAAAACTTTGGAATTCATTTAAATACATTAATTATTTTATTATATATTCATTGTCGTGTTAAAATAAAGTACACGAGTAAGCGTTCCTCTTGATTTTCCATTTCTAGTTATAGAAGAAGAAGAAGTAGAATAAGAAGTAAAAGGAGGAGGAGAAGAAAACTATACACAGTTTCTCATCAAAGTACAGTGTTGCAGTAATATGCATATTTAAACACATAAACACAAAACGAGTTGAATTACTAACATGTACATACTTAAATATAAACACATAACTATACCTTCCGATACTATTATAAGAATCCCACTTAAATACAGGAAGGCGATGCTACGATAGCACGATGACACGATGGTGATGGCACGATAGTACGATAGCACGATGGTGATAGTACGATGACACGATGGTGATGGCACGATGGCACGATGACGATGACGCGATGTAATATCGCGTCATCGTCATCGTGTCATCGTAGCATCGCTCCATCACCATCGTGTCATCGTGTCATCGCGTCATCGTCATCGTGCTATCGTGTCATCACCATCGTGTCATCGTACCATCACCATCGTTTCATCGTGTCATCGCGTTATCACCATCGTGTCATCGTGCTATCGTGGCATCGCGTGTGCTTGTTGACAAAGCGATAGCACGATGGCCCTAAGCGGTTGATGCGTTCACACATGATTGGGCTAATTCAAACAGCTGGCTTGTTCCACCAATATATCTTGAAAACAAAACCATAATGCATATTTTAGACTATCAGGGAAAAGGTACATTGATAGTTCTAAAATGGCCGAGTGCCGCTTTCTGTCCCTAATTATTTATTAGAGATGTTCTGGAATTTAAGTGTGGTCAAAACATTTTCAATGAGGGGAGAAGTAAAAAATGTATATTGATTCTGACAAGTTTAAAAGTAGAGTTTTGGCAATACAGTTTTACAGATAATTGTGTAGTTTGGCTTATAAAGGGAGAAAACTAGTGTTTGTTGTTACATAACATTGCTTCAAGAGTTATCTGTAACTTTGATGTGTTGCGTTTTGTTTTCTGGGGTAGTGAGCTGGGGTAGTGAGCTGGGTGAGCTGGAGTAGTGAGCTGAGTGAGCTGGGGTAGTGAGCTGGGGTAGCGAGTTTGAATCCCCGCCCGGCCACTGTCTTCGTGATGATTTACATATTCTCAGTTTCATTCGTCTCTCAACGCCAATTCAAATGGGAAAGTTATCAGTTACTAGCGGAGATGGGTGTACCAGAGAACTGGTCCAGGATCCCAGAAAATGGTGGTTAGGCCAACTGGTCGTCTGTTAGCCCTCGCTAGCCTAAAACGACGCTAAACAGTCAAACAGACAACTACATTCTATAAACATGTTTTAACATATCTGTAACAATAGTGTACATTTTGATATATCATTGCATTGTTTCATTAGGAGAGATGAGAGCATCTTTGGTAGAGGGCAAAACAAATCAAGAACCTTTGTGTTTCAACTAATACTTTCTTTTCATTATAATCATGTTACGCTTATTATTTTAAAAAAATAAAGTATCAATAATTTTGTTGGTTCAATACTTCTGGTGAGAAATTTATTACAGATTTGTGACTCCCACGGGCATTGATGCATCACCTGTAAATAATAAATAAACTGAAATTAGAAATAGTACTGCAATTAAGAATACATCATGTAGTCAGGCAAACGCACTAATTAAGAGATTTTTACTCAATTATAAAACACATTTTACAATCAAAGTATACTCAACTTAGCCAGCAATGACCATAGAACACATCCTAAACTTTTTTGCTATTACATTAGAAGCAAAAACATAAATACAAGAACCCCCCCCCCCCCCCCCCCCCCCTCACCCCTAAAATACATATGAAGGACTTGGTCTACACCCAGTAGCAGACATTGCCATATTTGTATTTGTCTCGAACTGATTTGTTTGAATATTTAGCGTCATTTAATGCTATCTAGGGTTAAAAGACGATCAGTTGACTGAACCACTCTTTACTAGGATCCTGCAAGGTCAACCAGTACTCAAGCACACCAATCTCCGCAAATAACTGATAACTTTCCCACTTGAATCAGCGGTAAAAGACGACTTACGTCGGAGGCAATGTCGTATATCAATTATCACGGAGACTGTAGCCGTGCGGGGTTCCAACTCACAACCCCTGGATTAATAGTCAGACGCGCTACCGATCGAGCAAACCGGACCTGCTTCTCGAACTGGAGACACATAGCACTCGTGTTGAAATCAACGATTAATACGCGTACGTCCGTTACAAGTCACTTACACATGTCTTTCATTGATCAAGGTAAAGTACCACATTGTTCGTGCGACACCCTCATATTTAAAAAGGCGAGAGAAAAAAATGTCCACGCAACTATCGGTCAGTTTCCATTACATATATATACACCACGCAATATTCCCAAGTACATGATTGTATTATGCTTGTTATGTTATGAAGCTATTCAAGGATAACAAGTAAAAATCCTTACATCCGCCAGGGGTCCCCATCGTCTAAGTTGCTAGTGAGGTAGGACGGTGGCTCTTATAAGAGCCATGTTCATGGATCTAAGATTTTCCTCAACCAATAAAACTGGTTTCCACATATAACCTGCAACGGCGTTAACCCCCAATCACAATTAAGACACGGAGCCCCATACAGCAGCCCACAGCAATACTGCAGCCCACAGCAATATTGCAGCCGAATTGATCACACAAAACCACGTTTAATACTTCAAAAATATGTTACAATTTTAAGCGGGAAATTTATTTTACCCTAACCTAGACGCGTAGTCCAAGTTAACGCGCTTTCAATATAAATGTTTTAACATTACGTTCACGACACCCTACCATACCTGTGTATGTGTTGTTATCATACTCTGTTCCAGTAATCTTACTCTTGCCATGGATGTAACCATCATCGTATCTTGTCTCATCAATTCTGTCGTATTCCTCATCTGTATTGACTGTAACTGCGGGTATTTCTGATTGGAGAACAAAGAACAAAGCGACACGTGTATTTCTAAAGATATATTCATCATGTAAATGAGACTAGTATGTCTAGCCTTTAAATATTATATATATATATATATATGGAAAAAAACACAACTAAAAATGACGACAACAACAAATCTAGGCTAGTTATCAAAATAGTTTCCGACATTTCATTTAGATTGGTTTACGACTGTCACGTGGGTTTATACCTTCCCATATATATGCGTGCATGTTTATTTCCAGGACCGATTCATCAACTAGACATATTACACGATTATAATAATGCAACGCCTTTATAGGTATTACCGACTAGTACTTTCATGTAAATGCTGAATGAGGTAACTTTAACAGAGAAGTAAATAATACTGATAATTGAACACACTCTTTGGCTTGTGGAGGCCCTATTATAAGGCCAGTAATAGGGTTAAGCCACAAAAGTATCGATGGCTCTGGGGCAGTTTTTACATGATTATACACATGATTCAAATCAGATAAACGTTTCACAGTCATCACTACATTGTTTTTGTTATGATTTTAAATATAACTAGATTATTGTTAATACATTTAATTGGCAAACATATTTTCCTTCTAAAAGTGTTTGTTATATGCAGTTAATCATGGAGCTTTGTTTATACTAATTTATTTAAGCTCGATTGCGATGGAAGCTCAGAGCTTATATGAACCACTCTTGGATCTGCTTCCTGGGTATAACCAGAACTGAGTATTCTCCAGTACTGAGTATTGTCCAGTACTGAGTATTCTCCAGTACTGAGTATTGTCCAGTACTGAGTATTGTCCAATACTGAGTGTTCTCCAGTACTGAGTATTCTCCAGTACTGAGTGTTCTCCAGTACTGAGTATTGTCCAGTACTGAGTATTTTCCAGTACTGAGTGTTCTCCAGTACTGAGTATTCTCCAGTACTGAGTGTTCTCCAGTACTGAGTATTGTCCAGTTCTGTACTGAGTATTGTCCAGTACTGAGTATTGTCCAGTACTGAGTATTGTCCAGTACTGAGTATTGTTTTATGAGTTGAGCTGCAGATCGAAACTGCAACTTCTGGCTTTGGCGGCCACATTACCAGAACACTATGCACCGCTTAAAGAGAGTAAGACGGAGCTTGTGAGTTCATGTACTCTAAATTGTAAACGTAGGATCCGTGTTTAAACAACTGAAACAGGTTTAAAACAGACGTTTAACGGTGTATTTTAGCATACACCGAAACCTAACTGACCGGTACAGAAAACAGCTGCTATACATTAACCAGTCCTACACTTTCTCCCTGTGGGGCTGGGCAGTTTTTTGGATTTAAGAAAGAAGAAAATCTAGACCTCCTGTGAAGTCGGGTAATAACAGATTGAGTACTGTGCTGTAGCCAAAACATGAATTATAAAATACAAGTGTCTTACCACAGGACAAGGCAGTATTTGTATCTTGTTTCCGGGACAAATAATTTCTGTAAATTAGACAGGTACACAATTAAGGAAATGTATTGCCAGCAGGAAAAGAGAATATGATGGACAAAGTAACATAAACACAGTGAATGAATAAAAGAAATGAATCAGCTATGTTCCGAATGTTAACAGAGATCAATGTAAATATTGACAGTACATCTTCACGTCCTGCGATAAATTATTATCAATAGTTTTTTTTGTGTTAATTTAATAACTATTCGGTTAAATATGGTAATGAATCAGTATACACTCACTATGAATCGGTATACACTCACTATGAATGGGTACACACACATTATGAATTGGTATATACACTCACTATGAATCGGTATACACACACTATGACTCGGTATACACACATTATGAATCGGTATATACACTCACTATGAATCGGTATACACACACTTTGAATCGGTATACACACAGTATGAATCGGTACACACACACACTATGAATCGGTGTATACACTCATTATGAATCGGTATATACACTCACTATGAATCGGTATATACACACTATGAATCGGTATACACACGCTATGAATCGGTATATACACTCGCTATGAATCGGTTTACACTCACTATGAATCGGTACACACTCACGATGAATCGGTATATACACTCACTATGAATCGATATACACACACTTTAAATCGGTATACACACACTATGAATCGGTACACATACACTATGAATCGGTATACACTCACTATGAATCGGTATACACACACTATGAATCGGCACACACACACACACACACACACACACACACACACACACACAGACACACACACACACACACACACACACACACACACACACACACACACACACACACACTATGAATCGGTATACACTCACAATGGATCGGTATACACTCACAATGAATCGGTATACACACACTATGAATCAGTATATGTACACACACTATGAATCGGTATACATGTACACACACTATTTTATGTGCACAGCATATAGAGAAAGTCTCTGTTTGCAGCTTTTATGTGTAGTTTGCCAATATAATCCTTTTAAGTATAACACGCACATTCGGGAATATACATTTATATCACAGTGCTTTAACACAGAAATCTGATTCCCGCTTCACAAATATATTTATGTGCATGCTTCATAATTTGGAAACTTAAATCTTAGGAAAAGCACAGACGACCAGGATCAAATAATGGTTTCTCTTCAATAACATGAAGTTTATCATCACTGATAATACAATAATGAAGTAAATAGTCAAATACGGTTTAGTTCTTTAAGTAAATGTGGTCAGCTACCACCATTGTGTTTTCATAGACAAACATTATAACGTTTGACCTAATTTTCACAATTGACTTTCTAACATTCGCAGAACGAAAAGTCAAGTAGCATATTAAAGTACTATTCGAGACTTAGATTAAAATGTCCAAAAATGGGGTACACCTTTTTGCCTCCTGAATTTTGGTACCACCATTTCAGCATGGAAAACACTAAACTTCACTAATTTTACTTTCCAGTCACAGAAACATAATATTTTTAATGGCACAAACATAATAATTGGCGTTCATTTCAGTTATGCAAACACTACTATTTAAAAATCCGAATAGATGTCTACAGCTGACCTACCTTATGAGCCTGGACAGGAAGAAACACGTGACTCCAAACGCTAACATACCTATGGCTCCACCTATAGCTCCATATACATAACTGCTTGTATCATTTGTGTCACGTGTGCTGCCGTCATTATCAGCCTCCCCTACGGTAACTGTTAATAATATTACAAAACAATACACGAATTAATAAAAGACTAGAAATGTACCAGGTGACACGATAGTTTAATTTTAACATATATTTACCGAGACAATGATTTTTCTGTGCCGACCCAGTAAGCTCAGTCGGTGGTGTATCCGACTATCAATCCAGGTGTTTTGAGTTTGATTCCGCGCCCGACCAGTGCTCATGCATATTGATAAACAACATGGTATATGATTATCATTTGTCTCTCACCGCTGATTCAGGTGGGAAAGTTATCAGTTACGTGCGGTGATGTGGTGGGCTGGAGTAGTGATAAACCTTCCAGGATCCCAGGAAACAGTGGTTATGTTAACTGAACGTCTGTTAGCCCTCGATGGCATAAAATAACGCTTAATATTCAATCAAACAATCAATTAAGTTATTTGTGCTACCTTTACTGGTGATTCTATATTTATATTAGAATTTACCTCTTTGGCAACGTAAACCCTCATGTCCCGCCACACAGCCTATCGTACACGCGCTATCTACATCACAGGCAAAATTGACACAGTAGATACTGCATTGTTCCCTACATACGCTTCCGAACCAACCATGTTCGCAACCGGAAATGCAAGTTCCGTCTGCTTCGTCGCATAAACTCCCGCCATTGTTATTGCCAGTCAGACATTTTTCACTGCACATTTCATCACATTTCTTACCAAAATGATTACTAAGACAACCGTATGTACAATCGCCAGTGTGTCTGTTACATTCACTGTTTCTGCACTTCGGGCTGCAATCCTTGTCACAATAAGCTCCGTATTTTGTTTTAAGAGCACATTCGTTAAGACACTCTCCCTGACTGTTACATGCTGAACCGTTACAATGCTTGGGGCAAGATTCGTCACATGTTCCACCGTACCGTCTATCAACACATTCGGAACACTCCGTATTTGTCGAACAAGTTAAGCAATATTCATTATTCAAGCAACATTTGTCGCCGGAGTAGTCATTTCTACACCCGTACTGACATGCGCCAGTGTCTTGCTCACACCAACCGTCATAAAGACAGGTTTTTGAACACGGGTACTGACAAAGTTCGCCATATAAACTCTTAGGACAAAACGTACACAAACCGGTAACTCTGTCACATGTATTGGCCGTGCAATGGGACGATAAACAAGTGGAATTACAATCTGTGTCATATTTACCCGCTGTACACCTGTCACACGTGTCTCTTGTAAAACCTACTCTGCACCCGCCAATACAGATACCATGAGATGTTTTATAACATCCACTGTTGCATCCCACTGAACATTGTTTTTCACAATATGTTCCAAAGTATCCAGTCTTGCATTCAGTGCACGTATTATACGACGGGCACACCTTGCAGCCGTGGTAACGACAACCATAGCGACAATCCGAAAAATAGGTAGAGTTTGGATTATCCTCGAATGTTCCGCTGTAAAAACCGACTCCACATTCTAAACACGTCTCAAGTGAGGTGCACGATTTGCACGAGTCTGGACAGTCTTTGTTACATTCTGGTAATCCGTATTTTCCTTCTATTGCACATTCATCGCACTTGTCTCCAGTAAAACCCTCTTTACACGAACACGTCCCGTCTGTCTTATTGCATGTTTGGTTATTGCATCCAACAGAACAGAAATGTGAACAGTTGGCGGCGTAATATCCCGGCTTGCATTCAACGCAATTGTCGTTGGACATGCATGATTTGCACGAGTCGGGGCAAGTCAAGCGACAATCTGTATATTCAGGTGCTGTGTAATAACCATCTACACACGTGGTACAGAAGCTTGACGAGTTACAAGACACACAGTTTATGGGACAGCTTTCACAGGCACCGCTAGTTTTATTGCATTTGTCAGCGTTGCAATCGTTTGGGCAGCTATACTGGCAATAAGGTCCATATGTTCCCGGTTTACATTCTGTACAATTATCCTTTGACCAACATGACGAACAGTTGCTTCTACAAGAGTAATGACAATTCCTGTAGATGTCAGTGCTGTAGTGACCATCGAGACACGAGTCGCAATCTACTGGAGAGGTACACGATACGCATCTCCAGGGACAGGCGATCGTGCAAATCGTGACTGAAAAACAGACAAACTTCTCATTAGTGCTAGTTGGATTTTGAAGATTTCATACAATTTAAAAGGAGCACAAGGGAACGCTAGAATTAATTTTACTCACGAGAACGCATTGTATCAATGATTATATAGACTGTAGATTGAACCCAGCTCTTCAAGCTTGGGTCCGTTACATAGAAGTGAGAAAAGAGCACCTGATTGGACAGATGCCTTAACGGAAGTTGAATGACGTCATAGTTAAGTAAACGTTAAAGTATGAAACATGCATGGACTTCCCTGCCTTTTCGTTGGGGGTAAGACAGACCTGATTCAGGCACTGACTAATACTTATATGTATAAAAGTTCAAATATATTGAGATTTCGATCTCAACATTACTTTATGAAATTATAAATTTAAGAAAGTATCAAGTTTTAACAAAACTTGAAGTGTCACACATGTTGAGAAAATATAAGAAAACCACTTATAAAACGTGTATCTTAAAAAACCTGATGAAATTAAAATGATGATATTTGTTTCGAAATAAAATCGAAATAAATGATCTAGAACCTCACTTCAGTTAAATTTCATCATAATGTTCATTTTTCACTATGTTCAATTGTCAGAAACAGTGTTTAATGCGCCATTTTAAATTATATAAATTCTACATTAATTCAAATCCGTTTTTACGTTTATATGTATATATATTTGAACAAATAAAAATGATTTATAAAATGAGACAGTGTTTTAAGCGCTGCCACACTCGAGCATCATACCGCAGACGCATGATACGATACCCCAGCCAGTCACATAATACTGCCACACTCGAGTATCATACCGCAGACGCATGATACGATACCCCACCCAGTCACATTTTACTGAAACCGGGCTGACCAGAACTACAACTTTCTTCTAATTAATAACTGAGCTCCAAGCGAGGACATTAAAGATATAACTTATTTATGAGGCCCTCCCGGGAGTTTTGGAGATCTGGAGAACATGACCATTTTTTTTCAGAGATCTAGGGAGCAATGGCCATTACTTTCAGAGATCCAAGGATTAAAGACCTAATTTTAGAGATCTAGGGATATTGTCCTTAATGAAAAAAGTACGTAATTTGAACAATTTTATCAGAGACATATAAACAGAGACATGCAACTGGGGGCACTTGTCTAAATTTCAGGTGGCACATTTTGTCTTTTTCTAGTTTAGTTTGAACTTATTTATTTTACTTCGATTTTGAAACAAATTCTTACGACTTAGACAAATCACGCTTGAAGTCTTCCTGGGTATAACCAGTAATAAGCATATGTGGAAAAGGTGCCTTGCTCAAGGACACCACATTGTTGTGGCGAAGGATTGAAATACCCACGACCCTCCGATCACGGGTTCGGTGCTTTACCACTAGACCACGTGGCGTTTTCTAAATCATGGAAACACACATCCTCCATAATCAAACAACATATTTTTGTGATTATGGTATCAAAAGAAAGGGCTTGATTTGGGAGATTACTTTTTCTTTTTTAAATTTAAAGAAATGAAGAATTTTACGCTTAATTTTTTTGTGTGTGATAATTTTCTTTTTTTAGCCCATTTTTGAAATAAGAAATAAGAAAAAATGACTTCAATAAATAACAATATGACACTTTCGCCACCATTGGAAAACTTACTGCTTCATCTTTCTACCTAATATTTCTATTTTTATTGTGTTTTGTTTAAACGTACATGGTATTTGTCAAATCAAGACTACCGTTTTTTGTTGTTTTTTTTTCGTGAAATTTCAACATATTTCGATTTCAATCCGTTATAATTTAAATTCAGAAGAAAAATATTAAATAATTGATAATTGGAATTGGTCATCATTTAATCAGCTTAACTTTGGCACCAAAGTTGTTAAATTCAGACCAAGATTCGAAGAGTTATTATAGAAATACTAAAAATGCCGTGGACATTATATTGTTATTAGCCTGCCAGTCTCTAATTAAATCACTGATTTTATGTATAATTTTTATACTTGATCATAATTTACTTTTAAAATGAGATGTCGACTGCTTGAAACAGCTTTTGACAAGCTTTGGAGGTTTCTTACATGTTAGTCTTGGCCCCTGCACAACTTCATTCCATAATCGTATGTACCCGAAATAAATTTTTGATGGTAATTCCGAGCAAAGATATATTTACAGTTCTGATGAGTAAAGGCAAATTAGTGCAGTTGTTGATATCGTCGATTTAGGATCTTAAGGACTGGAATTCAATCCCACCCGGCATCTATTTTTTTATTAGATCGTGTTTACACAATTATTTATGTGTATTTATTGCCTTTTGTAAATTAACCGTTCAGCTGTTCATTTTTTGTCTCTTCTGTCCTTCCATCGATATCTTCTTTGGCTCTACTTGCCAAAGGCCAGCAGTGCATATGTCATGGTAAATTGTCAGTCGTCCATCCGTTAACCTTTATCTTGTAGAAGCTATAGCACCCTCCATATTTTTCAAAGAATCTTATCCAAACTCGCACAGCATTTGTATAGCCACAAACTCTTGAAGTTCTTGAACCAGTGCGATGGAACCACAAATGCTCCCTGCCACAGGGCTTACAAGCACATGTTTAACGAAACTTAAAAAAACACTTTTTTCTCTGAAAGTTCAAGCCATAGACCATAGATATTTTAAAAAAGGAAAAGCAGACAGTACATGGATTTTGCTTATTATGATGATGTAAATAATAATAGAAAAGATAATAGTGGACGTTTTGCTTAAGGAAACACTATTTGGTACTTCCAGGGAACTATGTTTAAAACTTTTGAAAATCTAGGGAACAGTGGAGATGCTTTTAGATCTGGGGAACATGGACAAAATACTTTTGGGGAACTTTGGCAAATACTTTTGGAAATCTTGGGAACAATAGGCATTACTTTAAGAGATCCAGAGAATAGGGACCCCCCACTGGGTGGGCCTCATTTATACGATACATAATCATGATTATAATGGTATATGTATTTTCATTATTAGTAACATATTTACTTGTATCGTTATTATTAATTTATTTCTCTAAACATAAATTATATTATAGTCCTCCGTGGCCAAGTGGTCTAAGATACCCTCGTCTAATGATCCCTAATATCTCTTCGTTGAGGTCTTGGGTTCGAAGCCGTGTTGATCAAAACTCTTTACCTGAGAAAGTTTTCCACTTGCTTGCGTAAGTTTTTTTAAAAAAACAACAACAAACAAAACATATCAAATAATATATTGACTGTAATGGAGTACCCTAACTTGGGCTACGCGCCTAGGTTAGACTAGAACAGATTTCCGCTTAAAATTGCACACTGTTTTGTGACGTTATAAATGAGTCACGTGATTTCATTTTGATTTCAATTTGAAAATGATTCTAAAGGTGATGTTAAGCCATAGAAATAGCTTTGTTTCCACTAACATGTCGCCCGACATCCCTGCACTCCCCAAAATTAATAAAAGAGTCGGCAGGTAGGTCGTCAAGCAGTATTTAAGTATTATCTATTTTTAGACTGGGGATTTAGTTTCAAGATTACTTCTTCGACTAAAATATCGATTTGTCACGTTTTGGGGATTTTGATATACCAGACCAATCGGATTTGTTTGATTTATGGAAATGAGATGCTTTTTATCCTTTTTAAAAATACATTAATAGCATATTTTCCTGATTTACTCCCACGATGGTTTAAATAGCAATGAACTCTTGAATGTCAAATGCTTATAATTTTAAACGTCACCTTGACTTGTCATGACATACAAAAGAAACAAACATCTCGGCTTCATCTTGATAACCTGAAAAAAGACAAAAAAAAAGACAAAAGTAATAATGTAGTATATGTACGTAAAATTGCCACATATATAAAATAAGGTTAACATAAAGTTAAACTTAGATACGTAAACACGGCCCATATTAAAACAACCATAATTGCGTCAGTATTCTTACGTAGAAAACTAGAAGGTTTCTGTAGGATATGACGACGTATTTAATGGTCGCATTTTTTCCTAATTGATACCCTAATCATGCATGGCAGGTTCAACGTTGCTAAATTGTATAACTCTTTTTCTTGTTCAAACTCGTTTTACATTCTTATTGATAAACTGACAACATAAAAACATAACAGCATAAAAGCATAACAACATAAAAACATACCAGCATAACAAATAAGACCATGACAACAACAAATGTAAAAAAAATCAACATAAACATTAAAAAAAAATCAAATAAAACAGAAAGTTGAACATTACAGAGAAGTCCCCTACTGGGTAATGTGACAACTTTAAAACTTGATAATTGTAGTGATGTGGGGGTGGGGCGAAGGTGGGGCGGTGGTGGGGCGGGGACAGTGAGAAGATTATGTACGTTATTTTAATTTTCATTTTTGTTGTTCTGACAATGAGAATTTAAACAAATAGTACCAAATCTGGAGCCTATGAAAACTTCAAGACTAATGACAGAGCGGAATGAGGAGATTTCACATGTACTTTTATTTTATGGTAGGATCCAATGGCGGATGCATGCTTTAAAAAAAACTGGCGTACGAACCCCCACCACCATATACTCCAATATCAAAATTTAATTTTGGATGCAACAACAAATAAGAAATAGTGCCAATATCTCTATACACCACAATTTTAATGGTTCTTCATACAAAGTGATTATTTCTGTACTGCGGGTCCGGTTTGCTCAGTCGGTAGCGCGTCGTGAGTTTGAATCCCCACCCAGCTACATTTTCCATGATCGATATAAGACATTGCCTCTCATTGTCACTCGTCTCCAGGGTCGTAGCTTGGCTTAAAACGATATGTAAGCACAGTTGTAGAGGGGTCCGGGCTCCCCCTTTAATTATTTTTAGATATACTGCCGTAGGTGCGGTTTTTCTTATGTTTTTAGGGACCTGGTTATCCTTAATATTAACCTTAAATTCACTGTTTTGTAACCAAATAAACTGATAATAAATGTTATGTATTAAGTTTTGTTCACATTGAAAGAGACAAAAGAAGTAGCCTTCTGCCTCATGGTTTCGAGTGGCTACTATTTTCATACAACGTGTGTTACAATATTACAGAATAGTATACCACCTATCCCATAGGGGTCTGATTTTTATTGCATTTTTAGCATTTTTATTTTTCCAATTCCTCAGAAAAAGGTGTAGTCACGTGCCTAAGTACCTATAGGAAGCTATGCTTCTGGTCTCTTGATGGCATAAAATGACACGACGTATTCAAAAATCTGTCGCGCGATGAGCGATATATTTTATTGATGCGTCTTAAAGAGCTACAGTAAATCTAAATTGTATTACACCGCCTCATAAACAGACAAAAATCAATGGAACAAACCCATAGATATACTAGATAAGCTTGTATCAATCAATAGCGGATCCAAGTCCCCCTTCCCACTCTCCTGAGAGTCATCACATACATCTCAATTGACCGAATATTCGGTTTTTAACTGGCGTACACCCCTACTAAAACAACCATCCATTTATTACACGTCCACTAGATATATTTTCTTAAAGCACAAGTTAGACTTCTATCCCATCCACACAACCGTCTTTCGCGGCCTTGTTGTTAGGCGTCCGCCTAGGAAGCTAGAGATCGATGGTTCGAATTAAATGAGGGGTACCGAATGTTTAGCAACCTGGCGCTTGGCCGTGACAGTTTTCAGGAAGTAACTGTGTACAACACACAGGTGTCTTATAAGCCTATTGTGGCTGGCCCTTTCAATAGAAGTGACACTATAATAAAATACTTTATTTTTATTTTTTGCGTATTGATTAGTGTTGAAATTTACCCCCCCCCCCCCACCCACCCACACACACATCACCCATCACCCCACCAACTCCCTTCCTCACTCAAAAAGAGTGAACTCTTGAATCCGCCTTGTCAATCTATAGAAATTAAAAAAGCAACACTCACCTCGCGGATCGAAGCACATCGCAATAGTGAATTTACGTAAACCAGTCTACATTTTAATCCGTGTTTACGTTCTTAATATAAGACTCAGTGCTGTATGCAAAAAAACCCGCACGTTATGTGAATGACTTTACATAAAAAAAACTATTTTTCATCATGAAGTTTTTGTAATCCTCTATATGTTATCCGTGTATAAACATGTGTAAGTTAAAACCAAATCACACATATGCATATTCACGAGTACGTTATTTGTAATACATATGTATACACATCCCAGTGTTTGAAAGGTCAAGGCGCCCAATAAAATACAAAAGAATTTGTCTCGGGTAGCTTAATAAACAGGTATAAGATATCGGTTACACACGTTATTAAATGTAGGTCTATGGTTTGGGGTAACAACCACTTCCGGTTAAGAGTACATTTATAATCTCGGTAAACAACAGACATTAAAGTCACTTTCATATATATAAAGTTTGTTTTGGTATCTTGCTGTTTACTGCGGTATATGTAATAGTAAGTGTTCATTAAGTAAAACTTTTAACAATTAAGAAACCCAAAGGGAGCGACCGCAGGGGTCGATTGGGGTTAGTGTTAAACGTCATTTGACTGACAGTTTGGCGTCATTTGGCTGATACTGGGAGGGAGCTACGATGAAAGCTGAGACGATTGACGTTTGAAAGTTGATGTTTGCTTAGGCCGTTTCTAAGCATAGCTCGCGCGGCTATGTAGTTTGTAGATGACTCGTTCAGAATTGGATCAAGGGCGGAGTCTGAACAATGTCGTTCACGCGTGCGCAGTGATGACGAATTTCTTAACAATTAAGAACGAACTTAATAATTAAGTTATTTTGTAGGCTGTTGCAACAAATAAGAACGACACAATTTGAAAATTGAAGCGATTGCATTGGTTGGCTTATAAAGTAAAACACTTAATGTATGTTTTTGAATGGGGTTTCACGCCATTTTCAACACATTTCAGATTATATCTGGCATATCCAGTTGGAGGAAGATCTAAGAATGAATCTGAGTAGAACAACCGTCCTTTTTAGAGCAAGCGGGACTCGAACCTTCGACCTAAGCGGTGAAAGGTAAGTGATCTTGAGACGGCTCCTTAGACCACTTGGACACAGAGGACTCTTTAATAAGGAGTATAAAGCTATTATCAACGTATTACCTTATACAGTATTCATATACAAATATTTCAGATATTTATACATGAATATGAGTAGAACAACTGTTCTCCAGAAAAAAATGACCCCATCCCGACCCCCCGGTAAATATTCTCATGTAACATATATACATGTATACGACTTTTGGCACTAAGCTAACTCTTCGATAAAAACTCTGCAGGCCTACAACAGACTGATTATGTTCGTTTCTTAGACATATCCTGTGGTTCCATTTATTTATTCAGATAGTTTCAAAATATTGAAAATGATACCTGTTATATAATATAAATCTACATTGTATATATATATATATAACGATGACTAGATCTACAATATGTGCAAAGCTAAGTTCAATAACATGACCTTTGACATCAAAGACGCCTCATAAAAATAAAGTAGACACTGACCGATTAAACAGTGTCTTTACTAAAGTAACAAGGTCAAACTGATATGACTTTATGGAAGATGTATATTTGAACGCCCGCTTTGCCATTATAATTAATTTTCAATTCAATTCAATTCACTGTTTCATCTGACATTAAATACAAACGCTTATAGCCTCCAGAATAAGCATGCAATGCTAGCAAACGTACGGAAAATCAAGGATACAAAGCAGAGTTGAAATACACGTATTTAAGAAATTAGCCTTTTTTATATAAAATTCATGATATTGTTTTTAGGATATCAAGTAGGATGTAAACATACAACTCTTGATTACCTTGGATTTCTTTTCCATCATATAAGTGATGAATTAAAAACTCTGCCACAGATAGTTATAAGTCTGCGAACTCAGTTGAAAGTGTTCCCCCCTCCCACCAAAGAAAAATTACCAGAGTAATGACCCTGAAAAAAAAATCAGGGTATACGTACCGCATACTGGGGTAGAAATTAATGTTTACATCATGCCCTTAAAAAGTTCACATGACCAAATTTGATTAATTTCAATCACATGACATTTTGATGAATTTCAATCACATGACATTTTTGATGAATTTTCAATCACAAGACATTTTTGATGAATTTCAATCACATTGCACTTTTGATGAATTATCAATCACATGACATTTTTGAGGAATTTTCGTTCACATGGCATTTTTGATGAATTTTCAATCACATGACATTCTGATGAATATCGATTACATGGCATTTTTGATAAATTTTCAGTCACATGTCATTTTTGATGAATTTTCAATCACATTGCATTTTTGATGAATTACCAATCACATGATATTTTTGATGAATTTTCAATCACATGGCATGTTTGATGAATTTTCAATCACATGGCAATTCTCGATGATTTGTCAATCACATGGCATTCATTTATGATTTTTCAATCACATGGCATATTTAATGAATTTTCTCTTAACAATATTTCTAAACTATACGAGTATGCATAAACATTTTGCATATAGAGCTATGATTATGCAAGATACACACTTTTTTATTTATAGTCAATGACCAGTAAAATATAGACACCACCAGCTATGTATAGCTATTGGCCGACATGTGAAATAAACATGGACAGGTTCTTCATTTCGTTACCTACCATCGGCAGTCTTGTCCCTGCATGACACCCGGACCCCTCGGCTGATATTGTTTCTATCTGATGAAACGATCATGATAGATTCTCACAGTAGGACAGTCTATTGACTGTTAAATATATGTGTATATGCTGCCTAGTGTGTGCTACAGTCCGCATCTATTTAATATTTCAAGGACATCCGTTGGTAGCGCGTCTGACTATAAATCCATGTATCGTGAGTTCGAATCCTCACCCGCTCCCATTCTCCGTGATTATTGCTATATTCTACATTGTGTCTCATTGCTATTCGTCTCTCTCCGCTGATTCAAGAGGCAAAGTTATCAGTTACTTGCCTAGGTGGAGTGTACTCGAGTACTGATTAACCTTCCAGGATCCAAGGAAAGAGTGGTTAGGTTAATTTGATCGCCTGTTAGCCATCAATGACATAAACATGACGATGACTATTGAAACAAACAAATAAAGTACGTCATACTTTGAGACTATAACGATACCGGCGGCACCACAGGACATATATAGAGAAAATGAGATAAGATCATAATACGATTAATCATCACGGCCTAGTTCGACTTGTGATAACACACGGAGTGGTAACGAGTTGAAACGGCGAGTTCCACATTTCGTCATGGTATATCACAGCGGTAAGTGTGCTCCTATATAAGTTATTTTAGTGGGATTTAACGCCAATTTCATCACATTCCAGGTTATATATGGCATATCCAGTTTTACTGGTGGAAGACGGTCTCCGAATGAATCTGCGTAGAACCACCGTTCTTCCGCAAGTTACTGCAAAACCTTCTCAAATATAGTTTGTTGGAGCGAGCTGAACTCGAAACCTACGACCTTAGCGGTGCGAGGTAATTGATATTGAACGTCGCCTTCGACCGCTCGGCCACGGAAGAACCCCCTGGCCTAAGTTTTATAAATACAGTTTTAGTGGCACATACTATTAACAATTGATTAGACAATACATTTAACCTATTTTACAGCTAAACTACATTTGAAAAACAACCAACGCGAATTATAGTGTTGGAAAGAAAGTAAAAGTTGGTTGCTTCTGGTCAGCTACCATTATTAAGACGGCGACTCTGATTGGCTGAATAAAGTATAGGGGTGTTATGGACATTTTTTTTTATAGTAAGCTTGGTTGAAAATGTCCAACTGGTAAATGGTGACAATAAAATTGTGTTAAGCAACTGTAAATAAACGTTATGTTCTTTACTATTTTACTGACTGAATTAATTTTATTAAGGAAACTCTGGAAATTAAAATTGATGGACATTTGATATTTTCTTGCTGAAAGTGGAAGTCACCAGCTCACCGGACAACAATTACGTTTTACCGCATTTTTGGACCTTTTCATTTATAAAAGTATTTTAATATAATATAGGACATTTTGGTCCACGAATGCTGGAAGAATGGCCAATACGGAAAAACGTTATTTTGTACGTCTACGGGAAACGCAATACTGGTAGCTTACCTTGGGGCGGGTCTGGACGGGCGGGGCGGGGCGGGCAGGCTAAACAGGCGCAGACAGGCAGGCAGCCAGATAAAACATGTTCCATATCCGGTTTTAACAATGGAGGACATTTATTGAAAACCTCAGACTAATTTAAATAAATGTTTTGGAGCGAGCTGGGATCGAATACACGATCACATGTTTGAAATGCAGCTATTGGCGGCACGACAGTGTCTTGGACCATTCAACCACGGAGCATCATGATTATTAAGTTGAACAAATCCTCGTGAATGTGTTGTACATTTCCATTATTATTTTAGATTGTTTCTACCTGCTTGTCACAGCGATTCTGTGCAACATTGCACGGTCTGGTAAGTAATATGTGTATAAACGTTTTATTTTATTTTATTTTGGTTTAATAGCAAATTGAAAAGCAAAAATTAAAACACTACTTGATGTTTAACGTATCACAGAATATTTTTTGTATAATAGCACTAAAGCACGGACCAAAGGAACTTATGAAAATTGAATACCAAACAAGTCATTGATAAACTATAAATAAATATTAATAATGCAAAAATCGATAAATAAATAAGAATACTACAGTAATCGATGTATTGTATGCATTTTCGACCTTTGAACTGCTGTTTTAATGATACTGCTAGTACCCATTCCAGGTATTGTATGCATGTTATGCATTTTTACCTTTGAACAGAAGAACAAGAACTGCTGTATGTTGTTATTTCTTTTTCAGCATTTTGATAATACCGCGAGTACAAGTCTTGATCAAATCCGACGCTTGATTTTCTAAAAGAAAAACATCTTGACAAGTTGTGCAGAAGAGACGTTTGGATTTGGAAGTAAGATCTGATTGGTTGAAACAAACACACCTCTGCAATGGTTATATTATAATAAAATTCGGACGGAAGTCATGGCTGTTATCTTGAACAAGACCTTTGTCATAGAAAATATCTAGTAATATAAAATAATGAATACATAAATAAACATCCAAACGAAACTCTTTTGAAATACTATGAAATCTCCGAGGTTGACCGATTACTTGAATCAACCAATCAGAAGAGAGTTTTTTGAATTTCGCTTAATAAAATGAGTGTTATTCTCGGCCGAACTTGTAAAGATGTTTGTCTTTAAGAAAATCAAGCGTCGCATATGATCAAGACTACACGAGTTCCTAATCGAGACATTGTTTGAATGTTCGACCTTTGAACCGTATACCAACTTATGTATTTTTTTCAGTGTTTTCCCACAAAAATGTATCGATATTTTTTTATACAAAATAAAATAATTACAATTTATTGAATCCGATACAAATCAAGTCACAAAGATAATATTTGTAATTCACGTTTTCTTTCTCCATTTACCAGAGGCGATAACGTGCTACAGTTGTACAAATGTCACCCTGGTTTCCGATTGTCATAGCAGTGTGGACTGCGGACCTGGCGAAGTAAGCGTTATACGGCACATCCATGTGTTTGTAGAAATTTTTGAACAATGCTCGGGACTATAACGGCAGTACTCCGGTATGGCTTCGTTAATGTCGGTAGAGCACCGGTAGCGCCCCGTAATGGATCAGCTGCTTTCTCGCCGTAGCTCCGCCGATTTTCTCGCCGTTGTTAACATTTTGCTCCGGTTAAGTTCCGGAGAGGTACATCGATAGTGTGTGACAGGCCCTTTAACCAAGTAAGCCAGAAAGATGTTGTAGTTGTATGGTATTAAGTGTCGCTTACTTCAATTGTTCAGTCGTGTCGCGACTGTGTCTACTTGAGACAATATTCTGAGCGCTGGCACACTAGAGAACCATGTCGCAGACACATGGTGTGATACCCTACCCAGTCACATTATACTGACAATGGGCTGACCCGACCTAGAAATTCCCTCTAAATGCTGAGCGCCAAGCGAGGACGCTTCTAGTACCAGCATTGTTCAAGTCGTTGGCATGACCCGGCCGGAGGATCAACCCCACCACCTTCCACTTGTGAGACGAACGCTCTACCCATAGATCTATATCTCACACAACTATTACATTTCCCACTGGGCTCATTGTAACAGTTATGTCCAAAACACATTTCATATTTTTGTTAAAATTTAACTTGGCAAATACTATCTGTAGTGCTTGGTTTAAATTCTAAAAATAAATATCTTGTGTTTTAACAAAGTAATTTGCTTAGAATTGGTGAACGCTATGTGAATACATGTGAAAAAAAAAAGAAACTTGTAAATTCTTACTTTTAAATGTTTGTTTCGTTCCTATTTTTCAGTCGTGTTTCCTGGATTCAATATATACATCAAAAGGGTTCAGGTACACATTAGGATGTCGAGATAATAAGGTTATTAAATCAATATATAGCTATAGATGAACAAATAAATAAACAGGAAGTCAGGCAGACAGGCAGATATAAAGATGTTGGCTGGCTGGCTGGCCGACCAACCGACCGACCGACCGACCGACCGACCGACTGGCTGGCTGACTGTTCGACTGATGGCTGGCTGGTTGGCTGGCTGGCTGGCTGGCTGGCTGGCTGGCTGCCCGACCAACCGACCGACCGACCGACTGGCTGGCTGACTGTTCGACTGATGGCTGGTTGGCTGGCTGGCTGGCTGACTGTTCGACTGACTGACCACTTGCATCATCTTGTATCACTTTTCAAGCATCTTTCATCATCGGGCAGACACATAGTCAAACGAATGGAGTAACCCTCTATCAAGGGGAATAACCTCGTTAAATAATGAATAAGGTCTGCTTGTGTACAATATATAACGCTATAACGCAAATAAATTTGAATATATTACTTTTAAAATGGCGGCCATTTTAAAATGGCGGCCATTTTAAATTGCGACCATTTTGAAAGTGGGCCTGTAGCTAATGTTGCTCGGAATGGTTTTGTCTATCATTGTACAAATGTTGGTGCTTTTATAAACAAATGCACAATTATCTCACAAATCTACACTAGCAGAATATATCGCCATTTTGAAATAAACACAAACTAATTTGTCCATTTGGTAGCAATGCCCTACTGTCTTGCCCTCAGTAGTGGGGAGAGCTGCGGTTGCCCAAGTAACAGGCGACTGCCAAGAATGTTGTTCCGTCAGCAGATGTAACAAAAAGCTCTGCGTCCAAGGTAACCATTGTACTTTCTGTATCTATTAATTGTAGATGGTAATGAATAGTTTTATACATTCCATTCACGTTGTTTTAGATGACAAGATGAAGTATATTCAGTTACACTACATGTATATCTATATTATCGATCTCGTTTTTTGAGAAATGCAAGGAAAGTTGTTTATATGGCAAATATTATTTTTGTTTTCTTATCTTGTAATTTGATTCGAGTCGATAAGCTGGTATTGTTAAAATATATCAATTTCGCTGAATTTTTCGCTGTGCGTATGTCTTTAAACAGAACAAAGGCTCGTAAACAGATGTCTACCATACCAGCATGGTTGCAAACCTGAATTAAAAACTCCCTGAATATTCCCTGACTTTTTATTTTCCATACACTAACATATCCAATATATGGAACAAAATCATATACAGCCTCCCTTCCACTAATACTGTTGTCTCTTCCATCTATTTTATTTTATTATATCCTTAACAATTATTGTACACTGTTCAGATTAAACACTTCTAAGAAACACAGACCGATGTAAAAAGGTAAAAAAAACATACAAATTCACTGAATCAACACAGCTTGTTAAAATCTCAAGAACATTCAGAGGTTACATAATATTTTATTGTTAACATATGTATTATAGTTCATACAGAGTAAGAAACTTCACTGAAGAGATTGAATTGATTAAATATTTAACGTCATTTTTATGCTATTGAGGGCTAACAGACGACCAGTTAGCCTAACCACTATTTCCTGGGATCCTGTAAGGTTAACCAGTACTCAAGCACAACCTATCTCCGCAAGTAACTGATAACTTCTCCACTTGAATCAGCAGTGAGAGACGAATGATAATGAGACACAATGTCGCATGTGAATCATCACGGAGACTGTTGCCGGGCGGGGATTCGAACACACGACCCCTGGATTGATAGTCAGACGCGTAACCGACTGAGCTAATCGGGACCAGCTCAATGCAGAAATATACGCATGCCATAAAACGTTCACAAGCACCTGGTCAAACACATTTTTCAAATTACTGTAGCAAGATCCATATGACCAAGTCATTACTGTATTTTTTTACTTTAATCAACATTTTAGTCACAAACGTACATAAATTATATTTAGCATACATTTAACAATAAATCATAATGCCATACGTTTAACAAATTATGTAGAAAGGATACAGAAAAAAGTTTTAGAAGCTCATGTAAATCTGCTTTCATAACAGTTATTTTACATTTCATGTAGACTTTGTCGTATAGTTCTGTAATAATTTCAGTTTGGCCAAATATGCAAAACTTGATAAAAGAAAGCATACGGGTTTATTCAGATAATTTCAAATAAAAAGTATTGGTTGAAGGGATAGAAAGAAAAAGACTTCACTGATTTTATCTTCTTTTATCGTTTCATTCCGATACAGGGGATAGGTGTTTTGCAAGTTTATGTTTATCAATTCAATCTACTCTGTTATCATTGTTTCTTACCATCTAAGATCAAATAGAGATGTGCCGTCATAATTCTGCAAGTAAACATAGCATCGAATATGAAAAGTCATTATCCATTTAACTGTGTGCGACACTCAAAACGTTTGGTTTTTATAATATAATTTTAAACTGCCATAAAAAACGAGTTGTTGTCAGTTAGTTTAAGAGTTTCATAATATTTTTGAGGAGGGTTTAACGTCATTTTTTAACACGCTTCAGGTTATATATGGCATGTCAAGTTTTAAAGAACCCTCAGGATGAATCCGAGTAAAACCACCGACCTTCCGCAAGTAACTGGCAACTTTTCTCACATAAGCGGGCGAGACTCAAACCTCGTCTTTAGCTGTGAGAGGCAAGAGCTCGTGAGGCGGCACCTTAGACCACTCGGCCACATTGAAATCATGGTCACTATCATTTATAATAACACTATTTTTAACAATGAAATTATCGTATTAAATTGTTACCTTAGAAATTCATCAAAAGTATGCAATAAATATGATAAGCAAATTTGCCTTATAATTGTTTAGATGACCAATGCAAAGATGGCCATGACCTGGACTGCGAGGTCACCAATACAGTATATGATATATGCAGTGATGTGGAGCACTCGAAGCTTGTCTGTCGGCGTTATTGTGGTTTATGCAGCCTGGGTAACTAATATTTTCACAAAACAAAAGGTTTGACAAACTTTGTATTGAATGATATTAAAGACAAAAATAAAAACAACATAAACTTCATAATCATCATCATCATCATCATCATCATCATCATAATCATCATCATCATCATCATCATCATCAACAACAACAACAACAACAACAACAACAACAGCAACAGCAACAGCAACAACAACAACAACAACAACAACAACAACAACAACAACAACAACAACAACAACAACACATCTTTTTGTACTTGTTGTTATATGGTGTTTAGCGTCGTTTTTCAAAATAAAAATCAGTTATACTGCTACAGTATCTTCCTGAAACAGTATTATCAGCGCTGCCACATTGAATATCAGGCCGCAGACATATGGCATGATACCTGACCTAGTCACATTATACTGACACCGGGCCTACCAGACCTAGAACTATCCTCTCAATGCTGAGCGTCAAGCGAGGAAGTTTCTGGTACCATTTTTCAAGTGTTTGGTATTACTCGAACGGACATCGAACCCACGACCTTTCGCATGCGAAGCGGACGTTCTATTCATGGACGGACTTGATCACCAGCTCGATTTGATTGTGTGTTAATATCGGTTATCAGGCTACTAATGTGTATTGAAACTGGTCCAGGTCAATCTGTTCCATGTGTGTCAGGCTGTATGTCATCACTTTAGCCATAACCCCAGCATATTGCTAGAAAGTGGCATGATTTAAACTTCTCGTGTATAGCGTTGAAGGTTTTGTAAGTTGACCGGTGTGTCCCGCAGAACGCATGCACCGCCATACTCAAAGAAGTCAATCAAATGTCCACATGAAAGGGCTCGTACGCTTTTTCAGGGAGATATTGAAAGCTTGATCGATTTGTTTACAAGTTGGCATCTCCATTAAAGTCACGATGAAATATGATTGTTCATTATTGTTCGTGATGTTGGGCCTTTATAGACTGAACGTTATAGCCAGGCCGGCAGCCTTGGGCAGATTCGGACAGAGTCTCAGGCAAATTCGGGCAGAGACTCGGAGAGGGAGTTTCGACCGCAGTCTCTCGCATACGGAGGGAGCACTCTGATCTGTCGCTTAGCCACTGGCAATCTGTTGCTAAGTTGCTAAAAATACTGTTGGTAAAACCACGTGTTTGTTCTAAGTATTGCCATAGTAGTACAATGGCCTCTAATAAAACAATGAGAGCTGGTTCTATATTCAGGAAGCGGACTAGAGAACGGTTCATATAAGCTTTGAGCTTTCTTCACAATGGACATTTAGTATAATAATATTAACCATATAATGGTTCATAACAGCGGGTTGCAGCAGTGTAATTATGTCTCTGGTGTTTATCATCTTTAAAAAGGCACAAGTATGACTATATCTTGGTGCTGATTTTTCCAAAAATAATGGTTTACATGTGATAAGTAAGAAAATCGACCACAAGTGTTAATATCGGTCATCATGTTACTAATTTGTATTGAATTTGGTCCAGGTCAGACTGTTCCATGTGGGTCAGGCTGTACGTCATCACTTTAGCCATGACCCCAACCTGAAGGCTTGATTGATTTGTTTACAAGTTAGCAGCTCCATTAAAGTCACGATGAAATATCACTGTTCATTATTGTTCGTGATATGGGGGCTTTATAAACTGGACACTTTAGTCGTACTTGAGAGATTCGGTCAGAGACTCGGAGAGTGAGTTTCTTACGGAGAGTCTCTAACGGAGAGAGCACTCACTCTGGTCTGTAGCTTGGCATCTTGCTATCTGTTGCTAAGAATTAAAAGTACTATTTGTAAAACCACGTGTTTGTTCTAAGTATTGCCATGGAGGAAATAAGCGTACGTTTTGGCGCCTTAGACAAGGATTTCAACCCTGGGATATAACGCCGCGGACACAACGCAGATACATGGTTAGTGGTTTACATTGCTATACTCAAATTGGGTTCAGACTGGCAATTGCAAATTAATTGATTTTTTTTAATAAAAAACATCACACAATTTGGGGCAACAGATGGCAAACTTTAAGAACGTGCGGGCACAGACCAGGTCTCTCGGGACACATGGTATGGTTTATTTCGCAGTGTCCCTCGGAACACAGGGGATGAATTATTTGGTAGGTTCCCTTAGGACACAGGGGATGGATTATTTTACAGGGTATCTCAGAACACATGGAATGGTTTATATGACAGGGGCTCTTATGACATTGCCACAAGGGATGGTGTATTTAGTTAAATTTCTCAGGACACATGGGATGTGTTATTTTACCGAAACGCTCGGAACACAGGACATGTGTTATTTGACAGAAATACTCAGGGAGCAGAGGATAACTTATCTGGTTAAAATGTTTGACAATTCACCCGTTAGTGAGTTCAAAGGCTGTGTCTGTATTCAATCTGCAGATAAGTACTCTTCCATCATGATAATAATGATGTGAGAATCTGAGAGTATCAGAGAAGTTAGAAATATTTGGGTGACGATGTAAAAAGAATGTTAGATGATACATAAAATTGACTGGGGACCAATTAAGCGGAAAAATCAACAACTTAGAATGTTATAGACGAAGCACTAGCAAACTCCAGTCATTTAGAGGCCCAATGGCTTTAGTAGGAGAGATAACGACGAATTGATAAGTAAAACGTATTCGCCGGGGAAATCAGGTACGCGTATAATCAATGTAGTGATATTTAATTGTAAGGATAATTAACGCAGGGATAATTTACTAGGGATAATTAATTTTAGGAAATTAGAATTAAGGTGCCTTTTATATTAACTGTTGATTATCATATTTTTTTGTAGTATGACTCTTTACCTGGGGATTGACGAGAAATCATTGTAAACCAGAGGTGTGGTTGTCTCAGTGAAAGGTTTGCCAGATGAAAGTAAATTTCTAAATTGTGGTATTGTTTTGATAAGTTTGGCTTTGAATTCTAATTTTGATAATGTATTGTTTCCGTTAAACCTTTTTAAGTAAGCATTGCCATATGAATTTAAATACGAGTGGGCATTTGGCTGTTACACGGAAGGCGAACACAACTCGACAATTGGAGCAAGGATCGCGCCAGTATCATGTTAGATCTACAGGCATCGAGTAGATGTCGACGCTCCAGATGAAACCGACGCGATTAATGGACCGACGTATCGACGCGATGAATGGATCGACGTATCTACGCTCGGGGTTGGAAATTATGCTAATGAAATGAACATATAAGTATGTGCTGTACTTGTGTAAATAGAAGTTGCAAGAAACGGCAAGTACAGAACTGCGCGTGATTAAATTGTCAGTAAAAGGCAATATGCGAACTGTAAATAAATCTACAATGTACAAAATGGAGATGGATATATTATTATGTACTATAACTATTAGTCGAAGAACGAGTCCGGACGTAGTTGTAAACACAGAACTGTGTTTTAACAAATTGTCACAGGTGTGACATTGGCGAACTGTAAACTATGATATAATGTATTGTGGTGATGGGAATGAATAGTACCATGAACTGGTTATTTAAAAGTTGACAGAGCTAACGTGTGTAATAAATTCATAGAGACGGTGCGTATACGGAGATATACATGTGGCACATAACAATAACATGGTGAAATGGCAGCTTGACCGTAGAAGGCGATTCAATACATAGATGACCTTGAAACGTTGGGAAATACCAGATGTACATAGCAGAGCAGACATTGAATAGATCGTAATGAACGGTGAATTAACACTTAACAAGAGACATTTATTTTGAAAAACGATCATGTGTGGATTTATGATACTTCAATAAAACCGAACTTAAAATAATTTCTTGTAGTGAAATATATATTATAACTTATAGTGTTTCAACAAAATTGGTTTATAATGTTTCAGTAATTTGAATTTATAACTTCTAAGTAAATTGAATTTATAATGTTTTAGCAATTTAAATTTGTGATGTTTCAATAATTCTGATTAAGTGATTCAAGAACTTAAACTGGAAGCGACTTGGTAACTTGGACATAAAGTGTTTTAGAGACTATATATGAGCATGCCACAACGAGAACATACGCCATAGCTGGTTATGCTGATTGACTTTAACTTAAATATTATGATTCTAACTTAACCAATCATGAGTTCAACTTAGCCAATTACGATTTTAACTTGACCATTTATTATTCTAACTTAGCCAGTTATTATATGAATCGAATTGCCCTGATAGACAAAAATGTAATGGTACACATTTTGTCTTTTGTTGGGAAGGTATATGTTAATATCGGTCATCATTGTACTAATGTGTATTGAATTTGGTCCAGGTCAAATTGTTCCATGTGAATCAGGTTGTACGTCATCAATTTAGCCATGACCCCAACCTGAAAGCTTGATTGATTTGTTCACAAGTTAGCAGCTCCACAAAGTTCACAATGAAATATGAGTGTTCATTATTGTTCATGATGTGGGGGTTTTATTAGCTGGACACTTTAGTCAGACTGGAGAGATTCGGACAGACTCGGAGAGGGAGTCTTTTACGGAGAGGGCACTCACTCTGGTCTGTAACTTGGCACCTTGCTATCTGTTGCTAAGTATTAAACGTACTATTTGTAAAACCACGTGTTTGTTCTTAGTATTGCCATAGTAGTACACACAGTCAATGATTCCACAGTTATTCGCTAGTATATTGTTATGCGGCAAATTTCAGTGAAATTTGTTAAAATATTTGTTTTGAATCACGGAAAAAGACGACAAATTTTATTTAAATTTGTTTATAATATTTTTGAATAACTGAAAATTGTGTCGTACGGTAAACTTTGATTTGAGTATTTTGAATAATAAACTCGTAATTTTAACATTAGTGAAAAACTTTTCTAGTTCGATATCTGCATTTTTTGAATATCTTCGCAGCTTGTCGAACATACTAATCGGATCACTTAATCACTTAAACAAGGGTTCAATTTTGGCGATAGAGTCTTGACTTAAAGCAATTATCCGCAAGTGTTATGACTGGAAGAGCTTGGCCGGATATAAATAATCAGTTTAATCAAAGGTAGTCGATACACGTAAATTGATGTAACAACATGTTATAGATGTACAAAATTGGGGTTTCCTGGGATTAGTTTAAGCCTAATCGCATTATATTTATGTAGATGCCCCTTTTTCGCAGCTAATACGCTATGAAATGATTGGTCAAGAAATCACCCCTAATTAATATACAGCATTTCATTGGCTTAAACTGACAGGACACTTTTCATTATATAAGGTACCTTACTCCAGGTCCAGTCACTTAACATCTGTGACTCGTTTTATTAAATTGTGTAATAAAGTTTTATTGGACTGGAAAAGGATCTCTTTTTATCTTTTTAGGTAAGTGATCTTTTCTTGAAGTTTATTTGTAGATATATGTTATTTTGTTTTAAAATAAATCTTATGTTCTGCCATAATAAATATACAGTGTGAAAGTTTAAAATATATGAGATTCAGTTGAAAGTTATCAGAATTGTATATTCATGAATTGATTTGTTCCGAGTTTGTTGATAAGTTGATATACATGAAGTCCAAGACGATTTATTCAGTTAAGT
This sequence comes from Panopea generosa, assembly GCA_029582155.1. Classification (NCBI taxonomy): domain Eukaryota; kingdom Metazoa; phylum Mollusca; class Bivalvia; order Adapedonta; family Hiatellidae; genus Panopea; species Panopea generosa. The sequence goes on from CM055911.1 coordinate 7,980,216, forward strand.
ACTTTTTAGGTTCATATGAACATTATTGTTAATGTTTTTCTCTTTAACACTTGCAGTATCTTAATGAAACAAAATTATCTTATTTATAGATGTACAATCTTCAACAGTACAAAATACCTTTCCGGTCTTTTCGGTATTTGTCTCTTTCGGTTCGATAAGTTAAATTATGTACTCTCGTAAATTAAAGTTGTACAAAACAAAATTTAGAATTGGAAATTTATAAATTGTTTACAAGTTTTTGTAATTATACTTGTTTTAAAATTGAGAAATGGATTCTATGGTAAGACGTGAATAGTTTAGATTATTATTAATTGAATTGATTCAGCTTTCGTGTTAAATTTCAGTTTAATTTGGCGTGTTGCTTTTACAAAATCAGTCAACAGACTGTGAATAATTTTATTCATATTCTATGTGAGATTGGTTTTGTTTATAACACCTTGAATATATATTGATGGATATTTGTAATTGTGTTATATTCTATTCTGTTCTATATGCTATTCTTTTAACTTCACTTAACATCTGTGACTCGTTTTATTAAATTGTGTAATAAAGTTTTATTGGACTGGAAAAGGACCTCTTTTTATCTTTTTAGGATCAACCCATTATTACCGTGCTAACGGCACAACAATATCCCAGTATCTGTCATCACCCGTTTCTGGCATACTCTAATGTAAACAGCTATATTCCCAAAATGTACTCATGGTCGCAAAATCACTGTCGACAGTGTTGACAACGCAGTTTTCGGCAATTCATTTTTTTTAGATTAGCAAATAAAGCAGTTAAATGTGCTAAGACAAGTCTTGGTAGATATTTCGTAGGAATTTTATTACTGGAAAACGTATTTCTGTCGAAGTAAATGAATTTAATGATGACCGAATATGCATAAAAACCTATGTCGCCAGTGAATTTTCCATTACAAAACTTGATAAAAACACCACAGTGACTGCATATTTTGAAGCTTTCTCATTTTGGCCCTTTTTCTAGTCTGATACAAAAATCGCAAATAAAACCAAGGGTGTTTCTTGCATTCTTTGAGTATCATTTTCAAAAGTAACAAATTTATGCATGTCTCCAAAAACGACCTATGGTACCGTACCGATTTGTAAAGTGAAACATGTCAAATGCCACGTTATTAAGAATTCTTTTGCCTTCTTATGTCCATGATGGTCTTATCCATTTAATCAATAGAAACATAAATGTTATGTTCTTTTTCCTGCCACCGTTGATACTCTAAATACACACGTCAACTGATTTCTATAGTTAATCTCTTTAAACTTTATTTTGTATTTACACGAGAAATACCGACGTTCCGTAACAAGAGCAATCATGTTTGCATTTAGTTGTAGACTTTTTCATGGCGACGTTATGCTGATAATGTTTGTTGATTGGTAGCAAAGTTTGTCATAAGTCATGTTTCAACAGATATTATTTATTGAACTATAACTGTTTTTTTTTTTTTATAAAATGTTATTGCCAAAAGAGGTGTCTTAGTAAAATATAATTATTTACACATCTCACAAGTTATAATACTTTTGATACATTTATAGTTGATGGAAAGTGGTCCCCATGGTCATCGTGGTCATCGTGTGACGTCACGTGTGATAATGGAACACAAACACGGACCAGGACATGTACAGAACCCGCTCCGGCAGCCGGTGGATCACCTTGCAGCGGAAGTGAGCAGGAAAAAATCCCTTGTTCCAGGGACGCTTGTCCTAGTAAGAAAACATTGTTGTTGTTGCTATTATTTCTGTTTTCTTAAAATCATAGATATCATTCAGCGTTGTTAGAAAACAGAGTAGAACTTAAATGGTTGCTAGAGAATGTAAAGGGAGCTATTTGAGTTCACTCAGTTTGATAAGGTGGCCGCTCTGAAATCCACCCGGCGTCTCTTTATTGGAGTTTTTGAATGGAGTTTAACGTCATTATCAACACATTTCAGGTTATATATGGCGTATACAGTTTTACTGGCGGAGGAAGATCTCATAATTAATCTGAGTAGAACCACCGTCCTTCCACAAGTAACAGGCAAACCTTCTCATTTTTGTTGATGCGAGATTTAGCAGTGAGAGGTAGATGGTCTTGAGACATGGAGGACTAACGTCCTGTGTTTCTCTAAGCCTCGTCTGATAAAGTTGTTTATGTCAGACACTAACATGGTATTCTCTATCTCTTTTTTTTAAACATATTTATCAGTTCATGGGTCCTGGAGTGACTGGGCGGGCTGGGGGTCATGCTCGGTGACATGTGGGATCGGTATGCAGTCGAGGGACAGGTCATGCTCCAATCCACCCCCGAGCAGGTATGGTGACCATTGTTTTGGCGGGAACCAGATATATAGAATATGCTTGCCCGGAGCATGCGCAGGTGGGCATAATATTGTTAAAAAAGCAATTATATGAGAAAAAAGAAAAGTTTATATATATTTTTATTTTGTAATATAAAACTACCATAACTATTACTAGGGAGTATTTATAAGAAATATACATAATAACAGGATGCTTATCTTTTTTTGCCTAAACATGTCTAACACCCGGTATGTGTGGCGTCCTTCAAGCGCGTGATTGTTTTCTAAATCTAAATTGTTTCGCAATCGATGTGAAATAATATTAAAATAAGTTTAAAACAAAACAATAATAAATTTGGTGGTTGTGTCCTTTGAAAACTGCGCCTTTTGTTGGTTATATATTTCTTTATTTAAAGAACAAAACCAACTGTGGCATTGTGTCATCTCTGCGGTCCAACGCTCTGAGAAAAGTCTGTCAAAAATATGCACTGTTTCTTAGAAAAATAAAATACACAAGTTTTAAAATGAAATGAACACTTTTGGAAAAGTAACAATCAGCTTGACATATACACAACTAAACTATCAGCATTGTTTTTTTAATAAACTACTCAAGCATCTAACCACTTTCCAACTAAGGTCATCGTAGCTACACCGTACGAGGTGCATTTCACGAAAGTAACATAAAACAAAAATCATCGTAACCTTAAACCAACAAGTATTCATAATAGTTTAATATTATTTCAACCCAGAGTTGGTTCAAATCTTGCAGAAAATGATATAATTTCAAGAAATACAATTATTTTAAGCGTTGATTAAAGTTTGAATATACAAACAAAAAAGAATCTGCAAAAAATATAGAATTTTATACATAATTATAATGATAATTTATATATTAGAAATAATTATATCGTTGATAGAAGAACCCATGACAAAATGTATTCAAATGATCTAACATTAAATCATATTCATTCTAGACGGCGGGTGGTCATCCTGGAATAGATGGGGTACGTGCTCGGTGTCATGTGGTGGAGGTATTCAGACACGTGCACGGTCATGTAATAACCCTACACCGTCGCAATTTGGACGAGATTGTCAAGGAGATGCACACGAGACAACAGCTTGTAGAACCTCTCAATGTCCAAGCGACCAGGGTAACTAAGGTTATAATTCATATAACTGAGTCAAATCAGTTTGCTCAAACATGGAATAATCGAATACCAGTTAGAATATCTGGTTAAACGATGCTAATAGATAGATAAAAATATAATCACAATAATGTAACAGGGTTAAACATGTTTTCTGTGTTGATAAACGCAAACGGTGACCAACCGAACGAAAAGTAAACGGAAATCACCGTGCACCGGCGCTGTCCCCATTTCTCTTCAAGTCTTGTAATTAAACACAGAAACGAATATCTCTCAGAGATTTAAGAGTTTGCAAATGTTTAATTTAACTGAACGCAGTTCACGAGACGGTAAAATTAAAATTCAAATTGCAAGCTTTGTTACGCGAATGAGTTTGTTGAATGCACACGTTTATGTTTTTGGAATTGAAAACGCGCCGAAAACGAAAATTGGTGCACTCGTACATCTAGGTAGTCTCCCAGCACTCTTCATGATCGGTTTTGCTACTATCCGTTCCAAGGCAGACATATGTTGTCATTTTTATGCCCCCCAGGGGTCGAAGACCCGGAGGGCATGTAGTATATGAACTGTACGTCTTTTTGTCTGTCCGTCCGAAATACATATGTACCTTGTGGACTCAACTGCTCTTACAGTTTTCATCTTCTTTTAATCAAACTTGTTATACATCATCACCATCACCGGAACAAGCGCATATTTTCAGTGGGGACATCCGTGTACTAATTGAACACAATTCGTGCGTGTTTCTTACGTGTTTATATTATTATAAATGTACTTATTCTACTCAATGTGTGTGTTTGTGATATTCAGGTGATTCTTCACTTTCAATACTACGTCACTTGTTAGATATCTGCTAAATAAAAACTAAATTTACATTTCGACCGTATCACACAGTATTCTGTAAGTCAAATGAATTTATTCAAATTACTTAATCGTTAATAAAAGTCTTTATTATTATCATTATTAAATGTTTTGTTCCGAGTAAAGGAATATAGTTCATCTAAGATGTCCAATCCAGAACAAGAGAATAACCTATATTATCGTAGATTTACGTTATTTCGAATAGACTAATGTTACAGTATGTAAAGTGGCAGAATAGCAAAAAAATAAAGTTGTAGTAACACTATTACTGAGGAATTGAGAGCATGTGTTCATGAATAATAGCCATTGACTAAATTCAATACTTAGATAAACGTAGTAGTTTAGATTTCTTGAAATATTCCTGAAAGGAAGTCAAAAAATCAACAAATATGTTATGTTTGTAAATATCATGTTAATTTTAAGCCGTGAATTACTATTTTAAAAAATGTCACATATTTGGATATACAGTAGAACGTCGACGGCTCGAAAACGACGAGACTGTAAAACACAATTCGAGTCGAGGGTTATTCGGGCCAAGTACTGTTCAACATCATACCAAAAAAGTACATGTAATACTTCACTCGCATATACATTGAAATAGGAATTCGGCCGGGACCAGGTAAGTGTTCGAGCTATATGTGGTGTTCCAGCCACCCGTGTTCGAGCCAACGAAGTTCTACTTTATAAATGGTTATATTGTACTGATACTTAAACTCCGTGGAAATAACCTGGATATTGCATAGATTAAGAATTTGTTTTTGTAAAAAAGGGATTTGACTTATATTATTCTAAGGGAAAATAGAGCTTCAATCTTTAAACCATATATTTTTCCTTTTCCAGAATTGATACCAGCATTCACTGTCACGGAACCGGGGCCCCTTCAGCCACACAACGTTCTCACCTTCAATAAAACTATTATCAACATAGGTGGTGATTTTAATTTGTCAACTGGACTATTTACCTGTTACAGGGCGGGCGTCTATTTCTTTACGTTGTCCTTAGTTAAGTCGCGTTCGGTTTCCTCTCCGACTGATTACGTGCAGTGTGTCATCAGTAAGAACGATGCGGATGTTTTGTTAGTTCGTGTTGACCCGACTGATGACGACACGGATAAAGGGAGCGCGCAGGCAGCTAACTCGGCGATGTTGCATCTTAAGAAAGGAGATGTTGTGAAATTGGACAGCTGTAACGAACCATCAGACATGGAGGCATGGTCATCATTTTCCGGATTCCTTGTTAATCCTGATGTTTAAAATCTTTTTTCACTTAATGTTGATAGACTTTAAACTCTATTGCATTTTGCATAGATTACTTAACAAGCAATGACAATACGGTGTTTAAACTATATTGTACTACATTGCGTCTTGTTTCTGTACTAATATAAAACTCAGTTTGATGGCAATTGAATTAATTATTTTCATTTTAACGAAATTGTGAACATGATACGTTTGATTGTTATCATCCAATTCAGTAAAGTCTAAATAATATGCTTTTGTTTTGTTATTGATTTATGATCACTGCTTACTGGGGGTTGAACACAAACCTATCTGATAACTGAATACTATTTTCAAAGCACAAACTTTAACTAGCAGACTTTCTTTTAAGTATGTCCAGGGAGGTAATGGAGAGAAGAAGTGGGATATCGACCGGTGGCGATGTAAAATAAGCTTACATACACAAGCACGTATTTCTATTGCTCGTCAAGCCTGATCGGGTTCCGAATTTGCTCCTAAAAACAAAATGGCGGCTTCTTTGAACAAAGAATATCTCAATAATCAGTAGACTACTATAAGGTATTAAAAGTACCTCACACTCCCTAGCATTTAAGCGTACCTCTAATTTGGAGAAACACTGGCCGAGCTCCCTAATGCCAAGAAACCAGAAATAAGCAATACGACTGTCAAACGCTGGCAGAGGTTGCGGGTTCGATCCCCAGCTCGACCTGATGCCTGTCATAAAACAACACTCAGTACTGGTTCTACACAGAAAGCGTACTGGAGATCGGTTCATATAAGCTCTGAGCTTTCATCGCAATCGAGCTAAAATTAATTAGTGACACTTATAACGTCTGCCATAAAACACGTAAATATGATATGGTTATAGTCAATAATATCTTGATCATAACCTATTATAAACCAACAGCACTCAAAACGAGAACTCTGCTGAATCTGTAAATGTTTTTATTTGATTAGATGAAAGACAAATCATATTGAAAATAAAACAAAGAATTCCTTTTTTGGGTTAGAGAACTTTTTATAAATGAGCAATAACACATATAAAATAGAATCAATACATGACGAGCACTTAATGCCCAACATAATGTTCTCTCGCTTTATTCTTCTGAAATATTACATTTGTCCTTTAACTGGCTATAAAGCATAATAAGTATATTGTTAGAATGCATACAGTCATAGAACAAATGCAATATAGTCTCTTTTGAGTTGTTACAAAAGGTACATAATTCGGTTTCTGACATGCCACACGTATACAATTTTGCATTAGTAAAAATAATTATATGAAGAATTTTGAATTGCAAAGACTGGAGGTGTGTATCATTTAAAAATATAAATGGTTGTTTGTGCAAAATATTCCAATCTGTAATGTCCAATACATTACAAACCTTGAACGAACCTATATGATTCCATCTTATTGGTTTACTTGTATTTACTGTTTCATTGCATCCTTTTTTGACCCAAGCCAGACTATTTCTGCCTTTTCAAAATTTGTCTTAAGCCCAGAACATACTGCAAAATTATCGACTATTTCTAACGTGTTATTCAATGAATGTTCATCATCGCTGAGAAACAGGGACGAATCGTCTGCATACTGATTTATTAAATATTCTGAGTCATTAATGGTAATACCATTTATATCTGGATTATTCTACAGTGCTGCACTTAAAATTTCTAAACATATTATAAAATGATATGGTGATAATGGGTCACCTTGACGTACCCCTCGTTGTATTGAAAACTATTCTGAGCAATGACCATTATTTAAAACACAGCTTGTAATATTATGATAGAAAGTATGAAACCATTGCAAAATGGAGTCTCCAAAGTTAAAGAATCGAAATGTCTTTTCTATAAAACACCATTCGATTGAGCCAAATGCCTTTCCAAAGTTTAATAAAACTAATAAACCGGCTATATTTAGTTTTTCACATTTTTCTATGATGTCAAAAATAAATCTGTTTGATTCCCAAATAAATCGATCCGCCATAAAGCCTGTCTGAGATTCTGAAATAATATTTGGAAGTATTGTTTTAAGTCGACGAGCAATAGCTGCCGAGGCATTTTTTGTATCAACGTTTAAAAGTGAAACAGGTCTCCAATTTTTTAGATATAGTTTTGATTTTCCCTCTTTTGGCAGACACGTTATTATACCATGTTTTTGTGTGATAGAAAGTGACATTGAATCACAACCAAAATCCAATGAGTTAATCATAAAGTCACATATGTCATTCCAGAAAAACTTAAAGAATTCACTTGTAAAACCATCAGATCCAGGCGTTTTATTATTTTTCATATCTTTAAGAACATCTAAACATTTTGGATTTGTAAGCCGACATTCCAAAAGGTTGCTTACTTGATCACCTAGTTTATTCAAAAATGGATTGTCATCATCAAAAAAGTTATATTTATTTTGCGGACCGTTTGCCAGTATTCTGGAGCTATATAGCTTATGCTCTTTTAAAATTTCATATACATTATTTGTTTCTACTCCATTATTTCCAATCAATTTTGGTATTAACTTTTCAGTGTTTTGCCTTTTTTCTAAGTTACAAAAATATTTTGTTAATTTTTCACCTTCTACTTTCCATTTTGCATTTGTTCTGAAAATACTATCTTTAACTTTCTCGTCACGGAGAGTTTTTAATTGAATGCTTAAAATATGAATTTCATTTTTAACCGTATAATCTCCACTATCCAAGAGTATGTAAAGTGCTTTTAATTTATCCTCAATTTCTTGCATTGTTTTATCCTTTTTCTTTTGATATACGAAGCATATGATATTGTTTTATCCCTAATCATTTGTTTCGCAGTTTCCCAAAAAAATTAATCATTTATACTTAAAGCGTTATTATCAGCATTCTCGTCATTTTACAGTCGATTTACAGTTTCGGCTATAGTTGTTTTTACAATATTAACATATTCTGGATCAGACAATAGACTGTTATTAAATTTCCAAATCCCACGATCCCTTGGCTGATCAATAAAAGCAAAATTCACTGATATTGGAGAATGATCAGATTTGTAACATATTCCTTTATCCGAGCTGTTTACAAATAATTGAAGATCTGATGAAATAAGAAAGTAGTCTAAACGTGTCATTTTGTTAAATGGACCTCTCCATATGTTCCGTTTTAAATCTTCATTTTCAAACCTCCATACATCATGTAAGTCGAAACAGTCCATTAAATTAAGTATTGTTTTATCAGATTTTGTATTATTTTTTTGTTTGTAATTGTATGTATTGACATCATAATTTAAAGGGACGTTCCAATCACCCTCAATTACTATAGAAGTATTTCCAAAACCTTCGATCAAGTTAAAAAAATGTTGAAAAAGCTAGGGCTGGTCTTCATTTGGACCATAGACTACAGATATTGTAATTCTTTGGGCCTGAATGGAAATTACTAAATTTATAAAGTTGCCATTGCTATCAATATTATCATTATGAATAGTATAACCAAACATACTATTAAAAAGTATTGCCGTTCCTCTACTAGCACTAGAATAAGAACACAATTTTGTATCAGCATCCCATTCATGTTTCCATCAATTTTCTACATCGTTCATAGAATGTGTGTCCACTAAAAAGGTAATATCATAAATATCTTTGCTTTTCGAAAAGATGTCTCTTCTTTTTATCTTATATTACAAAAGCCCCCTACAGTTTAAACTTCCAAAATTCACTTTACTCATACAAACGTGATACGATTATGTTGGCAAAGAGCAGACAAATTCAGCGTGTTATTAAAATAGTTATGCAGTAGTATTGATACCTGTATTTAAATGGGTACACATAAAAAAATGAAATTTGTTTACATTCAACTTCTTTCACCATTTTCAAAGTCATGTGTAAGTTTGTGTCTGTGAAACATCATACATTGTAAATATTAAGAAAAACGGTCTAGGTCATCTATATAATTACTAACAAAAACAAACCAAACATCCTAGATTAAGGCACACAAGAAATTGTGTTTTGTTTTGTTTGCACCGTCAATTGTTATAAAATACAATTAAATTGTATTATGTAACAATGTCTATCACGCATTCACCGGCAAAGACCCCATATACAGCAATGTATATCACGCATTCACAAAACCACAAAAGTATCAGAAAACATTTACACCACATCTGGCAAAATACAACAATGCATATCACGCATAGTATCAGGAGACATTTACACTACATCCGACACAGACTCCATATACAACAATGTATATCAACTATTCACACAACAAAAGCATCAGGAGACATATACAATACATCCGACACAGACCCCATATACAACAATGTATATCACGCATTCACACAACAAAAGTACCAGGAGACATATACACTACAATCGACACAGACCCCATATACAACAATGTATATCACGCATTCACACAACAAAAGTACCAGGAGACATATACACTACATCCGACACAGACCCCATATACAACAATGTATATCACGCACCCACACAACAAAAGTACCAGGAGACATATACAATACATCCGACACAGACCCCATATACAACAATGTATATCACGCATTCACACAACAAAAGTATCAGGAGACATATACACTACATCCGACACAGACCCCATATACAACAATGTATATCACGCACCCACACAACAAAAGTACCAGGAGACATATACAATACATCCGACACAGACCCCATATACAACAATGTATATCACGCATTCACACAACAAAAGTACCAGGAGACATATACAATACATCCGACACAGACCCCATATACAACAATGTATATCACGCACCCACACAACAAAAGTACCAGGAGACATATACACTACATCCGACACAGACCCCATATACAACAATGTATATCACGCATTCACGCAACAAAAGTACCAGGAGACATATACAATACATCCGACACAGACCCCATATACAATAGGGCGACTTTCTCAAAACGTTTTTAAATTTTTTAAACTAGTCTACTGTAAGGCATCACGTATATGCAGAATTAGACATGTTATTTAATTCAAAATAGAAAGGAGTACTTTATAAAAATGGAGAAATAGAACAAGTTTAAGCACTAAGAGACCATTTTTAAGATCAAAAGTTGCATGCATGTAGGAATACCTAATACAGAGTCAAATCAAATCTCACAATTATTCTTACGGTTGAAATTCGTATTCTCAAGCTCAAGTCTAACAATATTCTCAAGAATGGTCGACGAATACGACTCCAGATGTTCTTTGGGTATTGGAATCAGTTACCACAGTGTAGGTTATGTACAAAATGTTTTCAGTGCCTCCGCTATTTGTGCGACGGGGAGTGTATAGAGTATCCATTGTCAGTTTGTTCATAAGATATACACTTTCTGGTCCAGAGTACTACTTCTAAGTCTTACTTACCAATTACCTTCCCATAGTGATGGTAGCAAGATTCTTGCGTCCAGGAAATTAGAGCTGTATAAAGAAGTTGAGAATTATTTTTATTGAAAATACTTAAAATGATCATATTTCTTTTACATATGAGAACATTTGTGAATAATCAATCTGGTCAACCCCATGTTTTTTTCTGCATGTTTGGTCTATAGAGAACTATATTTGCATAGATGCAAGACACTTGAAGAACCATTGGCAATGTGTTCAGTGTTCCAGAAGTGCATTCCTCTATTTGAAGATAGAACATTAAAGAAATAATTGGTGTGTGAGACGTTCTAAACCGACTTCAACACCTGACACAGTTCCTGTAGCTATATTTCTTCATTAGTTATCTTATTTCTCAGTAAATCACTGTACAGGTTTTGCTAAAACTTTACAGAACACACGTATCTTATACCGCAGAGGGGACTAGTAGAAGAGCGTTCGCCCCGCATGTGGAAGGTCGTGGGTTCGATCCCTGGCCCGGTCATACCAGAGACTTGAAAAACGGTACTAGAAGCTTCTTCTCATAGTGCCCAACATTAAGAGGGTAGTTTTAGGTCTGGTCGGCTCGGTGTCTTTACAATGTGACAGATTGGGGTATCATACCATGTATCTGCTGCATGATACTCCAGTGTGGCAGCGCTTAGAATACTGTCACAAATAGACACCGTCGCGATATAACTATATTTTTTATAAGCGACGCTAAAGCAACAACAACAACAACAACAACAACAACAACAACAACAACCACCACCACCACCACCACCACCACCACCACCACCACCACCACCACCACCACCACCAACAACAACAACAACAACAACAACAACACCACCACCACCAACAACAACAACACCACCACTACACGAATCATGTATTGATGACTTTAAGGCTATAAAAAACATTCAGAGTTGAATAAAATCTAAGCTTGAGATGCATAGTGAAACCGGTCAAAGACCTTAGATTTTAAATTTAAATGTTGGTGTGATATAACTACATGTATCTGTTAAGTTTAATAATAAATATTCTGTTATCTAATACATGTATATCATACTTAAATGCACTGATACTAAATAAGACAATAGAGTAGCACTTGACCGTTTCTCATAACCCTTCCTGCGCATGCAGATTCAAGATAGAAATTCTCTGAAATAGTATTATAATTATCTCTTATGTTGAGAAGTTAAACATAATGTACATATTATATAACAATGCATACTATACCGGAGGTAACTGTAGCAGGGTCATTTTTGAATGAAGTATTAGATTAATATATTACCAGTATGTTCCCCTTGGAAAACTCTCTGTAAATGACAAGTTTCTTGTAGTAAATTCAAATTGTATTATTTTAACAATTTTTATTATATAGATGGACTTGTTTTAATGAGGTGTTTAATGTTAAGATGGTAGCTTGAAACATGTTTAATCGTTCTTAGTTGTGACTTTAGCGTAATGATATATATATTTGAATGCTTTATGCCCAACTGAAATGGTGTCGATTAATTATAGTTTCAGTCGGTTATTGTCGTTAAAGTTTGCGCCTAGTTTTTGTAGTTTTGGAATTGTTAACCTCATTTTATAAATGGATTGCGCGAGGCTGTCAATCTGTTTATATATCAACATCTTGCAAATTTGTTTTTTACAGCTAAAGAAGCACGTTTCACACCACTATTACATGATTCATTGTAACATTTATGTCTCACATCACCATTACATTTGCCATAGGGATCCATTGTAACATTTATGTCTCACATCACCATTATATTTACCATAGGGATCCATTGTAACATTTATTTCTCACATTACCATTACATTTACCATAGGGATCCATTGTAACATTTATGTCTCACATCAGCATTACATTTACCATAGGGATCCATTGTGACATTTATGTCTCACATCAGCATTACATTTACCATAGGGATCCATTGTAACATTTATGTCTCACATCACCATTATATTTACCATAGGGATCCATTGTAACATTTATGTCTCACATCAGCATTACATTTACCATAGGGATCCATTGTAACATTTATGTCTCACATCACCATTACATTTACCATAGGGATCCATTGTAACATTTATGTCTCACATCAGCATTACATTTACCATAGGGATCCATTGTAACATTTATGTCTCACATCAGCATTACATTTACCATAGGGATCCATTGTAACATTTATGTCTCACATCAGCATTACATTCACCATAGGGATCCATTGTAACATTTATGTCTCACATCAGCATTACATTTACCATAGGGATCCATGGTAACATTTATGTCTCACATCAGCATTACATTTACCATAGGGATCCATTGTAACATTTATGTCTCACATCAGCATTACATTTACCATAGGGATCCATTGTAACATTTATGTCTCACATCACCATTACATTTACCATATGGATCCATTGTAACATTTATGTCTCACATCAGCATTACATTTACCATAGGGATCCATTGTAACATTTATGTCTCACATCAGCATTACATTTACCATAGGGATCCATTGTAACATTTATGTCTCACATCAGCATTACATTTACCATAGGGATCCATTGTAACATTTATGCCTCACATCAGCATTACATTTACCATAGGGATCCATTGTGACATTTATGTCTCACATCAGCATTACATTTACCATAGGGATCCATTGTGACATTTATGTCTCACATCAGCATTACATATACCATAGGGATCCATTGTAACATTTATGTCTCACATCACCATTACATTTACCATAGGGATCCATTGTAACATTTATGTCTCACATCACCATTACATTTACCATAGGGATCCATTGTAACATTTATGTCTCACATCACCATTATATTTACCATAGGGATCCATTGTAACATTTATGTCTCACATCACCATTACATTTACCATAGGGATCCATTGTAACATTTATGTCTCACATCACCATTATATTTACCATAGGGATCCATTGTAACATTTATGTCTCACATCACCATTACATTTACCATAGGGATCCATTGTAACATTTATGTCTCACATCAGCATTACATTTACCATAGGGATCCATTGTAACATTTATGTCTCACATCACCATTATATTTACCATAGGGATCCATTGTAACATTTATGTCTCACATCACCATTACATTTACCATAGGGATCCATTGTAACATTTATGTCTCACATCACCATTACATTTACCATAGGGATCCATTGTAACATTTATTTCTCACATCACCATTACATTTACCATAGAGATCCATCGTAACATTTATGTCTCACATCACCATTACATTACCATAGATATCCACTGTAACATTTATGTCTCACATCACCATTACATTTACCATAGGGATCCATTGTAACATTTATGTCTCACATCACCATTACATTTACCATAGAGATCCATTGTAACATTTATGTCTCACATCACCATTATATTTACCATAGAGATCCATTGTAACATTTATGTCTCACATCACCATTATATTTACCATAGGGATCCATTGTAACATTTATGTCTCACATCACCATTATATTTACCATAGGGATCCATTGTAATATTTATGTCTCACATCACCATTACATTTACCATAGGGATCCATTGTAACATTTATGTCTCACATCACCATTATATTTACCATAGGGATCCATTGTAACATTTATGTCTCACATCACCATTACATTTACCATAGAGATCCATTGTAACATTTATGTCTCACATCACCATTACATTACCATAGATATCCACTGTAACATTTATGTCTCACATCACCATTACATTTACCATAGAAATCCATTGTAACATTTATGTCTCACATCACCATTATATTTACAATAGGGATCCATTGTAACATTTATGTCCAAAACGCAGTGACAAACACAAAATCTGCATGTGTCCGGGCTCAAATTATCCACTGGCACAAGATATACAATTATAAAGGAAGAAAAGCATAAATACTAATATGTCAACTATTCGCCCACGATACAGTTCGAACCAACAATTCTGAAATGACACAGAATTGCACTGTAATCTGGTATAAGCATACAATTTTCAGTGGTGATTTCTAAAATACTGACCATTTAACACATGGTAGGAAAAATATATCACTGCAGTACAAAGCCCTGTAAAAAAGAAAAAAAAGAACTAAAGTTTCATTTCTACATCCTTCATCTTTAGGTCCGGAGTACTCAAGGGAGATAGTGGTGTGAATCCAGCATGTTTAGAATGGTGTGACAGAACGAGAACGGAGAAATGATGAAAAGGGTGTGTAAGAATGTTATGTACACAATTACCATATAAATGTATAAGTCTATAATTAAAGGTTAAATAAATATTCACAACATTATTATGAAACCATACATGTCAAACAAGTCATTTATTTTATTGTGTTGATTCTAAATACTGTCTGAGATGTATTGCATATTGCTATTCGTTCTGTGATGAATACAACATTTATTTTTAAAAGTATCATATGTATATTTCCAGCCCCTTTCTCTTGAGCAAGTCTAAAATCATGATAAGCTAGATACATTCCTTCGATTTAAGTTAAGCAATTATATAGGTTTTCATTGACAATTTATTAGAAAATTAATTATATTATATTTTATTATTTGGCCTGTATATAAAGTGACCACGTTGCCAGTAGCATTAAAATGTGTGTGTTTGTTTCAGCTTTGAGACACAGACTCCGTGTGGATTGATACACGGCATTGCCTCTCATTGTCATTCGTCTCTCACCGCTGATTTAAGTGGGAAAGTTATCAGTTACTTGCGGAGATGGGTGTGCCGAGTACTAGCTTCTGTTTTGCCAAAATGTTATATACTTAAAATCTTAACTTTATATTGACTGGTTATTTACCTATTACATAATGAATATAAATGAAACAATATGCAGTTTTATTTGAATCGGTCTAAAATCAGGCCCACCCGACTGTTTGTTTTAGATTTAAGTTAGTAGGTATATGCTGGGTGAAACATGACACCGGTTAGCCTTCCTGGTTCCCAGGAAAGAATTGTTAGTTAAAGTGATCGCCTGTTAGCCCTCGGTGGCATTTAAAAAGATGCTAAGTAGTCAAACAAATTCAAATCAGCTTTAAGTGCTCTACTAGAGATGTTTTAACGTTTTCACAGGTCCACAAAAAAGATATTCAAATTACACGTTGTTGCATATGGTTCCTTACGCTTGACCCCTTCAGCACTGGATCTTACATTTCAGAAAACAAAACCTGGAAGAATTTGGCAGATTACCTGTACGCCTCACTTCACAGTTACGCCCCTTTCCCCACGGTAACATGATTCTTACACTTAAAAAAGTCCTATGTAGTTTGATTTTGAAATATTTTCTAAATTGTTCATAGTGGTTGTGATTTCTTTCTATAGATGCAAAAGTTGGCATAGCATGTACTGCAATAAGACATCACTGGTGTTAAAAAAGAGACTTTTTATAGATTTTCAACATAAGCATGTATTTATGAGCATTTGAGGACTTTTTTTTAAAAAAATATCTTAGGGTGTCACTCTTTAAAAGACACAAGCAGGTCAACATACCAGTTATGTAGGTATACATCCCTGCTATGCAAAATAAAAACTTTCTGTGTCACGGTTTTTTTATACCGTGAAAATCCTAGACCTTATTATATATAGAACAAAAAACAAAATTCAACTGTGCAGTGAGACCTTACATGTAGCTCATGTAACTACAAGCTTTTAAATGTATAAATAAATGTTATTGTCTCATACCACAAATAATAATCTCTATCGCACTTACATACGCTTGTACTTTATAAGACAATAGCGTAGCACTTGATCTGATATTATACCCCTTTCTGTACATGCAGACTGAAGACAGAAATTCTCTGAAATAGTATAATCATTGTCTTAAAAACGGATAAACATGTCGTACATACTATATAACAACGCATAATTAACGGAAGGTAACTACTTAACAATTAGGTCAGTGAGTGCTTCCTTCTTTCAAGCAGAACATTTCCCTTCTATTATTGATAAAGCTGGCCCCTATTTCACCAATATCTTCTTAAGTTTAAATTAAATACTTGAAAACTTACCTCAGTTTTTACAGGTAACTTAAATATATTTTTATCAAAGTCAATGAAACCAGATGCAGTTTGTCTTAAGTCGTCTAAATCATGATCACCTGGACGTTTCTTTGATTTAACTTAACTAAGAAACAGATACATGGAATTTTCTTCTGGATCCTTTTCACTTGTGATTTATGTATATATTGAATGTATGACTACTATGTATATATTGAATGTATAACTACCATGTATATATTGAATGTATGACTACCATGTATATTGTGAATGTATGACTACCATGTATAAATTGAATGTATAACTATCATGTATATATTGAATGTATGACTACCATGTATATTGTGAATGTATGACTACCATGTATATTGTGAATGTATGACTACCATGTATATTGTGAATGTATGACTACCATGTATATATTGAATGTATGACTACCATGTATATTGTGAATGTATGACTACCATGTATATTGTGAATGTATGACTACCATGTATATTATGAATGTATGACTACCATGAATATATTGAATGTATGACAACCATGTATATTGTGAATGTATGACTACCATGTATATATTGAATGTATGACTACCATGTATATATTGAATGTATGACTACCATGTATATTGTGAATGTATGACTACCATGTATATTGTGAATGTATGACTACCATGTATATATTGAAATTTATGACTACCATGTATATTGTGAATGTATGACTACCATGTATATTGTCAATGTATGACTACCATGTATATATTGAATGTATAACTACCATGTATATTGTGAATGTATGGCTACCATGTATATTGTGAATGTATAACTACCATGTATATATTGAATGTATGACTACCATGTATATTGTGAATGTATAAATACCATGTATATATTGAAAGTATGATTATCATGTATATATCGAATGTATGACTACCATGTATATTGTGAATGTATGACTACCATGAATATATTGAATGTACGACTACTTTGTATATTGTGAATAAAATATTGTTGAAACTAATCCCTTCAAAACAAAGTCATTTTAACTTGTCGTACAGACAGTTTTTTTTTGTCGGTCAACATAAAGTTTATTTTACTATAATATGTATTTGAAATGTATTTCAATGTATATTGCCAAGTTTTCAATCTTGATTTCAATAACTATTTCAACAAATTCCTATACACCGTAAAATATCCGGTGTTTAAATGGCGTGTGTGTGTGTGTGTGTGTGTGTGTGTGGAGGGGTGGGGGTCATATTAATTAACAAATGAAACAACACGTATCGATCTGCTTTGGCGATTTCCAAAATACTGTTATTTGATTGGTCGATTACATAGTTCACATAAAGGTCAAGATTAATATATCTATAATGAATAGATCGGCGACTGAATCGCACTTAGTGTAAAGCATGGGGATGGTACAGTGAAAGTAGTGTCAAGTAAACACAATGTGGATGTGAGACACTGGATTTTATATATCTTAATTTAAGTTAATATTGGTTAAATGGAAACTATCATTATTTTAATTACTACAACTGCTTTGGTTTAAACTTGTTCATTTATTCAAATTCATATACATATAAATCAGTTTAAGCACACGTAGGGAATAGAACAGATTCCGAAGATAAAAGTTTAGCAAATTCTTCGCCATGTATTAAATGTAAACATATTTGGCAGGTCATTAACAATTTTATTTTAACTTTAAGCACTACGAATATGACCTAATTCAAAATGGACTTAAGAAATAAATCTTAATATTCTGTTAATAATATTGGTTCTTATATATTTAAGAAACTTAGAAAATAAAGCTAATAATTTGAAATAGAGAGAAATTACTAAAATTATGTATGTGCTATATGAATAAACGATGTAGCATAAAATAACAATACTAACTAAAATCTTTGGACATGTTCTGAACAGCAAGGGCAAAGCTGAACGACGATGTTTGTAACAAATGGGTAATTGAGTGTTTTTTTTTTGCTCCCAGCTTATTACTTGTGTAACCACACAAAAGAAAAAAAAAGCCACGTAAAAGCTGCGTTTAAGTGTCTAGAAACAGCCACATAATTTTTTTCAACAGTTTTTCAAACGTAAAAACAAACAAAACAACAACAACAACAACAAAAAACTATTTCTAAACCCTAGCCACTTAACTACCCGTTCGTGTGTGCGGCCGGACATCAGAACGTACTTGAAACAGCATGGTTAGTTGACCAGACATGTTATTATAAGAATCCCTTACGTGTGAGTCTGATTAAACTTATTTAGTGTTCATTTGAAAATCAAGACATCAGTATGGAAATGGTGCCATATAAAAACTCTGGTCGATCTGGGCAGGAAGAACACTTATATGAAACTTTGGGGTTGGAAGAAACCGGGAAAGGTACCCCTCAAACAATTCCTAAAGAAACCGGAAGCTGCAACTTTAATTCGAGATTTTTGGGCATGATACTTGCCATTTCAGCGTTCATGTCGATTACCTTATGTATTGCCACCGGGTATGGCGTTTACACAATGGTGAAAAATGAGTTAAATGACGCAAAAGGTATGTTTGATTAATAGGTTCGACCGTTCTTAAAAAAATATATGTTTGATGCGCTTCTATTTACTCACTCATGATTGCAGATAATGGCAGTATTGAATTTGAAAGCGTTGATTCATTTTTTATATTTTCTCTTCAAGTTAGTTAAAAATCTGGAAATTGATATAGTTATTTACCTACCTACGTGGAAAATATCGGCCCGGATCAGCACAGCAAACATATAGTTTAAGGATGACCTTGTATACATTGAAACCTATACGTAATATACTAAATATATTTCACAAACCTTGAATTAACATTGTTTCTTAAGTTGCTGTCTATTAGGAAAATTCGCCCAAATGCTTTATATACTGACACCGGGTAAATTTCAGACGAAGATTTCAATATATTGTACGCGATATAACAGTTTTAGATTATGAGTGTAAAGTTAGTAGGTAGTTGGCAGTTGGAAGTCGGGGATTCGAATAACCAGCTACCGACCAGTTGCCAGTTGGGGATTCGGAATCGTTATTATAATCACTATTTAATATACATATTGTACTCGTGTTTACATGTTTAAAATATAATCAATAGAAAACGGATGTATATTAATATAAAATCCGAACCCCCAACTGGCTACTGGTCGGTAGCTGGTTATTCGAATCCCAAACTACAAACTGCCAACTACCTACCAACTTTACACTAATTTTTAGATTATGCATGTACTTCACCGAATATATATAAAAAACGTATATCAAATTTCACCGGTTCATAAGTTTACTCTTTTATTTTATTCAGGACAAAAACAATCAAGAGGTCGTGTACTTTTAAACGATAAACTCTTCGCTTCTGTAACATTGTGGTTGTTGTTGTTATTATTTCTGTTTTCTTAAAAGCATAGAGATTATTCAACGTTGTTAGACAACAGAGTAGAACTTAAATGGTTGCTAGAGAATGTAAAGGGAGCATATTTGAGTTCACTCAGTTTGCTACGGTGGCCGCTCTGAAATCCACCCGGCGTCTCTTTATTGGAGTTGTCGAATGGAGTTTAACGTCATTTTCAACACATTTCAGGTTATATATGGCATATCCAGTTTTACTGGTGGAGGAAGATCTCGTAATTAATCTGAGTAGAACCACCGTCCTTCCACAAGTAACAGGCAAACCTTCTCATTTTTGTTGATGCGAGATTTAGCAGTGAGAGGTAGATGGTCTTGAGACATGGAGGACCAACGTCCTGTGTTTCTCTAAGCCTCGTCTGATAAAGTTGTTTATATCAGACACTAACATGGTATTCTCTATTTCTTTGTTAAAAACATATTCTTTATCAGTTCATGGGTCCTGGAGTGACTTGGCGGGCTGGGGGTCATGCTCGGTGACATGTGGGATCGGTATTCAGTCGAGGGACAGGTCATGCTCCAATCCACCCCCGAGCAGGTATGGTGACCATTGTTTTGGCGCGAACCAGATGTATAGAATATGCTCTCCCGGAGCATGCGCAGGTGGGTATAATTTTGTTAAAAAAGCAATTATATGAGAAATAAGAAAAGTTTATATATACTTTTATTTTGTAATATAAAACTACCATAACTTTTACTAGGGAGTATTTATAAGAAATATACATATTTACAGGATGCTTTTTTTTTCTTAAAATGTAAATCTGGTATGTGTGGCGTCCTTCAAGTGCATGACTGTTTTCTAAATCGTTAGACTTTGTTTTGCAATCGATGTAGAATAAATAAGTTTAAAACAAAACAATAATACATTCGGTGGTTGTGTCCTTTGAAAACTGCGCCTTTTTTGGTTATATATTTCTTTATTTAAAGAACAAAACTAACTGTGGCATTTAGTCCATCCTCTCATCTACTCTCGCTGATCAAAACTTCGATGTCATCTCTGCGGTCCAGCGCTCTGAGAAAACAGTCTGTGAAAATAATATGCACCGTTTTATTAGAAAAATAAAATACACAAGTTTTAAAACGAAATGAAAACTTTTGGAAAAGTAACAATCAGTTTTGACATATACACAACTAAACTATCAGCATTGTTTTTTTTAATAAACTACTTAAGCATCTAACCACTTTCCAACTAAGGTCATCGTAGCTACACCGTACGAGGTGCATTTCACGAAAATAACATACAACAAAAATCATCGTAACCTTAAACCAACAAGTATCATAAAAGTTTAATATTAATTCAACTCAGAGTTTGCTCAAATCTTGCAGAAAATTATATAATTTCAAGAAATACAATCATTTTAAGCGTTGCTTAAAATTTGAACATACAAACAAAAAAGAATCTGCAAAAAATTTTCATTCTTAATAGCGGATGGTCACTCTGGAATAGATAGGGCACGTGCTCGATATCATGTGGTGGAAGTATTCAGACACGTGCACGGTCATGTAAAAACCCTAAATCGTCGCAATTTGGACATGATTGCCCATGAGACAACAGCTTGTAGAACCTCTCAGTGTCCAAGTTACCATGGTAACTAAGGTTTTAATTCATATAACTGAGTAAAATCTTTATGCTCAGACATGGAATAATCAAATACTAGTGTATGTTTCTGATTAAACGATGCTAATAGATAGATATTGATATATTCACAACATGAGAAACAATAAATGGAACAGGGTTGCGTTCAGCACGTTTACGGTCAAACGCAAACGGTGACCAACCGAACGAAAATAAAATGGAAATCGGAATACATCGGCGCTGTCTATCCATTTCTCTTAAAGTCACGTGATTAAACACAAGCTCTGCTAACTCAAACTGAAAGCCCCGTTGCGCGTATGAGAGTGTTTTGCATGCGCACACTTATATTTTTGGAATTGACATCGATACGTTTTACGATGTGACAACCGGTACAAAAAACTGAAATTGATGCACTCGTATATCCAGATAGTCTCCCCTTCAGGACCTGTTTTGCAACTGACCGTTCCATTGTCACCTTTTCCGCCTGCATGTTGATATCATTATAGTTATAATTATTCTGACCATTGCATGTGTTTGTGATAGTCATGCGACTGTGTTCACTTAAAACAACATCTCTTGTCGAACCTGTGATTAGACATGAGTTTCAAAATGGATTAAAGTGACAGAAAATTCAAATAGTGTAGTAACACTGGTATTTAAGAATTGACAGTGAATTCAATACTCTGAGTGTGTGTGCATGTTAGACAGGAAGGTAATGTCACTACTCTATTGGGTCCTGTAAATAACAATGCTGGGAAAGTCACATTTGGGCATGTTGATTAGTTAGTTGCTTCAACTAAAAATTTGAATGAAGTCACATTTAAGTAAGCGTTCAATTGCTATGAATTGTGGGAATGGCATGGAATTTTCTTGCATTTTCATTTGGGGTTAATGGACCTGATTCAGGAGACATTCGGTTCTGAGATAGGCTGTGTTACTACAGCAAGAGGGTAAGGTCCCAGAATTTTGAATGGTTACTATGAAGTTTTACATCGTTGAAATCTTATCTTATATTTTCGTGCCACTGGGTCGTTTAAACGCTTTTCATACTTTTCTATGATTGCTTGTGGCATATCAACTTTTATTATTTAAGAATTCAAGACATCCACTGTTGAAATATTTAAAACAATTGTACCAATCTAACTTATGATATGTAACCGGTAAACATTTATTATTTATTGCCTTGTTTGTTCTTTAATGGAAAATTATGTGTATATCTTGTGCAAATATATTTTCAGATACAATTTCAGCATTTACCGCAACGTCACCTTTTTCTAGAGTATCAGGCGTATTAACGTTTAATAAAACCATCTTCATTCAAGGCGGCGACTTCAACTCAAGTACCGGACAGTTCAACTGTACTAAGCCTGGAGTGTATTATTTTACTGTGTCGCTTGTCAAAAAGCGGGCAAGCGAAGGAGTTGATCTAGTATCGTGTCGTCTACACCAAAATGATATGTACAAAATGCTTATTAAAATTGATCCTACAGATGATTATACGGACAAGGGTAATGCACAAGCGTCTAACTCAGCTGTACTGCATCTTGCTAGAGGAGATGTTGTTGGGCTGTATGGATGTAGTGATCCATCCACAAACATGGAGTCGTGGTCTTCCTTCTCTGGTTTCCTTATCTATCCTGATGTTTGAACAGAGAACACGAAACATTCGAAGTTCACGTTACATTGCCAATTATGCTAACATAGTGTTCACTGTTAGTATATAAAGACTAGAATGTTTTAAACTTTTGTACTTTACATCGATTATGAAACAAATTCTTACAACTTAGACACATCACTCTCGAAGTCTTCCTGTGTAGAACAAACACTCAGCATATACGGATAAAGTGTTTTGCTCATGGACACCACACATAGCCTTGGCGAGGGATAAAAAAACACGACCGTTCTTTGGTCCGATGCTCCACCACTTGACCAACGCGCTCAACGAATCTTATATAAATGAGTTGGTATGTTAAAAGAATGTAATTGGTAATTTGATACCGTAACAAAATAAGCTTCATTGAGTCCCTTATTCGTACACGATCATCTTGTCTGTGTAGATACTTTCGTGAAGAATTGATGAATTATAATTTAATTAAGTACATAAACTCTTTTTATCAAATTGGTATAAAATAAAGCATGATGTTTTATCTGAGCAAACTGTGAGAAACTGTCGATATTTGTTTATATCTCGTACAATTGTAAAACAATGATAACAATGATAACTTGTTATATTCTAGTGGACGCGTGGCAGTGTTGTAATGCATGTTGTTTTGGCTGCTCATACCAGAGGTTGCGAGTTCGATTCCAAGTTCGACCCGACAACTCTCCTAAAACAGTTCTCAGTATTTGTTCTACACAGGAAGCGGACACGAGATTTCATTTAAGCTCTGAGCTTTCATCACAATTGAGTATACACTAAACATGATTTCGTTTTATTTCAAAAATAACTTTCCTAAGTATACATCGATCAGTATTTTATGTCCAACGTCTATACAGCACAATCAGTGCAATATTCACAATTCTTAAAGAGTTCTCCCTGAGCAGTTATGTAAAAACAGAGGAAAAATAAGGAAACATTTTTATATTATTCTTTTTTTAAATACAGTAGAACTTCGTTGGCTCGAACACATATGGCTGGAACAACGCATATAGCTCGAACCACTTATCTGGTACCGAGCCGAATTCCTATTTCGATGTATATACAGGTACATGTATGGTATATTGTTTAACAATACTTGGCTCAAACAACCCTTAACTCGAACTACTTTGTCCAGTCCCGTCGGGTTCGAGCCATCGGAGTTCTACTGTAGGTAAAAGTCATAGTATTTTATTTAGACATTGTTTTCATACTGCTCTGCTGCTGTCTTTATTTCTAGTTTACATTTTTCTACTTCTGTTGGTTGATATACAAAATGTATACGCATTAGAAAATGAAATAATAAAAGAATTTTGCAAAACTGTATCAGGATGACATTCCTGCCATTGGTGTGTGTGTGCGTACGTACGTGTGTGTGTAATGTTACCGTGTGCTTTCAATGGTTAACTGCATGCACAATTATAATAATACTATTATGAAACAAGAGCATTTATAAAACAATGCTTTGCTATTGGCGGTTCCAGAAGAGTGCTGTCATATAACAGGAAGTAATCGAGCTCGAACAAAAATGCATTTCTTTAAAACATATTTGATTCAGTGGAATTTAAATAAAAAATATATTCATTTCGGTCAATAATATGATGAATATTCAGCACAGTCAATTAAAATAATGGATATTCAGCACAGTTAATACAAATAATGAATATTCAGCATAGTGTATAAAAATTAATGAATATTCAGCAGACAATAAAAATGATGGATATTCAACGGAGTCAATAAAATTAATGAATATTCAGCACAGACAATATAAAAAATGAATATTAAGCACAGTCAATAAAAATAGTGAATATTCAGCACAGTCAATAAAAAAAGTTGATATTCAGCAAAGTCAATAAAAATAATGAATATTCAGCACAGTCAATAAAAATAAAGAATATTCAAAACAGTCAATAAAAAAGTGAATATTCAGCACAGTTAATACAAATAATGAATATTCAGCATAGTGTATAAAAATTAATGAATATTTGCAGACAATAAAAATGATGGATATTCCACGGAGTCAATAAAATTAATGAAAATTCAGCACATTCAATAAAAATAATGAATATTTACTTCGAAAATAAAATGCTTTTCACACCTCTGTTAAAAAATGCAGTGAAAGTATAAATGAAGTGACGGGGAAAACTTTTACTTCTTAATTTACCTTTTTTAATGTTATTCAATATAATAAAACAACTATCTATCTTTTTAGCAGTCAATGTTTAAAATGTTTTATCCTCTGAAAATGACTATTAACCCTAAGCAGTGAACTATTAACCTCGGCTGCGTCTCGGTCAATAGTTTCCTGCTTTGTGTCAATAGTCATTTTCCTTGGATAAATAATTTTAACCATTGACCGCTAGAAAGGTAGATAGTTGTATATTGTCAATAAAAAGTATGAACATTCAACACAGTTAGTACAAGATGAATATTACACAAATGATGTGCCATTGATAGAGAACCAGTGGAAAAGAACGCACAGGTTTGATTTTTTAAAATTACAGGATTTAAAGAGTCCTTGCCTATATCGCCATATTTTTTCGATCTTAGCAGTATAACTGCACATTTAATATAATTTTTTTGTATATTATGGATATTCTGTTAAAAAAATTTAATGTATTTTGTCTCTGTAGTGTGAAATATTTTAACTTTGTTGACCAAATACTAAGTGCCGCCCAATGATAAACCACTCATTGGCAAGTATCGGGTTATGCTAAAACATTGACAAATGAACCAGAAACGGCATGTTTATTTACGCATTTTTCATAATAAGATAAACTACAAGTACGGTATGAACTATTACCTTTCAATGGAGCCGACCTCTTTGTGATTCAATCAACGTTCCATCATTTACTGACCAGAAAGTTATAGGCGATGTATATTTCAAACAAAAAAACGGTCCTTTTCGTGTCGGGCTATTTGTATATTTCCCTTTAGAGCGAAATGTGTTCAACCCGACAGCCAAGCTTTCAGTTGCACTGTCGCCTCTTATGGGGGATGGAATTTCCTGATAAGATATTTAAAAGCAATATTGATGTACAAAATAATACAAGGAATTTCACCGCCTCATCTTCGAAATTCATTTACATGAAATATATTCCCGAAACTTAAGATCCAACTTAGAACATGTGTAGTATATCCGAAAGCCAACCTGTGGATTATTTAGAAAGTCTTTGTCATATTCAGGAGCGGTAATTTGGAATTCCATCACTCAACACTCATCGCTAGTTGGTATAAACTAAATTCTCTGGAACTCCACACTAGTAGTATCAAATCTGATGACAATGATCTATATAATCTGACATAATGGTTTAGACAGTATTCTCTCTGCTATGGTAGGTGCAATCAATAAATACCGGCCAGTCATACAGTCTCCGGAGGGATAAAACACGCTGTTTCTTGGTACATGTCAGTAACGACCATACATCATTTTAGTATTTATCTTTGATATTTCTTCTTTCAATTGATAAGTTATACTGCTGTATTTCCCAGACCCTGATATCTCCCGACCCAGGTCTATGTACCCCACCCCTAATCAGAAAAAAAAGTTATACCATGCTTGTCCAACAATTCATAGCTATATTTAGTCTGTGGAACGGACCATTGGGACCTTTAAATAGCAATGTTGGGAAAGCAGAATTTAAGCACGTTGATTGGTCAATTACTTCAACTGATAGTTTGAATAACGCCACAGTTTAGTAAGCGTTCAATTGCTATGAGCTGTGGGATAGGCATAGAATCGCCTACTTTTTCATTGGTGGTTAATACACCTGATTCGGGGGATATCAGGTTTTGGGATAGACAATGGCTATATTTGACATTTACTAAACTATGACGTCATTTCAACTTTCCCTGAAGCAACTGACCAATCAACGTGCTCAAACCAATGATCTGTTATGGACTCAATTTGGTGAGTTGGGTCCGTTCTGCAGACTAGGTCTTCCCCACCAGTACAACTTGATTTGCCATATATAACCTGAAATGTGTTAATGGTGTTAAACTACATTAACAAACAAACTTTAGAACTACATGCTTATGCATGATATCTTACACGGGACACAGAAAACTTAGTTTCGATATACCATCATATAGATTATCATCTGATGAAAAATAAGTTAATAATGAATTGTAGACCCGATTATCAGTGCAGCGCTATTCGATAACCTGGATTATTTTAGTGCTAATTTATCATTCACGAATAGGCCACCAGCTTAGCTGGGTGTGCGGTAGATAATATAATCTGTTCAGGTGATCGACTCAATTCACTTTTCATAAAAAAAGGTTAGTACCAACCCATACAGATACATCATGTATTAATTATCTTATCCGTTTCTAAATAAAAAGTATTTACTTAAAATAGCAAAAGTTAAAAAAATATGATATAAAATAAAGTGCAGACCACAGGCGACAGAAACATCAATGGAAATGGAACCTATTTAACAGTATTACCCGCTTCAAATATGTGTGTCTGTATGCGATTCAAAACAGCTAAACCTTCATAAACAAATGCTTGTATCCGGTGAGTGCGTTGACTCAATGGTGATCACTGGGAACCAGCCATGAAATCGCCAAAACTTCCGCCGATGAAGAAAGTGTGATATTTTGAATTAGGAGGTCAGATAAATTGGGTGGTCTAAACACCGATACTGGCGCCTGTGGTGCAGATAGTACAAAATAATTGGTTCATATCTATATTTGAATATTTTATTCAACTGTACAGAAACTGGAAGGTATGAACCACTGCGTATTGAACAAAGACTTTGTCCTTTTTGTAGTGATCAAACTGAATCGAAGAAAGAGTCCTCCGTGGCCGAGTGGTTTAAGGCGCCGTCTTAAAAGCACTTACCTTTCACCGATTAGGTCGGAGGTTCGAATTCCAATTTTCTACGAAACGTTCAAACTACTATGCATTAAATAAATCTGCCAGATGAAAACAAACTAACTTATACTATACTGGGATCCTGAAAGGTTAGCTAGTAACCGATCTCCGCAAGTAACTGATACCTTTCTAACTTGAACAGCGGTGAGATACGAATGGCAATGAGACGCAATGACAGGAGGAGGAACAATTCAAGAATAAATAAGTAGAGCCACCGTCCTCACGTAAGTAACTGTTAAACATTTTGTATCGACCTGGGATAGAATCCACGACCTCAGTGGTGAGAGGTAAATGGTCTTGCAACAAGATTACACGGTCGCGAAGGGCCACCTACCTACATATACATTTGAACACATTTTTACATGTAAATCAAAATCCAATTTGATATTGCTATATAATAGTAAATTAAAGTAATCAGACATTTTATCTGTGTTGGACGACTTAACCTGCTGTTACGAGGTGTGTTATACGTGGATGTTTGTAATATTATCAACATTTAATGTAGCATATGAATAAAAACTATAATGCCCAGAAACGTTATATATCCTCTATGCAATTGCCAAATTTCGTACCTATATTAAATATGTAAAACAAGCGCTTCAAATGCATCGAATAGCTACCAGGAGCAGTCCGATGACAACAACGGCGTCAAATTTGGCATGACGTTTAAATGCCCCTGTAAATCGGACTAAGATCTCATTCGCTGTTTGGTTGTTTAAATGTATGGTTTATCGTCATTTTAAAATCATTACATGTTATACAATGTACATGACAACAGTTTCATTGGTGAAGAAAGAGACATGATACATAAAACTCCTGGTAGAACGAACATCCTTCCGAGAGAAAGCTATTGGATAAAACATGTGCGACAATGTTAATGTGGTCATTTTGTTTAGTAAATATATTGTTATCACAAACATCTGCCAGTATAAATTCATGAAATTTAAATAAAAAAATAAATCGGAGAGGCAGTTAAATAGAAAAGTGTCAGACAGATAAAGAAGAGAAAATAATGACCAAAGAGAATTATAATGCATTGAAATATATGAATATACATGTATCATATATAAATTATCTTCTTAAACAGCCTTAACTGCGATGACACAGACTGTATATCGTGAAATTATAGAATAAATACTATATAATAATATCATATCTCAGGTCACCAGCGAATCTATAAACGTCGTGGATCCAAGTATATATAACATCGGTTTCACGCTTCATAGTTCCATACTTTAACGAACTGACGTTTTGGCAATCCTTGTCCACCATAGAATCAAATACACTGTAGAGACTCTTGTATTTGGTATCGTCTTGACACTTCATTCTTTCATAATTCCACCAACGGTTGTACCATTTATCGCCGTGACCAAAAAGGAGGAGATTTATCTTTCAGTAAAAGGAAATCGCTTTTACTGTGTAGAAATGGAATAAAGGATTTCAATATGAATTTTCTCGCGTAAATCGTATTTACATATCAATATTGTATTACACCGCAAAAGACATGTAATTGTTCAAACTTATTTGATATACCTCGATTGTGAAACAAGTTCTTACAACTTAGGTAAATCACGCTCGAAGTCTTCCTGGTTAAAAACAGTACTGAGCATATGCTAGGACACCACACATAGTCATGGTGGAGGATCAAATCCACGACCCTTCGATCATGGGTTCGGTGCTCTACAGCTGGACGACGCGCTCCATACTAAAGACCTGTAATTACCTGTACATAAAGCGTACTGTGAAAGTTTAAGGGATGTCTAGTCATTTTAAGTAAAAAATGTTAACTGTTACACATGTCAGTAACTATCATGGTTTGTATTTTTATACATACTTTATACTTTTGCAATTTATTTTTTATTTGATGATGATGATACCTCCGGTTTCCCACATGGGCGACGCCTCCAGAAGACTATTTATCATTATATTTATTTGGAGAAGAGTGCAGAGATACAGAAAACCTTTTTGTAGCGTTCTTGGTTCTTTTACATCAACCATAAATGTCACCTCGATATTTGTGAAATTCTCATTCAAAAGACTGATAATTATATTTAGTTGTAGGAGCTGGGGTTCGAACCTGCGATTCCTGGGTTCGCAGTCCAAGGCCCTCACCACTGGACCACTAATCCGCTCTTTATTTTTCAGTTGATTACTGCATACATGTACAATCACATTCTGGAGTATACTATTACCATTGTGCAGCATTCATTTACGTTGTATAATAAGTTTTTCTTTAGATAGCCAGTTAATGCTTAAGTTGAATTTTTACAATTATAATTATGCAAACTTTACAAAGTTTTTATGAACGGAGTATTGACGAAATAATTCCGCCTCTAAAATTTGTCCGCTTCCTAAGGTTCATTTTACCATCAGATATTGTATGAAAAATCAATTATTTTCAGTTTTGTATTTCTTTATGATATATGATATGTCTTTTTACCAGATTACTTCAGTTTGATAGAATAAACGAGGATATTAACCAACTCCTCTTTAACATTGTAAACAATATAACACAATGATCGGCACACAGGCTGTACGTATATCGGCCGGTACTCTTGATTTATCTTAAATCTAATTTGAATATTCACTTGATATAGAGCTGGGGTAGTGCGCGTATATCACAGGATGTGTGTAATAAGATCTTTTAATAATTAAAACCATAAGATTTCTTTTTAAATTTGGACTAATATAATATTATACGGGCTTCATTACTGTTATGTGAGTATGTAATACAATTCGATATACGTTTTTTTTCTTCTAATTAATCTGTCGTTTAATGATAATGTAAATGTTGTTGTATGGTGTTTTACGCCGCTTTCAATAAGTTTGTCACATCGCCACGGCGTCTATTTGAGACAGTTTTCTGAGCATTGCCACACTGGAGTATCATTCAACAGACATATGGCATAACTTTCAAATCATTTGAATGATCCGGTTGGGGATCAAACACACGACTTTCCGCATGCGAGTCGGACGCTCTACCACTAGACCACCGCTGCGGTAATTAATAATAGTAATAATAGTAATGATAATTTTAATAATAATAATAATAATAATAATAATAATAATAATAATAATAATAATGTACACTTTCTTTTAAGTTAAAAGTATAGTAAGATTTGCAAGCAAGTTTTTATCCATATATACTCATATATAACGTTTGCTTTATACAAATACACGCTGACACATTTGTAAGAGAACATTCTAAACAGGGTCGGTGGTTCTACCCAAATTCATTTAACGGTCTTCCTCCGGCAATAAAACTGGACATGCCATATATAACTTGTTATGTGTTGAAAATGGCGTTAAACCTTTTTCAAAAATTGAATTTAAACTAGAAAACTTAACAGACATAGACAGGTCTGGCGAAAGGGGCGTAATGTAACGCGTGGTACAGTGGTGACTGAGTATTCCAGGGTCGCAAGTTCAAATACTCTTCTTAGATATTTGTTGTTCTTGAACACGGCATCGTTCGCATATACATAGTATTTATACTACCGAGGAACCTTCGAGGTTGTAAGAACTTGTTTCACAATTCAGATCAAATAAAAAAGTTTAACTTAACAATAACTCTTCATAAAGCAGAACTTGTAGTTTCTTTTCTTGTTTGAAGGTGTGTTTTTAAGCGCATTTTAGTCAGATATCATTGTATATAAAAGCACAAGCGTACGCACTGATTAAATGGAAATTGCATAAATGATATGCTTTGATTAAACGGGTTATGGCCTTGAAATATAAAATATCAAACTTTAATATACACATGTAGATATAAATATTTATTCTTCTCTCTGATTGAAATTGACACGTAACAGATGGCCTGCTTTTGGGTTAATTAAAGAACTCAGCACTTATGGCACGGAGGCAAACAACTTTAGACCTCATGAGAGTTCACTGTTAAGTTCAACCTTTTATATACACCGAAATCTCAACAAGAGTAACTGTAACTGTTATAGATGGTTTAGTTCTCATTAAAAGCTTAATATCAAACCAGTGAGTAAACTAAACGAAGTAAAACTTTACTATTAAGTACCTTCGAAGTTTCTTTTATATGACCTTCTTAAAACATATTTCATTTGCTACATTAAGTTTTGTTTGTTTAAAATCTTTGCAAAAATCCTTGAAAATTGAAAAATCGTTATTAAGTATAATCGATGTTTGAACTTCTGCGATAAAGTAAACGACTTCGCTTGTTTAACATCCCATCCCGATCGATTTAGACGCTTATTAAGCCTTTAAAGGGACATGACGGCAATGTTAAACATCCCATCCCGATCGATTTAGACGTTTATTAAGCCTTTAAAGGGGCATGACGACAATGTTAAACATCCCATCCCGATAACAATGTTAAACATCCCATCCCGACCGATTTAGACGTTTATTAAGCCTTTAAAGGGACATAACGACAATGTTAAACATCCCATCCCGACCGATTTAGACGTTTATTAAACCTTTAAAGGGACATAACGACAATGTTAAACACCCCATCCGTTAAGCAACAACGCCTTAGTTTTAAACCTTTAAACGTTCATCCCACGTGACTATTTGAACAACATAGTATTTCTATTTTAATGGAATGCATAAGATAAAATACTAATCGTCGTATTTGATATCGATAGGAGGTGATGAGATTTTTCATTTTCTCATTTTAAATATAAAACTATAATATAAAAACATTCATTGGCCATGTTGAAATTACCTGTTTTGTTTGATTATTTGCTTGCTTGTCTGTTAGTTTTAACATGACTCTTAGAAGATTTAATATATGTTTTATTTCTTTAATCATGATTAAATATCTGTTTAGAAAGACACGCATACTTTTACAGTTATTTGTTTAATAAAAATAGTTTTAAATATTGTTAATATATGACAAGTCGTACAAAAATGGATGGTTATGCTAAAGTTACCAATAAAGACATTTCAAATCTTGAATTATGATTTTTTTTAAAAAATATATATATATAAAGTCACACTATTTTTTTAAAATATTTTTTAAATTTCCTCTTCAAGTTAAAAAAAACCACGTGTTAATTAATGTACCATCTATACTTATAAATATGTTTATACTCCAGTAAATATAACCACGTACTCAGAAGGAGAAACGTTGGTCTAGCGTCCGCCTCTCATGAGAAAAGCTGACGTTCGATCGGGCCAATTACAGCACCTGGGAGTTTATGGAGTTAAGTTCTTTATCTCGTCGATAACACAGCTATGAGCAACCGCACGGTTATCGACGAGATAATGAACTTAAAGCCGGAGATTTAACGCTTAAACCTCTAGGTGCTGAAATTGGCCTGACCCTTGAGATAGACGAGAACACGTTGTTCTAAAAACTGGCCTTCAAGTACATACTTGAATGTAATAAATACTTTCTTTAATTATGAGTCAAAATTATATTGGTTACCAGTTTTCATTCCTTTTCCATTTCATTTTTTCGCTTTCGGGGAAAAGGTTTAAGCAAACGGGATCAACTATTAACAGATATCGTTACACTAATAATTGACTCGTCGGTGTAAATGTAACGTTAGTAAGGCTGTAAATGAAATTCGCATATTTAATTTCAAAATATGCATATCTATTCAGCATAACTAAAATGAAGATACAATAACATAAAATGTTTGAATTTTCATTGCAAGATATATTATATGTTAACTTTGCTATATGTAATTTGTATTTATGTTATAAATTGCAGACATTGTATGTCAATTTTGTATATCAATCTCCCAAGAGGAGGAAATAATGATATCCATCCATCCATCCATCCATCCATCCATCCATCCATCCATCCATCCATCCATCCATCCATCCATCCATCCATCCATCCATCCATCCATCCATCCATCCATCCATCCATCCATCCATCCATCCATCCATCCATCCATCCGTCCATCCGTCCATTCGTCCATCCGTCCGTCCGTCCGTCCGTCCGTCCATCCGTCCGTCCGTCCGTCCATCCGTCCGTCCGTCTATCCGTCCGTCCGCACGTCTGGAGCAGCAGTTGTGGGTTGTGTTGCCAGTACAGAATGGCATTGTTTTTTTTTTGGTACTGTGGGGTGCAATGTTCACCCCACAAGTGCGAAAACCCGTCCAAATGGCATTGTGGGGTTAATTTCATTTTTTTTCACATTTTTCTTTTACTTTTTTTCACCTTTTTTCATTCTTTTTTAGTGTCATTAGGGTTGGATCTCAAGGTTTGTGACATTAGGGTTAGAAAGAAAATAGGTTTTGTTTTGTTTTGAAAACAGATGTTTTTATAACATATAAAAACCGCACCCCACAACATCACTTCCACCAGAACGTCCGTCAGTCCGTCCGTCTATAGCGGCAGTTGTGGGTTGCGTTGCCAGTACAGAATGGCATTGTGCTTTTTTTTGTACTTGTGGGGTGCAATGTGCGAAAATGCGTACAGAATGGCATTTTGGGGTTAAGTCCATTTTTTCACATTTTTCTTTTACTTTTTTTCTCACCTTTTTGCATTCTTTTTTAATGTCATTAGGGTTGGATCTCAAGGTTTGTGACATCAGGGTTAGAAAGAAAATAGGTTTTGTTTTGTTTTATGAAAAAAAGAAGATGTTTTATAACATATAAAAACCGCACCCCACAGCATCACTTCCACGTTCGTTCGTTCGTTCGTTCGTTCTTTCGTTCGTTCGTTCGTTCGTTCATTCATTATAATATGACTGAGTGGGTGTATCATACCATGTGTATGCGGCATGATACTCTGGTGCTCAGAATACTGTCTCAAGTAGATAAGTGAATGGCAGTGTACTACTTCTTATATCATGTCTTATATGAAATGATAAAAAAAATAATATAATTTTAAATTAAAAACATTAATTCGTTTTATCATGTTCAAATGGCATTCTACAACCTTTTGTCTGCCTTCATCTAACATGTAACCGAATGAACTTTAATTTATATTTGTTTTATTTGTCTTTCGAAATGGTGATGATGTTGTTGTAGTATGGTGTTTTGCGTCGCTTTTAACCATTTTTAGTCATATCGCGACGGTGTCCACTTGAGACAGTATTCTAAGCGCTGCCATACTGGAGTACCATGCCACAGACACACGATTTGATACCCCACCCAGTCACATTATACTAACACCAGGCTAACCAGATCTAAAACTATTGGAGTACCATGCCACAGACACACGATATGATACCCCACCCAGTCACATTATACTAACACCGGGCTAACCAGATCTAAAACTATTGGAGTACCATGCCACAAACACACGATATGATACCCCACCCAGTCACATTATACTAACACCGGGCTAACCAGATCTAGAACTATTGGAGTACCATGCCACAGACACACGATATGATACCCCACCCAGTCACATTATACTAACACCGGGCTAACCAGATCTAAAACTATTGGAGTACCATGCCACAGACACACGATATGATACCCCACCCAGTCATATTATACTAACACCGGGCTAACCAGATCTAAAACTATTGGAGTACCATGCCACAGACACATGATATGATACCTCACCCAGTCACATTATACTAACACCGGGCTAACCAGATCTAAAACTATTGGAGTACCATGCCACAGACACATGATATGATACCCCACCCAGTCACATTATACTAACACCGTGCTAACCAGATCTAAAACTATTGGAGTACCATGCCACAGACACATGATATGATACCCCACCCAGTCACATTATACTAACACCGGGCTAACCAGATCTAAAACTATTGGAGTACCATGCCACAGACACACGATATGATACCCCACCCAGTCACATTATACTAACACCGGGCTAACCAGATCTAAAACTATTGGAGTACCATGCCACAAACACACGATATGATACCCCACCCAGTCACATTATACTAACACCGGGCTAACCAGATCTAGAACTATTAGAGTACCATGCCACAGACACACGATATGATACCCCACCCAGTCACATTATACTAACACCGGGCTAACCAGATCTAAAACTATTGGAGTACCATGCCACAGACACACGATATGATACCCCACCCAGTCACATTATACTAACACCGGGCTAACCAGATCTAAAACTATTGAAGTACCATGCCACAAACACACGATGTGATACCCCACCCAGTCACATTATACTAACACCGGGCTAACCAGATCTAAAACTATTGGAGTACCATGCCACAGACACATGATATGATACCCCACCCAGTCACATTATACTAACACCGGGCTAACCAGATCTAAAACTATTGAAGTACCATGCCTCAGACACACGATATGATACCCCACCCAGTCACATTATACTAACACCGGGCTAACCAGATCTAAAACTATTGAAGTACCATGCCACAAACACACGATGTGATACCCCACCCAGTCACATTATACTAACACCGGGCTAACCAGATCTAAAACTATTGGAGTACCATGCCACAAACACACGATATGATACCCCACCCAGTCACATTATACTAACACCGGGCTAACCAGATCTAGAACTATTGGAGTACCATGCCACAGACACACGATATGATACCCCACCCAGTCACATTATACTAACACCGGGCTAACCAGATCTAAAACTATTGAAGTACCATGCCTCAGACACACGATATGATACCCCACCCAGTCACATTATACTAACACCGGGCTAACCAGATCTAAAACTATTGGAGTACCATGCCACAGACACATGATATGATACCCCACCCAGTCACATTATACTAACACCGGGCTAACCAGATCTAAAACTATTGAAGTACCATGCCACAAACACACGATGTGATACCCCACCCAGTCACATTATACTAACACCGGGCTAACCAGATCTAAAACTATTGGAGTACCATGCCACAAACACACGATATGATACCCCACCCAGTCACATTATACTAACACCGGGCTAACCAGATCTAGAACTATTGGAGTACCATGCCACAGACACACGATATGATACCCCACCCAGTCACATTATACTAACACCGGGCTAACCAGATCTAAAACTATTGAAGTACCATGCCTCAGACACACGATATGATACCCCACCCAGTCACATTATACTAACACCGGGCTAACCAGATCTAGAACTATTGGAGTACCATGCCACAGACACACGATATGATACCCCACCCAGTCACATTATACTAACACCGGGCTAACCAGATCTAAAACTATTGGAGTACCATGCCACAGACACACGATATGATACCCCACCCAGTCACATTATACTGACACCGGGCTAACCAGATCTAAAACTATTGGAGTACCATGCCACAGACACATGATATGATACCCCACCCAGTCACATTATACTAACACCGGGCTAACCAGATCTAAAACTATTGGAGTACCATGCCACAGACACATGATATGATACTCCACTAAGTCACATTATACTGACACCGAGTCGACCAGACTTATAACTATCTCTGAAATGATGAACGCCAAGCGAGACATTTCTAGTATCATTTAAGGTCTTCGGAGACCGAATTCATGACCGGCGCAGTCCGTATCCGAGGCGAACGCTTGACCCATAGAAAACCACTGCGGTCCTTTCGAAACGAAGAAGTTAACCTCTGCACAATTAACATTAGCAATGCTTTTGTGAACATGTGAATAACGTTAGCTTTTATTAGTTTGTTGTATCTTTCATTTCTTTTTAGAAAGGCACATGTACTCTACTAGTTTATGAACGTAATATGATATAGTGTTGTACATGTGATGTTTATAAATAAAATATTATACCAATATAAAAAGATCATATCTTAATATTCTGAAATCTCAAGGTGTCCGGATCCCCTAAGGCCTGTTCTCAATATAAATTCGCCAGTGACTATGAATTCTTAACGGATTCAGATTCCCTGTTCCTAATATAAATTCGCCAGTGACAATAAAGTGTCCGGATCCCATTTTCCCGATATAAATTCGCAAATGACTTTAAATTCTTAAGATGTCCAGATCCCCTGTTCTCGATATAAATTAACCGATTCGGAATTCTCAGGGTGACTGGATCCCCTGTTCCCGATATAAATTCGCCGATTCGGAATTCTCAGGGTGACTGAGTCCCCTGTTCCCGATGTAAATTCGCCGATTCGGAATTCTCAGCGCGACTTGATCCCCTGTTCTCGATATAAATTCATTGATTCGAAATTCTCAGCTTGACTGGAACCTATAGTTCCGATGTAAAGACTCTGAATTCTCATGGTGTAGAGATTTCCTGTTCTTATTGTAAATTTACCAGTGACTCTGAATTCTCAGGGTGACCAGATCCTCTTGTTCCCTATATAAATTCGCCAATTACTCTGAATTCTCAATGTGTCCAGATCCCCTGTTCCCGGTATGAATTCGCCAGTGACTCTGAAATCTCAAGAGATCCCAATCCTCTGTTCCCGTTATAAAATCGCCATTGACTCTGAAATATTAATTCCGATACATTGTTCCAAATATAAATTCGTCTGTGATTCTGAATTCTCAGTGTGTCCGGATCTTCAGCTTCCGATGTAAGTTCACTTACTTGACTCTGAATTTTCAGAGTATCCGCATTCCCTGTCTCAGATCTAGATTTGCCAGTGACTCACATTAATTTTATGATAAACTATTGATAATATTTCAGTGACAGTAAACAACGCATTGTTACGCTATCAACATCTGCTTGCGATCTCATTACTATGAACCAATGAAAACGAAAGATCGTCATGGCTCGACCAATCAGAACAGGTGTTTTATCAGGAATATCGCCATACAC
The DNA here is from genome assembly GCA_029582155.1 of Panopea generosa. Classification (NCBI taxonomy): domain Eukaryota; kingdom Metazoa; phylum Mollusca; class Bivalvia; order Adapedonta; family Hiatellidae; genus Panopea; species Panopea generosa. The sequence goes on from CM055911.1 coordinate 8,019,392, forward strand.
AGATGGACCTATACATAAAACGGCTCTTTCACGGGCTACTATACCAGCCCAACGCAAGGAACCTCCGTCAAAAGTGTCTTTTGATCTGGAGAAGGATTTCAAATACGACAGTAGCGACGGTACGTTTTAACATTTTCAACTTTACAAATAAATTGAGAACATTTTTTTTGAATGGGGTTTAACGTCATTTCAGGTTATATATCCAATTTTGTTGGTGGAGAAAGACCTCAAAATGAATTTTAGTAGAACCACCGTCCTTCCGCAAGTAAGTGGCAAACTTTCTCCCATAAAGTTTTTGGAGCGAGCGGTACTCGAACCTACGACCTTAGCGGTAATCTTGAGACGGCGCTTTTGACCACGCGGTTACGGACGACTCGCAGATAGTGAGAACAATCATTATTACATGAGACTAAATAAAGTCCATGAGAAACAGTTACGTATTTCGAAAAACATAATTTATTCGAAATATCTTTAAAACTGATCATCGGACATTTGACGACGCCGGGAAGAGCGAGATTTGGTGCATCTAGTTTTGATTCTACACGCCTCTACCCACCTCTTCTCGCCTCTAACAGCTTTTACCCGCCTCTACCCGCTTCTACCAACATCTATCCGCCTCTACCCGTCTCTACCAGCTTCTTCTCGCCTCTACCCGCCCTTCCCACCTGTACCCACCTGTACCCGCGTCTTCCCGTGTTTACCCGTTTCTACCCGCCTTTACCCGCCTCTGCCGTAGTCTACCCGTATCTAGCCGCCTTTGCCCACCTGTACCCGCGTCTACCAGCGTCTACCCGCATCTACCCGCGTCTTCCAGCCTGTACCCGCCACTACCCACGTCTACCCGCGTCTACCGGCCTCTACCCGCCTGTATCCGCTATTTCCCGCCTCAACACGCCTCTACCCACCTCAACCCGCCACTCCCCGCGTATATCCGCGTCTACCCGCGTCTAACCGCCTCTACCTGCCGGTTATCCGCCTCTACCCGCCTTTACCCGACTGTTCCCGCCTCTACCCGCCTTTACCCGACTGTTCCCGCCTCTACCCGCCTTTACCCGACTGTTCCCGCCTCTACCCGCCTCTACCCGCCTTTACCCGCCTGTACTTCTACCAGCGTCTACCCTCATCTACCCGCCTCTTCCCGCCTCTACACGCCTCTACCCACCTCTACCCGCCTCTACCCGCGTCTATCCGCGTCTACCCGCCGCTACCTGCCGGTTGTCCGCCTCTACCCGCCTTTATCCGCGTCTAACCGCGTCTGCACTCCTCTATCCGCCTGTACTCGCGTCTACCCGCATCTACCCGCCTGTACCCGCTATTACCCGCATCTACCCGCCTCTATCAGCCTGTACCAGCGTCTGACCGTGTATTCCCGCGTCTATCAGCCTGTACCCGCGTCTACCTGCATGTACCCGCCTGTACCCGCATTTACCCGCCTATTCCAGTCTGTACCCGCGTCTGACCGCGTCTACCCGCCTCTACTAGCCTGTACCCGCGTCTGACCGCGTCTACCCGCCTCTACCTGCGTGTACCCGCCTGTACCCGCATCTACCCGCGTTTACCTGCCTCTACCTGCAACAATCCGCCTCTACCGGCCTTTACCCGCCTCTTCCCACCTCTACCCGCGACTACCTACTTCTACCGTCCACAACCACCGTCTTCCCGCGTCTACCCGACTCTACCTGCCACTACCCGCGTCTACCCTCCTCTAACCGTCACTATCCACGTCTAATCGCCTCTACCTGCCACTACCCTCGTCTACCCGCCTCTACCTGCCACTACCCGCCTCTACCGGCCTCTACCAGCGTCTACACACCTCTACCCGCCACTACCCACGTTTACCCACTACTACTACTACTACTACTACTACTACTACTACTACTACTGTTACTACTACTACTACTACTACTACTACTACTACTACTACTACTACTACTACTACTTCTACTACTACTACTTCTATTATTATGATTATTATGAAATGCAGATGAAAAAGAAGACGTAAGAACAACCAAGTCGTTACAGCAGGAGACGGCGCGATCAGAACACCAAGACAAAGGGGCTGTGCGCTTTATGGAGATGTGTAGAAAATACGGAATCGTTGCAATGAATAGTGTTGCCAAACAAATTGGCGCCAGGGAAATATCTATAGAAGGAATGGATCTAAATCAGAAAGAACAGAACGCTTTCTTCACAGCTCTGGGTGTAATTGTTTTTTTATATTAAAGCGACACAGGGCAATTACTATCACACGTCAGTTCTTCTGAGTTAATTTATTAAACATCATATAACATAATTATATACATTATCATAAAGCGCGTAATGAATTATATACAACTATGCAGATTGGCTTTGTTTGACTATAAATATATACAAGATTATAAATGACAAGATTTATATTATTAGAATCAACATACAAGTTGTGCAATATGAGTTTGTAGGTATAATCTATATCCATTAGATTATGTCCGGTATAGAAACATACATAACAATATCAAACAATGGAACAATCTAGAATTCATTAATAGTTCATAAATCCATGTAGTTGATCCTGTCACTGGTGGTAATAAGATCAATTCAAAGAAACATATCACATTATAAATATAATATATCGGCTTGGTTAAAGTCTACAACAAAGTGACATTTGTTACAGTAGTTCATATTATTCATTACACACATTGTTATACAACATTGAACATTTATTCTACGAATCTTTGAAACGCGACTACTAAACCCAGGCAAAGGGCGGTAGTGCATTAAGGGCCAATTTTGGCCCAATTGCAAAATAAAATGAAACATAAACATTTATGATTAGAATTATATAATGTTTACAATAAAAAGTGTTTAACAAAAACGTAACACTTTTATTGTTTGTAATTTCGTTTAGAATTTGTTTATCTGTATTTTGATATCAAGGTTTTGTTTCTAAGGTATTTTCTTTCAATTTCGCAATAAAATTATTGAAATCAACGAATCGTAATAGACGACGCCAGCCGAGACATTAAAATTGCGTTCTGCACGTGCATACATCAATGCGCAAGGAAACTATAAAATATACTAATCAATGTACATTTTAACGGGTACTAACGCTACTTTAAATATATTTTCACATATTACAAGATATTTTCTTATTCTTAATGTAACAATATATATATATATATACACTGTGTAATTAAAAATTATAGAAAAATATAGTGCAGTTAATGTTAATCAGTTCATTACGAATCTGATTCGTGGTGATACTCGATATGTTAAAACATTTCTTAACAACGCCCTATTGCAATATACATACATATTATCAGAGAAGTAATAATAATTATCTTAATGAGATTTTATGATAAAAGTTGCATTGCTGTTTTCCAAATGACAATGCAACGTTTATTGCGATTAACATTGGCTAGGCTAATTTTAATTCTTGTTTCTTATTTATATAGCTAATGTTTGATTGAAATTAATATTTTCTATGCTATTCTTATATTTTAGTTGTTGAATGTTTATATGACATAGTGATACTTGTATAATTATATATTGTGTATGTTTATTTTTTATAGTAACATGATGTGATAATTATGTTTTAGTGTCTCGTAGGTCGAAATAAACGGCCGGATATAGAAGTTTTAATGTACATATACTTGAATTTACTTTGATGTAATCTTTATACGTGACACTCAAGTAAACTATTTATGTCTAAAATCTATGTGTATGGCAATTAGCTTTACTTGTGTGAAAACAACAAACTCATGAAGAATAATCAGAGTAAAATCACCATACATTCCGCAAATAACTGGAAAACCTTCACAGTCAATGTAAAATCCAGTAATCAAAATATGCATTAATATTTACCTATTATAATGTACATGCATCCTGTTATATATAATGAAAACTATATTTTTAGGAATCATACGTTAGCAAAGACGTTGGCCAGACGGTAAGTGTTAACATTTATTTGCTAACAGTCCAGTTTGCCTTTTTTATAAAATGGAAATAGAAATAGAAATAATAATAATAATAATTAAAACGTAACACACCATATGGAAATAGGAAGTGTTTCCGTGGGGTAGTTGTATAAGAAGGAAATCAATGGTAGTCTTACACCTTCGTTGGAAGCACTTAACGTTGCCATATAGATAACAAACTCGGTTTTAAATGGTTTATGTTTAAGAGGGGAGAATAGGTAGTTTGTTATTTAGCTTTATATCAAATGGATTTGTGTTGCCTGTAAGTAATTAATTGTTAAAATGGCTGATTAAAACATGTATGTCGTATAACATATAGAAGTTGTTGACAAAACGACAAAAAATTATCAAAAGGGACTACTAGACCACAATGCTGACATGTGTACAAAGTATTTTGGTGTTACCTTACACAGTTTTAGAGATATGATTCGGAAACTGAATTTTGTAATTTTGGTTATTTGTTTCCATGGTAACAGAAAAATATTGAAAATGAAAACTTCCCAATAATAAAAGGCACTACTAGACCACTAGGTTGACATGTGTACAAAGTTTCATGAAGTTACCTTGAATGTTTTCAGAGCTGTAGAATAGCTGTCAGGGGCACAGACGCACATACGCAAAGACGGTGTCCGATTTTACAGTTTCGTCCCTCAGAAAAAACTAAAAAATGCCCATGAAAATTTTATTGTTTCGCAAGAATAATGTGCATGTAATAATTTTTTAATTGTGTAAAGGCAAAATTTGCCGAATGCTGAATAAACTTGAACATTTAATCAGGACTGACGACCAGTTGATTACCTTGGTGTTCGTTTTCATCTTTGGGTATCAAACTGTCTAACTCTTCAATAATGGAGGTTAGGAAGTTAGTGTTAACATTAGTTGCAAGATAAATATTGATAGACAAACGACGAATATCAAACTGCCGAATTATAATGGCATTTTCATCATATTTCATGTTATGTATTAGTCCTTGCAATCTCACTGCTTACTCTCACTCACACACTTTATGCGAATTTTATATACAGGCATTGTATAAACTTTAAACACAAAACAAGGGTTCAACAACTCTATCTATAATACGTATTGACACTGTCAAGCTCAAGGATTGGCTGTTTGTCTTTGAATCAAATTTGCATAAAGTTGTTTAAATTATAAACAAAGTTATTGAGATATTTAAATACGCTAATGTGCGATTAAGTGAGGATTAAGCTTACATGCATGCCGTTATTCAGTATGTAATGTTTACAATCTTTTATAGGCTGATGCTAGCAAAGAGCTACGACAATTACATCTTGGGGGTAATACTTTAAGGACCAAGGAGATTAACTCACTCATCAAGTTTGCAAATGCCCATACGCAACTTGGTGTTATAGTAAGTGTGCATCTTTGTGTTTTAATGGGTTTTAACGCCATTTTCAACACATTTCAGATTATATATGGCATATCCAGTTTTATTGGCGGAGGAAGACCGCAGAATCAATCTGAGTAGAACCACCGTCTTTCCGCAAATAACTGACCAACTTGCTCAAATAAAACCTTTGGAGCGAACGGGACTCGAACCTAAAACCCTAGTGAGAAGCAAGAGATCATGAGACGACGTCATAGACCATTCGGCCATGGAGGACCCACTTAAACCTGGTTTACACGTGCATCTAACCTCCCTTTTACCCAAAACTCAGACTACCCGGATAATCGTCGCAAACGTGAAGTCTCGGATTAAGTAAAAGTATCCCAACCGGCCTGTTGTTTTACAGATGCGACAGTATGCGTGTGTGTGGAATGTTTAAAGATTGCTAGTATTTAATATGGTGATTATGAAAGCTGTTATTTTTCAGATATTAGGAACAAACTTGCATAAGAAATCGGACATTTATTTGAGTTATTTCTATATGCCTTATGTGTATTGACACATCAATGTAAATTAAAACAAATTGTTTTTTAAATAAAAAAGTGATTCTGCAATTTGTTTCTGTGTTTTTGTATGTACATGCATTACAAGTACTTGAATATGTTGGTGTTGTGGGCGTTGTGTTAACGATCCTTAGTAGCCATTTTGATACTAACCTCTCCACGAGGTAATCCCTAGTTTATATATATATAGAGAGAGAGAGAGAGAGTACCGGATATTTCCCGTAGCAGGTCTATTAACTACCCAAATAAATCTATGCCTGTCCCACAATTCATAGCAATAAAACGATCAATAAACTATGACGTCATTTAAAATTTCGTTCAAGCAACTGACCAATCAACGTGCTCAAATGAAATGTGCTGCTATTTAATGGACCCAATCGGGAAAGCTTTTTAGATATATACAATTTATTTATTGAAATCAGTTTCATTCATCATTCATCGCAGAAGATAGTAATCATTTTTTATGTTTTTAATACTCTCTTTATCCTGCTCGCCAAAGTGACTGGTTCAAAGCTCGATGATAAATAACAACTTATACATATATAAGCTGGCTAGTTTACTCTGCTGTCACTCTTTGAAACGTCATTATTTTGATTATTCAATGCACTTTGTTGTTTGTAAGCACCGACTTTGAGCTGGTGTAACGTTTTGCTGTATTTTATTAGATTTACATTATTATAGATGTGTTCTTGATATCGAAGTAAGCTAAGTGATTTTGTAAATAGTCAATATCGTTTCCTTGGTACAACACATTTTGGGTGTTGTTTTTGAGAGGTTATCAGCCCAACATCCTATTCCGTAAACAACCACCCAAGTACCCTCCCGTTACGCCACACATATGGCATTACTACACAGAGGTTTGAATAATTAATTCGAACATGCGGTTATATTGTATTTTAAATGCTAAATGAATTCAACATGTTTGATGTTGTCTTTTTTAGATTCTGAATGAATGTCACATACATTGATGGTGTCTTTTACATGCATAATTCACAGCACATGTGTATTTAGTACTGGACGAATAACACATGTATTTATGTTTTAGTTTTGATTCTGAATGAATGCCACATGTGTTTATGGTGTATTTCAGACAATAAAATAGAGACCATATATGTTTTATGTTGTATTTAGATGCCGAATGAATGACGAGTGTGTTTATGCTTTATAAAAAAAAAATAATTACGGAATGAATGTCACACGCGTTTGTTGCATTTTAGATACCGAGTTGGTGTCACATGTGTTTATGGATAATTTTTGAAATGAATGGTACATATGTTTTTGTTGTATTTCAAATTTTGAAATAAATGACACAAATACTTATGCTATATTTTAAATACTGAATAAATGACAAATATGTTTATGCTATATTTTAGATACTGAATAAATGACAAATGTGTTTATGCTATATTTTAAATACTGAATAAATGACAAGTATGTTTATGCTATATTTTAGATACTGAATAAATGACAAATGTGTTTATAATATATTTTAGATACTGAATGGATGTAATGTATGTTCGGAAGGATTACACAATTTGTCTAGTTTCACCAGCCGCACCAAAACACTAAGGAAACTTGACTTAAGCGGTAAGTCACGACAAAAGTTTTGTGTAGATTTTAATAATGAAATCAGTGAAAGAGTTAACAGTTCAGTTTTAGGGTGGCTACCCATTGTGTGACTACCCTGTACTCCTGTACTCCTGGACAGTTATAGGATGGTTACCCATTGTGTGACTACCCTGTACTCCTGGACTCCTGGACAGTTATAGGATGGTTACCCATTGTGTGACTACCCTGTACTCCTGTACTCCTGGACCCTGTACTCCTGTACTCCTGGACAGTTATAGGATGGTTACCCATTGTGTGGCTACCCTGTTCTCCTGTACTCCTGGACAGTTATAGGATGGTTACCCATTGTGTGACTACCCTGTACTCCTGGACTCCTGGACAGTTATAGGATGGTTACCCATTGTGTGACTACCCTGTTCTCCTGTACTCCTGGACAGTTATAGGATGGTTACCCATTGTGTGACTACCCTGTACTCCTGTACTCCTGGACAGTTATAGGATGGTTACCCATTGTGTGACTACCCTGTACTCCTGGACTCCTGGACAGTTATAGGATGGTTACCCATTGTGTGACTACCCTGTACTCCTGGACTCCTGGACAGTTATAGGATGGTTACCCATTGTGTGACTACCCTGTACTCCTGTACTCCTGGACAGTTATAGGATGGTTACCCATTGTGTGACTACCCTGTACTCCTGTATTCCTGGACAGTTATAGGATGGTTACCCATTGTGTGACTACCCTGTACTCCTGTACTCCTGGACAGTTATAGGATGGTTACCCATTGTTTGACTACCCTGTACTCCTGTACTCCTGGACAGTTATAGGATGGTTACCCATTGTGTGACTACCCTGTACTCCTGTACTCCTGGACCCTGTACTCCTGTACTCCTGGACAGTTATAGGATGGTTACCCATTGTGTGACTACCCTGTACTCCTGTACTCCTGGACAGTTATAGGATGGTTACCCATTGTGTGACTACCCTGTACTCCTGGACTCCTGGACAGTTTCAGGGTGGTTACCCATTGTGTGACTACCCTGTACTCCTGTACTCCAGGACAGTTTCAGGGTGGTTACCCATTGTGTGACTACCCTGTACTCCTGGACTCCTGGACAGTTATAGGATGGTTACCCATTGTGTGACTACCCTGTACTCCTGGACAGTTATAGGATGGTTACCCATTGTGTGACTACCCTGTACTCCTGGACTCCTGGACAGTTTCAGGGTGGTTACCCATTGTGTGACTACCCTGTACTCCTGGACTCCTGGACAGTTATAGGATGGTTACCCATTGTGTGACTACCCTGTACTCCTGGACTCCTGGACAGTTATAGGATGGTTACCCATTGTGTGACTACCCTGTACTCCTGTACTCCTGGACAGTTATAGGATGGTTACCCATTGTGTGACTACCCTGTACTCCTGTACTCCTGGACAGTTATAGGATGGTTACCCATTGTGTGACTACCCTGTACTCCTGGACAGTTATAGGATGGTTACCCATTGTGTGACTACCCTGTACTCCTGGACTCCTGGACAGTTATAGGATAGTTACCCATAGTGTGACTACCCTGTACTCCTGGACTCCTGGACAGTTATAGGATGGTTACCCATTGTGTCACTACCCTGTTCTCCTGTACTCCTGGACAGTTATAGGATGGTTACCCATTGTGTGACTACCCTGTACTCCTGTACTCCTGGACAGTTATAGGATGGTTACCCATTGTGTGACTACCCTGTACTCCTGTACTCCTGGACAGTTATAGGATGGTTATCCATTGTGTGGCTACCCTGTTCTCCTGTACTCCTGGACAGTTATAGGATGGTTACCCATTGTGTGACTACCCTGTACTCCTGTACTCCTGGACAGTTATAGGATGGTTACCCATTGTGTGACTACCCTGTACTCCTGGACTCCTGGACAGTTATAGGATGGTTACCCATTGTGTGACTACCCTGTACTCCTGTACTCCTGGACAGTTATAGGATGGTTACCCATTGTGTGACTACCCTGTACTCTTGTACTCCTGGACAGTTATAGGATGGTTACCCATTGTGTGACTACCCTGTACTCCTGTACTCCTGGACAGTTATAGGATGGTTACCCATTGTGTGACTACCCTGTACTCCTGTACTCCTGGACAGTTATAGGATGGTTACCCATTGTGTGACTACCCTGTACTCCTGTACTCCTGGACCCTGTACTCCTGTACTCCTGGACAGTTATAGGATGGTTACCCATTGTGTGACTACCCTGTACTCCTGTACTCCTGGACAGTTATAGGATGGTTACCCATTGTGTGACTACCCTGTACTCCTGGACTCCTGGACAGTTTCAGGGTGGTTACCCATTGTGTGACTACCCTGTACTCCTGTACTCCTGGACAGTTTCAGGGTGGTTACCCATTGTGTGACTACCCTGTACTCCTGGACTCCTGGACAGTTATAGGATGGTTACCCATTGTGTGACTACCCTGTACTCCTGGACAGTTATAGGATGGTTACCCATTGTGTGACTACCCTGTACTCCTGGACTCCTGGACAGTTTCAGGGTGGTTACCCATTGTGTGACTACCCTGTACTCCTGTACTCCTGGACAGTTTCAGGGTGGTTACCCATTGTGTGACTACCCTGTACTCCTGTACTCCTGGACAGTTATAGGATGGTTACCCATTGTGTGACTACCCTGTACTCCTGTACTCCTGGACAGTTATAGGATGGTTACCCATTGTGTGACTACCCTGTACTCCTGGACAGTTATAGGATGGTTACCCATTGTGTGACTACCCTGTACTCCTGTACTCCTGGACAGTTATAGGATGGTTACCCATTGTGTGACTACCCTGTACTCCTGTACTCCTGGACAGTTTCAGGGTGGTTACCCATTGTGTGACTACCCTGTACTCCTGGACTCCTGGACAGTTATAGGATGGTTACCCATTGTGTGACTATCCTGTACTCCTGTACTCCTGGACAGTTTCAGGGTGGTTACCCATTGTGTGACCACCCTGTACTCCTGGACTCCTGGACAGTTATAGGGTGGTTACCCATTGTGTGACTACCCTGTACTCCTGTACTCCTGGACAGTTTCAGGGTGATTACCCATTGTGTGACTACCCTGTACTCCTGTACTCCTGGACAGTTTCAGGGTGGTTACCCATTGTGTGACTACCCTGTACTCCTGGACTCCTGGACAGTTTCAGGGTGGTTACCCATTGTGTGACTACCCTGTACTCCTGTACTCCTGGACAGTTATAGGATGGTTACCCATTGTGTGACTACCCTGTACTCCTGGACTCCTGGACAGTTTCAGGGTGGTTACCCATTGTGTGACTACCCTGTACTCCTGTACTCCTGGACAGTTTCAGGATGGTTACCCATTGTGTGACTATCCTGTACTCCTGTACTCCTGGACAGTTATAGGATGGTTACCCATTGTGTGACTACCCTGTACTCCTGGACTCCTGGACAGTTTCAGGGTGGTTACCCATTGTGTGACTACCCTGTACTCCTGTACTCCTGGACAGTTATAGGATGGTTACCCATTGTGTGACTACCCTGTACTCCTGGACTCCTGGACAGTTTCAGGGTGGTTATCCATTGTGTGACTACCCTGTACTCCTGTACTCCTGGACAGTTTCAGGGTGGTTACCCTTTGTGTGACTATCCTTTACTCCTGGACTCCTGTATTGCATATATCGCGTTAACACACTGAGGTGAATAAAAAAAAGACTTTTAATTCCAAAAGTTAATGCACAGAGAATGTGCCACATTTGAAATACACATGTTACCCACAAAGCGGCGCCTTTAATGAAATATACTTTGATGTCTTTACAGTACACATTTTGTCCGTGACATGACTCGTTTCCCTGACTCCGGTAGCTCTCGTGCTGAAAATTACAAAGTAAAGGCCGAGCAAAGAGAAAAAAAAAATCTATGAGCATGAAGCTATAATTTAAATTTGCCTTGCTCCTTTAATTAATGTAGCCACCTTAGACCACATCACGTCTTCAGAGCTTATGGTGGGTTGGGGGTGGGGGAGATCTTTTTAGAAAATCATATTGTAGTTGACTGCCTTAGGTAATTACGATGCCTGCTGGTACAAATAATTTGTCTTTTTTGTTGAATAAAAGTAGTTTTTGTTTGTTTGTTTGCTTGTTTGCATGGTATTTAGCGTCGCTTTCAACGATGTTCAGTCATATTACGACGGTGTCTACTTGAGACAGTATTTAAGGGCAGTCTCACTGGGGTATCATGCCGCAGACACGTAGTATGATACCCGACCCAGTCACATTATACTGAAACCCGGCCGACCAGACCTAGAACTATCTTCTAAAGCGCTGAGCGCCAAGCGATGAATATTCTAGTACTATTATTAAGACTTTGGTATGACCCGACCGGGGATCGAACCTATGAACTTCCACATGCTAGGCGGACGCTCTACCCCTAGACCACCACTGCGGTAATAAAAGTTTTAATCCTGATATCCGATTAATATTTTATTTATTATTACAGATAATCACCTGACTGATAACGATGGCGGTTATGTATCAGACATTATCGAGGTATCATAATTATTATCTTTGTTTAGTTTTACTTTGATTTTGTAATAAGTTATTACAACTTAGACAAATCACGTCCTTCCTTGGTAGAACCAGTAATAGACAAATCACGCCCTTCCTTGGTAGAACCAGTACTAGACAAATCACGCCCTTCCTTGGTAGAACCAGTAATAGACAAATCACGCCCTTCCTTGGTAGAACCAGTACTAGACAAATCACGCCCTTCCTTGGTAGAACCAGTAATAGACAAATCACGCCCTTCCTTGGTAGAACCAGTACTAGACAAATCACGCCCTTCCTTGGTAGAACCAGTACTAGACAAATCACGCCCTTCCTTGGTAGAACCAGTAATAGACAAATCACGCCCTTCCTTGGTAGAACCAGTACTAGACAAATCACGCCTTTCCTTGGTAGAACCAGTAATAGACAAATGCATTTTGTACAACTAAATTGAAATAAAAGTTACTGCAAAAAAGTACTGAACATATTCGGGAAAACTTGTCTTGTTCACGAACACATCATTTAGCTGTGACGGAAGATCGAACCCACGGCCGTCAGATCATGGGTTTGGTGCTCTACCACATGTAGCCGTGACGAAGGATCTAACCCACGGCCGTAAGATCATGGGTTTGGTGCTCTACCACATGTAGCCGTGACGAAGGACCGAACCCACGGCCCTCAGATCATGGGTTTGGTGCTCTACCACATGTAGCCGTGACGAAGGACCGAACCCACGGCCCTCAGATCATGGGTTTGGTGCTCTACCACATGTAGCCGTGACGAAGGACCGAACCCACGGCCCTCAGATCATGGGTTTGGTGCTCTCCAACTGGAGTAAGAGTTCGATATTACGTTTGTGTTATTTTATATGAAATCAAATCAAATACATTTTATTTAACGTCAGCGGGACATAAGCTACATATAAAGCTTTTCAGCCGACAATATACGATATTATACACATCTAGAATAATAGCATTTGACATAAGATTCAGTTGGCAATTTAACTTGAAGTATACAAATAGTTGAGCATAGCACACAAAGAGTATCAAAGTATAGGCATTCAATCTATCACATCTGATTTAATAAGAAATAATATTTAAACCTAGCTACAAAACTATATGAAAGATGAACAAATTGTTTTAGTAAAAAAAAAAAGAATTTAATTTAACTTTAAAGGAATTAAAAAATTGAATGTGACCAAAGTAATACTACGTATATATGACCGGGTATATAATAATCAAAATCAATAAAAGTTGCATTACGTGCTTACAGGTGATCCTTTATCAGATTTCAGTTCGATATCTAGCATAAAATAAAATTAATTAGTAATAATAAACACCGTGCCTTATATACCGTGATAAAAACACACGTTAGACAACCCACATAACGAGGCTAGATCCATACCATCCAGATAATGTGCATTAAAAGTTTATATGAAAATAAATAAATCAAAGGGGAAAAAATAAAAAAATCACATATTGATCTTGTCAGAGCTGGGATATTATATCGTAACTAATAATTATAGATTTTACTTATCCATTTATTAAAAAACTGCGGTTAACGTTCCACAATGCTGTGATTGCTTCAATGATAATCAGAAATAAAAGGTTTACCGGTTTTTAACTTACACTATAGAACAACATATCAATCGTTTTATAACGTTCATTTATCCCCCATGACTTTTACATACATTTACCATTCTGTGTATAAAACCATAAATATTTTTTAAATTATCTAAAGAGGTGTAATTAACGCACCTGTGGATGTAAATAAATTATAGATTCCATACATAGTGTGACTATACATCGTGTATTACAAATAAATGCACAACCCTAAATGCAAGCTCTGTGAAAACCTCCCTTTTGGAATTGCTTTTATGCAATCATAAGAAAATTTGCACGCTGTAATATTTACCTCAACCAGTCAGCTGTTTGACTATTATTTAAGCACAAAAATGGTTTAAACAAATTTGATTTCCAGTATTTACAGATAAACAATTACAATATTCAACATATACAGGATTACAACGATGGAATACAATTCATATAGAGTTTAACCTATAATGTGTCGGTACGCCGTCAAACCCTATTCATTCATTCATTCATTCATTCATTCATTCATTCATTCATTCATTCATTCATTCATTCATTCTTCTCCAAAGTGCATGGTTAGTGTTATGGTTAGGGTTGGCATGTATTATATTAACAGCACAGACAAAGTCACGTTGACTTGTTGAAATTTAGCATTTGGCAATAAAGATATTTTAGACAAACATTAAAATTAAAATGCATCAAAATATTTATAACACGTTGTAGAGGTCTGTTTAATACATTCAAATATGCTCTATTATCAACCAATGGCGGATCTACTCGTTAAATAACCGGCGTACGCCCCACCCACTAAACTTCAATATTTTATTAAAGGTTTCTATATTTCTACTTAAAACGTGTCAGATTTTGTATTACGCCCTCTTCAGCACGTCCCTTCAGTACACCCCAATCTATTCATTTTACATTGATTGTGGAAACTCTTTCAACTTAGATAAGTCGTACTCTAAGTTTCCCTGGATATAACCAGCACTGAGCACATGCCGATAAACAACCGTGGCACCACAGATTGCCGGGACGAGGATCGAACCGCACTTCTCCAAACCGTCATATAGTAATATACATAGTAAAATATAATGTATATATTATAACACAATGAGCATAACAATTATTCAATATGAAGCTACTATAGAAACTTATCTAAACGTGAAACGTATTACAGTACGGAGAGAGCATAACAGAGCTGATTCTACGGAGAAACAATTTATCCGACTGCGGAACCTGTATTGGCCGATCATTAGGTAAGACATTTACGAGCCATAATTAATTGTAATTAAGTGTATACTTAGTTTATATTAATTTATTTTAAATCTGGCGCGAAACAAGCTCAGAGCTTATATGAACCACTTTCGAGTCCGTGTTCTGGGTAAAAGCCGTACTGTGTGTTGTTTTTGAGTGGCCAACGTAATAAACGATATAAACGTGTTCTTAACGTTGTTATAGAAATGAAGGCACAAAGCTGACACACACACACACACACACACACACACACACACACACACACACATATAGCAGTCATAAAAGCTGCGCATGCAGAACACGTTTGTGCTGTCTAGAAGTATAATCACAATAATATCCGAGACTACATACTAAATAAGAAAATTAGGACATGTAATCTACTTATTATTGTAACACATGTATATAACTTGATAAGAACATACAGAGAACAAGAGGTCTTTGAATTGGTGCACAGATATGTACAACGTAGTTTTTGTTTAGCGTCGCTTTCAACAAATTTTTCAGTCATACCTGAGAGAGTATTCTGAGTGCTGCCACACTGGAGTATCATACCGCAGTCACACGGTATGATACCAATCCAGTTACTTTATACTGACACTAGGCCAACCAGACATAGAAATATCCTCTAAAATGCTGAGCACCAAGTGAGGAAGCTTCTAGTACCATTTTTTTTTACATTTTTTCTTTGGTAAGACACGGCCGATGAACGATCCCGCGACATTCCGCATGCGAGGCGGATGCTCTACTCTTAAATTACTGCTAGTGTGTTGTTTGTGTACAAGGCAGTGACAGCCTTAAACACAATGTTCTAAGGGATTTACGATTCTGAGGAACATGAAATAATAGCAACACAGTTATGTCCCCTTGTTTTCTTTCAGCAAAGAATAACACATTGACGTTGCTAGATCTCAGTTGGAACCATATACGCGGAAAGGGAGCTGTAGGTTTATGCAAAGGGGTCAAGGTAGGGATCATAATGTGTTGGTGAAACATAAACTATGAATGTATATTAAGAAAGGATATTAGTTTTTAAAATATAAATAATCAAATATATACGATCTATCTACTATTGTTTTTGTCAAGGTAATATTATAATTAAAGATGATTTTTGCGTAACATCTACATTGCAATTTATTCACAAAACAAAATATAATCAACTAAATTTTAAAGAGCAAATATTTGATTATTTTTTATTTTTCTATTTACCAGTTACGTGCGAAAGGATGATGGTTACACTCGGATTCATTCTGAGGTCTTCTTCACACACTTAAAATGGATATGCCATCATACCTAATTTGTCATGTGTTAAAAATGGCGACAAATCTCATTAAAATCTATTTACATCCTGGAATTTCATATAAACATGGTAACATTATTATTATTGCTATTATTGTTATTATTATTATTATTAATATTATTAATACTATGATTTCTATTGTTATTATTATTATTATTATTTGTATTATTATATAAACATAACGATATATGTATAAAGTATGTATAGCATGTTTTTCTCACATATAGGACAACAAGTGTTTAAGAATACTAAATGTCGCATGGAACGGGTTTGACTTCCATGGGGTTGTTGCTATGAGACAAGCGCTGGCTGTGAACTCGACACTTGCTGTGCTGGACCTCTCAAATAACCGAATAAATCCGATTGCTGTGGTTGAACTAACTAAAGGTCTGGTGAAAAATAAAACGCTCTCGTCATTAAATGTAAGTGAAACTTATACGATGAATATATATTTCTTAATATCTTCCTTCTTAAATTGTTTCATTTTTTATAGACATCAACCTCGCCCGTTTTCATTCATTTGCCATTTGTCTACTACAAATATTGTATAAGTTGTTTCTTTTCAATATTTTGATAAACAAAAGCCTGAATTGGTCAGCTACACGTACGTACTGCTTTGTTTCAAAAGGAATTTTAGTATTTGATAGAAACAACAACTGGTGTATGTATTTCTGTTGAACAGCGATTCAGACAAAGCAAGTATGTGAACATGCACAAGCTATATATATTTTCATATCTGATATTGCGATAGCATAATATGGTACAATGTACTTAAATACGTGATACACGCATACATGATATAATATAAACCGTATATCTTAAAGTCAGTTCTGAAATTCACTCCTGAAAATGTTGATAAATCGTAAAATATATTTTTTAAAGAAGAAATTTTACGTTAGAAGCAAATGACAAATCCTGATTTTATAACATATCACCAATATATGTATCTCCCTACATAGCTGCACCCTCTGTGTCACGGCAGCAAGATTCTTACACTTAAAAAGTCCTATGTAATTTGATTTGAAATATTTTCAAAATGGTTCATATGGGCTGTAATTGGTTGCTACATATGAATGAGTAAAGCAAACATTGGTATGGCATATATTGCAATACGACATCACTGGTGTTAAAATTGTTTTAACAGATACTTTTTATGAGCATCTGAGGGCTTCTTTTTCTATAAAGCATAAGGTTTCACTGCACTACCTTTAAAAGAACAAGCTGGTCAAATTATTGAAGTGCGGATACATTCCTGCTATGAAAAAATAATTAACAAAAATGATATATGGAATTTATTTTATATAGAACAAAGAACAAAATTCAACTGTGTAGTTCGATCTAAAAGCTATCTCAGATGTAAGACATTCAAATTAGCTCGTTGTATGATGTGATTATTTGCGGAAGAGCGAGGTTGGATACCGCCGTTAAGGTCTCAATCACCAATTACATCCCTTCAGTTTCCTGCGCCCCAAAAATAAATCTGTAAATCGGTTGGGCATTGCATTGTTGAAAATGTTAATTCCTTTTTTATACATATGAGAACATGAGTTCTGCCAAGACTGAATGACATTGGGTAATGTTGGATAAAGGTAGAACAGTTTAAATATGCGTAGTGATACACTGAAACACATGGGCTGAATGGTCAAAAATGAAAGGTTGTCATATATATATATATATTAATGGAAACAAGAAACATTTAGACTAATGACAATGTATTCAGTGTTCCAGAAGTGCATGTCTCTATGTGAAGAACAATTTATTGGTGTGGGTGAGACGTTAACAATTTTTTCCTCCTTAGTTGCGTTTTTTCTACTGACCTTTCCGGTTGATTGTTGTCACTTTTTCTGTATGTATACAGTCACAAATTGTACATTTTATGATTTCTATCCAGCGGTCGTGAGTTCAAGTGCCACCCAGCCACCAATCGCCGTGACGATTGATGAACGAAAATGCGTCTCATTATAATTCGTCTCTCACTGCTGATACAAGTGAGACCGTTAGTTTCAGTTAAGTGCACAGAGATGGGAGTACTAGAGTACTGGTTAAACTCCAAGAATCCCAGGAAAGAGTGGTTAGATTAACGGTTCGTCTCCTCCCCGTCGATGGCGTAACATGCCACGGAATATCGAACAAAATGTTTACTTTATCTATTGATTATGTTTATACTGTCGTAGAGGATGTGTCGTATGAATGCTTCATCTGCTTTTTGATATTCATATGAGTTTTTCTGTTTATGTTCACCTATGTGATAATGCCACTTTGCAGCTAGCACACAATCCTATAAGTGCATGGGTGTGTAACATACTGCTGACGAAATTATACAAACACAAGGCGAGCCATTTGAGGGAGCTTAATCTGCAGGTACAGTCCTGGTAGTTTGTTCTTCAAAACATTTTTATCATTTTGTATATACAGTAAAATATGTCTTAAGCAGTCAGTCAATGGAAGGATCAAAAGTGACATTTTAAGACAGATTGATGCTTAATGCAGGTTAATTTGATCTGAAAGCATAGAAATGGGACGTAGCAAATATGATTGCTGAAGACAAGTGGCTACTTAATATAGTAATATATATATACAGTATAAACACACCAATGACACTTATTTTGTAAAACCACCTGAAACATTAGTATACATTACACTTAGCCTTGATAAGACAATGCCGCTGGGTGGGGGTGTAAGAAACGCGTCAGTATTAACAGTTGATGAGACACATGACAACTTTGATTATCTACAGAACTATTTTTCAATTAGAAATTAAACACCCCAACACATATCTCCAGATCAACCAGTTTAAACACAGCTAACAAAAAGGGTACATCCACATGACACTTAAATTTTCTTGATATTCAACAGATTTTAACAGTGACTGAAACATACATTTTCTCTTATTCTTAAATAAATATATGTACATTTCAGTACTTTTTTACAGGGTGTGGTTGTTGACGAAGCATTTAAGGATATGCTAGTGAAACTGCAAGAAGAGAGATTGTTTGTGGCCCGGTGTGATGTCGCTTTACCACTATGTAGAGTCTCGCTGGCGAAAGAGGAAGGCAATGATACGTTGGACATTGACCCGATACAAGTGATGATGTACATGAAGGAGTATCTAAACACTATTGGCGTGCTTCTAGACAGTGATGCGGACAGTATGGTTAAGGATGAAATAAAACATGCATTTGAAGTAATAAATAACGCAGAGAAATTCTTTTTACATTTTTTATCGACTATAAATACTTTTGAGTGGACAGAGTGTTGGCCGCTAATGCTAGAGGTTGCGGGTTAAATCACCGTTCGATCCAATGCATCGCCTCCCCCCCCCCCCCCCCCCACCACACACACACAAAAAATAACCCCGTTCGGTACTGGTTCTACTAGATAGCAATTCATATAAGCTCTGAGTTTTTGCCGAAATCCAGCTAAATTAATTAGTATAAACTAGATTAAATGTAAGTTTAATATTTGCTTGTAGAACCTTTCTATTTATAGTTTGCTACCAGTGCTTGACCAAAGAAACGGCTCCACTTCATTAAATTAAAGATGTTTTAACAGATTGATTTTTTGTCATTTCGCTCCGCTACGCTCCCCTCTTTCGATAACTGATATCTATTTAATCTAATAAGGAAACAAAATAACAAAATAGCCTGATGATCAAATTAACATACTATGGATTGTCATATTATCCTAATCATTTAATTGTTCAGAGCACTTATCAGCTATAACAGACACTTATCAAATGCTGTTTGTCATTTACATCGTCATCATCATTTTCATAGTTGTCGTCGTTTTCGTTGCCGCCATTTTCATTGTCATCGCCATTTTCATTGCCATTGTCATTGTCATCGCCATTGTCATTGTCATCACCATTGTCATCGCCATTGTCATTGTCATTGTCATCGCCATAGTAATTGTCATAACTATTGTCATTACCATCGTCAATGTAATCGCCATTGCCATCGTCATTGTCATTGTCATCGCCATCACCAATGTCATCGCCATTTACATTGTCATTGTCATTCCAATTGTCATTGTCATTGGTACTGTCATTGTCATTGTCACTGTCATTGTCATTGGTATTGTCATTGTCATCGTCATTGTCACTGTCATTGTCATTGGTACTGTCATTGTCATCGTCATTGTCATCGTCATTGTCATTGTCATCGTCATTTTCACTGTCATTGTCATTGGTACTGTCATTGTCATCGTCATTGTCATCGTCATTGGTACTGTCATTGTCATTGGTACTGTCATTGTCATCGTCATTGATATTGTCATTGTCATCGTCATTGTCACTGTCATTGTCATTGGTACTGTCATTGTCATCGTCATTGTCATTGTCATCGTCATTGTCACTGTCATTGTCATTGGTACTGTCATTGTCATCGTCATTGCCATTGTCATTGTCATTTTCATCGTCATTGTCATCGTCATTTCCATTGCCATTGTCACTGTCATTGTCATTGCAATTGTCATTTTCATCGTCATTGTCATTGTCATTGCCATCGCCATCGTCATCGTTACTTTTTTATTATTATTATTATAATTGTCGTTGGTGTTGCTGTTGTGACTATTATTATCATATCATATCATTATTTTATATAGATTGGAGGCTTGCCGATTAGCGACACAAACCTCCGTGCAGTCATGGACTATCTTGACTCAAACAAAGAAGAAGAAGTAGATACAATGTACGTATTTTAATGCTTTAACGCCATTATAAAGTCATTATATGTTATATGTGCCATCCTAATTTGTTGCTTGAGGATGACCTCTTGTCCATATGAGTGTACATGAATAAAAATGAATAATTGACATTTTTTTCTTAAGATGTTTTTAGACCGAGCTTGGTCCGAAATTACTACCGAATGGCGAAAAGTAATAAACAGCAGACACCGACGTTATAGGTCTCACTACACAGTTGATTATTGTTCTTTTTTCTATAAAGAATAAGGTCTAGGATTGTCACGGTAAAATAAAAAGTCCCGAAATTATTAGGCATGTAAAGCATCAATTATTAACAGACACATGACTGTGCCTCAGAACAATCCCTTAAATCTATTGCAAGTATATCTAAATATCAGCATAATCATAGCCAGTTTATCCAGAAGGATTTCTTAAAACTATTGGACAGCATGAACAAGTCCATTTCATGCCAATGTGCAGAAATATGGGGATTACTCAGTTTATTTATAAACGGCAAAATTCATTTAAAATTATGCAACCAATAAGCGGATCAAAGTAACGACGGTTAAGTGGACTGTCCGCCGTTATATAATTGAAATATTGATAACCCCGCCTCCTCCCACCCCAACCCCCAACCACAAACACACATAACTATTCATTTTTCACTCACACAATACACGTGTATGTTGCAGGTTATTACGTGCTAAGCTTGATGACGACATAACCATGATAGGAGAAGTTTTGGAAGATGTCAACATTAGGTAAACATTAATACTGCTATTCTCAACGTGTCTCCATAGAAATTATATTGTCGAATACCAGCTGGGTGCATTTACGGCGAAAATCGTCGTAAACGCAAATCAGCAAGGCATAATTCAAAATATTTTTATTTTTTTTCCAAATGAAGATGGTTTAAATAATACAGAAAATAATTTTCTCAAAATACAATAGTTTCAAACGTTGATCTAATCAAATTTGAACATACAACAAGAAATTGTCAAGTTGACAAACGATGTATTATCGTATCTTTTTCGTTTGAAACGTACATCTTTTGAATCATCACATTCCGTCGTTCGGATTTTTTTTCTTCCTGAAAAATGTTTGACGGGATATTGTTATATACGATGTTTCCCGGCGTTTTCACTGTGACTATGTCGTTTACTGACACATATATCAGATTTACCACCGAACCGTTTTACTTATACTGTTAAGATTGTTGAGAAAGACGCCATTGGCTATAAGGAACACATTTTATACCTCAATGGTCATGGGATGGATGCATTCATCACGTTTTTGCTATTAAGCATATTTGTTTCTTTTCTCACATGGTAAAACAAGCTTTCGCAAGGGAGATAAACTGTATTGCTTGCTTAAAAGTTAATGGAAGAGTAGTCCATCCATAGACTACTGTATGGTGTATGTGTTTTTCTTTACTTTTTAACAGTATTTCAGTTATACGATTAATATAAAATATTTAGAAATAATATATTTATTGCAGCGATAATTAAGAAAATTCAATTCTATATAAGTGACAATTACAGTTGTCATTGCTTGATTAGATATGCATCAATGGATATTCTTCATTCATTTCGTATAAGTGCAGTCTACACTCGATTAGTATAAAGATATATTACGTTAAGTTTGTACGCCTTGTTTGTGTTTTTTTCAACTATACTACCTATTTCTGGTGGTCAGTTGTACATCTAATCATTATTTTTCCATTATTATCTAGGCGGTAAACCAGTACAAGACATACCTTATCTGTGCAAGTCATCGACTACTTCCCATCATATATAAAGGTGGGATATTTATGGCTGTAAAACGAATAAAGTTCATGGCCAATCATCAAACAGACTGTGGCCGGGCCGGGATTTAAGCTCACGATCTCAGGATTGACAATCAGGTGCGTTACAGACGGAGTGAGCCGTGCCCGGCTGTATGACGTGTACATACATTTCTGGACAGGAATACACTTTTAAACATTATAGCTGTCGATCAGTCAAGTTGCTAACCTGGCATTTCATTAGACTTTCATATGATTTAAGGTAGATATTTAAAAATCTCTTTAAAACAATTGCTTCCAAACAGAAATCCAATACTTGTTCAGTTGACATATCTAATTTTTATATTTAGTATTTGAGAAGATTTCCAAAGTGGTTTGTCTACGTTCTAGGAACGTCGTGTTTCACAATTGATGTAAAAAAAATCGATATAAAATAGATAAGTTTAAAATAATGGATACCTATAATCGGCAATTGTGGCAAATATTTAAACAAACATTTTTATATACGGTGGTTATCTCAGCTATCGTTATCATATTGAATGGAGGCAACTTGACACCGACGGAGGTGACCTTCGTTTCAAGTTCGTCCTTTTTCCCAAAGGGGAACACTCGTTTTATATATTTCTTCAAACAGAGCTATATCATGTTTGCCTATTATATCTGAACAACCCATCTACCAAGAACTCATGAACCGTTTTCTGTGTAAAACAAGTACTGAACGTCATTTTTGAGAGGCCATTGTGTCCAGACTGGGATCGAATCCATGATCCCCGTCGCGAGCGGTCAACACTTTGCCCACTGCACTACATTCCCGTTTAATTTACATTATTTTGAAGCAATATAAACGTGTAATTGTGACAACTTAAGGTCTTATTTTCTAATTCGCTTTGCTCAAACAAAAATAAATAATTTATTTTTCAAAGCAAACTCATAGTTTTACAGTAAAGATGCACAACGCGGTCTGCCAAACATCTTGTCATAATATAATGATCTACAACAGCTGATAGTATGGAGGTTGTATTTGCACGAAGCACGAAGCACTATGTCCTGCAATGGTTACCTGTCAATATACAAACTCAATTAAATTACAATGTTATTTGAAAATGTTCAACATTTGTCGGAAAGTGTACACCAACTTTCATATATAATTACTTCATTAACCATAATAATGATCTCAACTGTATATACATGTTAAAATACCACATTAATCCCCTCCCAACTTTTACTGCCAGAGTAGTTCACATTTGTAAGAGGAGACTATCAAATTACAAAGCTACACTAGGCAATCTGCTGATGATGAATTAACACAGATCAATAGAGTGGATCTCTCTCAAATTTCTTTTTTTGGCAATTGGAGTTAAAAAAATGTAAACTACATATAACAAACACTTTTAAGAAGTTATTATTTTGCCAATTAAATTAGATTAAAACTAATCTAGTAGTATGTAAAATTATTAAAAAAACAATGTGAAATTTTGCAAAAAGGTTCTCTGATTTGAATCATGCGCTGAATTATATAATATTTGGGCTTTACACTTTTCTTTTCATTTACATACTTGACTTTTACCTCTTTTGGGTGGTTGTGGGGAATCTTATGAAAACATGTGTAAACAACGTACCTATTTGGCAAATGCAATGACCTCGAATGGAGAGTGCCTACTCTATCGCGCGAGTTGGCTCGTGCTCTTTTCCCATAACTGTATCGGGTCCTCCGTTGCCGCGTCGTCTAAGGCACTTCCGAAGATTAGTCACCTCTCATCGCCAAGATCGTAGATTCGAGTCCTGCTCAGTTCCAAAGATTGGTGTAAGAAAGTTTGCCAGTACTTAAGAATGCACGGTGGTTCTACTCAGTCTGACTCTATAGACACAGTATGATGACCGAAACAAAATTGACTTACCCACATTAAGCCTCATTAAACGACCTTCTGTATGGACAGGAAACTCTTTCACTAGCTGACAACAACTCAATTTTCATGGCAGAGCAAAATTACATGAAAAAAACCAAACGTTTCGAGTATCGTACACAAATGAACTGTCCATGATTTTGTCACATTCGATGTTATGTTTATACGCACAAATATGAAGCCGTCCGTCTCTATATAATCAAAGAATCTAAAATAATTACTATTAAATGTATTGTACAAACAAAGACGAACATACACAATACCTATCCCCTGAACCTGAATGAACCGATAAAGAAAAAAATCAGTGAAATCATTGTGTCTCATTCTTTTCCACAGATATTTTTCATTACCTGAACTATTTTAAATAAACTATTGTGTTATGTTTGCTTATCTTATTCATAAATTGCCGAATTGAAATTAGTTCAGAGCAATATGATAAATTCTATAATGGAAAGTAAAATAACTTATAGAAGCAGATTCACACACTCTTCAAATACTTTTCTCTGTATCCTTTCCACAGAATGTGTTAGATGTATGATTTTATTGTTAAATGTATGATAAATAAATGTACTTATGTGAATGAAATATTGTTTAAACTAAATCCCATTCAAATAAAAAAACAAACAAACAAACTACCATTGACTGAACGTTGCACGTATATGTATTCATTTGCTTTAAACCCATAATAAATACTTTGTAATTCACAACTTTTCTTAAGAATATTCTTAGACATGAACTAAAGACTGAATTATGAAAAACACATTAAGAAACCATGTTATGCCTAAATTTGAAAGACAATTATATAAAGTCGAATAAACTCTAACAATTACCTACTGTTGGGAGATTTGTAAATAGATAAACTTATATGTCACAAAGTAACATAAAAGTATTTGATGTTAGTGAGTATATTTGTATATGGTCAGATCAGATCAACAGTATGCTGACACTTACAGTAGTCCGTTTAACTTTATAAAACAATTATTGATGCTTCTTAACTCTTTACTCCATATGCATTTTAACTGGACTCTTCCAAACACAAAGGCCACACTTAGTCATTTTCCATGAATAGATACATTTTACCTATTTATTCTGAAAACAGAAAACAGTGCAGAACCTGTTCTGCTAGCTCGTTATTATCCCACTATATATTAGCTGTCTGTGCATTTTTCCCAAATTTTGCCGCAAAAAAGGGCTCTAAATATGTTTTTCAAATTTCATTCTTGAGATCAAGTCTAAAAATATTCTTGAGAATGGTTCTACACTGTTTTCAAAAGCCTTCTATATTAGAGGTGTCCAAATGTGTCTATATGAAGTAAAGAGTTAAGTTACATATAATTCGAGAACAGTTGTAAGCATGTTATCAACTTTGTATCAATACAGGCAAGACATGTATAGAACGTGAGCATTCAATACAGTTATAGCCCGCTTTACAAATGATGAAGTTGACCAATTATCTACGAAATTCGAATCGACTGTAAAATAGTATGATTTTATATAGATATCTTTTTAAATCTTCATTCTTGACATGCATGGTAAAACTACTGTAACACAGTTCATTATTATCAGATGGTAAATGACTAAATGAAATAATGGCAGATTTACTATTAAAAAATCGGCGTATGTCCCTCTTAAATCCCATATTTTATTAAAATCCACCATATTTCTACTGAAAAACATGTGTACCCATTCAGATTTTGTGATTTTTATGTTGCACCCCAAATTCCGCCACCCCCTCTAGGTTTATATCCTGTATCCACCCTCTGTGTAATACTAGTTTACTACACTATTCAACATAGGGTGCTATATATGTTAGATATGGTACAATGATACAATTAGAAGAAGTTAATATAGATAAATCTAGGTGTCAGAATAAAGTAAGGATACGCACAAAAAACACACACGAATTTAGTATCAGGGAGGCTAATTCGTTTACAAATTTGAAATGGAAAGATATTGGTGCGGCATACAAAATTAATGTAAAAAAAGTTTGGAAATTAGCTGAAAATTGAAGAAAATGCCGCACCATGCCGCATCCGTGTCAACGCCAGTGAAACACTTTTATAAATTCAAACCAACTCATACTATTGAAACGAAATGTGATTATAAAGTAAACATACTACACTACATGTTATCTAAAATAATGTAACTCATTTAACAATACACCAAAATGTTCGCAACATGCTGTAAAGTATGTCAATGTGCTTTATCGAAGTAAAAAATCGAAATATTTGTTATCACAATGTCTTCCGGATCAATACTCTTGTATATTATTAAGATTATGAGTGTAATAAAACAGTTTAAACAAAATGGCGACTGGAGGAAGTATGTCCGTGTCAGTGCAGGGGGACTCTGAAGAAACGTTTGATTATATTTGTTCATCCTGTAAAAGTAGAAATAATAAGATTGTTGAGGCAACTCATTATTGTGCTGACTGCAAGGACTTGTATTGTATGGAATGTCTGGAAAAACACAAAAATCATATTATTTTTGGACGAAGCCAGATGAAAAAATGGGGCCAACAGAAAAGCAAGTCTGTTCCAACAGAACAATGTACACGACATAGCAGTAATGTTTTGGAGATGTTCTGCTCTGATCATGATGTCCTATGCTGTAGTTTGTGTATAAGATTGGAACACAGGTATTTATTTTTTTTATTGTTATTATTAAAAGTACAGTTGTTGAATCCCTGACTTTTTTACTCGATAGGGCATTATCACATTATTTAATATCTTATTCTATATAGAGTTAAACTATTTTTGAAGTCCTCAATTTGAGCACATTGATTGGTCATTTGCTTCAACTGAAAGTTTGAATGACGTTACGATTTAGTAAGCGTTCATTTGCTATGAATTGTGGGACATGCATGTACTTCCATTTATCAGTGTGGGTTAATAGACCGGATTCAGGAGATATCAGGTTCTGGGATATATTATCTCTGGGTAATCATCATTGCTTTGACATAGTATAACGGAGTGATCCTTCATGATGGAGACAGAAATGCTTTATCAAGTAATATTAAACAAGACTAAATCATGATCATAAAAAAGTAACGGATATTTGATGGATCGAATTCTGTCATTCCTTTTTGTATGAATGTTTAAGTTTGCAAATAGTGTAGACCATTAACTGATCAGGGCCAAAATAGTTCGACTCAAATGTTTAAAATACCTGAACAGAGTATATTTCAGAAATTCATCTAGTTAACATTAAAAATACCAGTAACAGCCTTTTTTTCAATGAAAATAGTGAAAATCCATATTTGGAATCTTCTTTCGGTTTTATAAAAATCCCTTCTAGATATGATGTTGCCCTTATATTACAATCAAAGGGACACCCTGCACTTTTGATAACTTTTCATTAACCTCACTACATTTTATAATTTGTTAGGAAAATGATGCAAATATGCAAATTAAATATCAAGCATATCACTTATATCAAGACACTTTATTTTGTTTCTATTTTGAAAGGAACATTACTCTGATAAATGGCTAAAGTTATCTGATCATGCACGTTTATGCATAATGTGTTTTCTCAAAAAGTATCAAAGCAATTTCCTTAAAATTTGGATTTAAATAAGAAAGAATATTTAGACTATGTATCCCCCGCCCGGCAACAGTCTCCGTGATGATTGATATACGACATTGTGTCTCATTATCATTCGTCTCTCACCACTGATTCAAGTGGGAAAGTTATCAGTTACTTGCGGAGATGGGGTGTGCTCGAGTACTGGTTAATCCCAGGAAACAGTGGTTAGGTTAATTGATCGTCTGTTAGCCCTCGATGGCATAAAAATGACGCTAAATATTCAATAAATCATTCAATTAGACTATGTAAATCATCACATATTGTCATATGTGGTATACACATTTCAATAATGTTACTCAATATTTTAACGAAAATATTGGTGATAAAAAGTGGCGAGTTAGCTGTTCCTTTCAGTATAAGTATATGTTTATGAGCAGAAACTGATCCGCTGCTCGAATGTGAGGAAAATTGATTGCAACGTTGCAGTATGTCCCTGTAACACAAAAGTTCACTCTATTTTAGACAGTGCTGTGGAATGAAGTATATACCAGAGTTTGCGAAAGGGATCGATCAAAGCTCAGAAATACAGAAAGTGAATCTAAATTTTGAAAAAGTACAATCAGAAATGAGAAAGTTAATAACCAAAATACAGGAGATTAAAGCTACCCTAGACGAGTCTAAGACACATGTCA
This sequence comes from Panopea generosa, assembly GCA_029582155.1. Lineage (NCBI taxonomy): Eukaryota > Metazoa > Mollusca > Bivalvia > Adapedonta > Hiatellidae > Panopea > Panopea generosa. The sequence continues at coordinate 8,048,121 of CM055911.1, forward strand.
TGCAATGCATCAAAGATTTGAGAAAACGGGTAGACACAATATTTGATGAGCTCGAGAAAGACGCAATAAAAGATATGGACAAATACCAACTTGCTACTAACGACAGTATTCGTGCAGACGCTAAGACGTGTGATGATTATATGGCTGAGCTTCAATAAATGCAACAAAACTTGCAGACTTCAAGTCGGGATAATGGAAGTCAACTTTTTATCAAGGTAAAGAAATACCAAAAAGCAGATCAATGAAGGTGACCAGATAATACAATATGTATCATCAACTGATAGAATTACCAGCTTCAGTTATGAAATTGATTTGGAGTTAGAGATATTTCTTGCCAGCATAACAAATCTAGGAAAACTGGAAATGAGGACAACACATATAAACATCCATGACATCCAAGTAAAGAAACAAGAGCAGATCCATCCATATAAATTACAAAATGAGAGGGAGTATACTATCAAAATAAAAGAAGACAAAACCATCTGCAGTATAGTAGGATGCTGCCAGATGCCAGATGGTTCCATACTGTTAGCAGATAGAAACAACAAGAAACTGAAACAACTCAACTCATCATACCAGGTGACCAATCACTGTGACCTACCTACATCCCCAGAAGCAGTCTGCTGTATAAGTCCAAATGAAGCTGCTGTATCTGATAACAAGCAGACCATCCTTTTTCTGATTGTGGGAAGTACCAACATGGCATTAACACGCTCCATCAAGATGGACCACAAATGTTTGGGTCTAGCAAACGACTACAGCTTCCTGTATATCTCTGATGGTTCCAATAAAGTATACATCTATGACACATTAGGCAAACGAATGGATACTCCCCACAAGCACACTTGTTGCGAGAGGATGTTCTCTTCAACCCGGCATATTGCTGTAAGTATTGATGGAAGTAAGATCTATGTGGCCGACAAAGACCAAGGCCTAGTGACCCTGACCACTGATGGTCGACAAGTACCTCTATTCCGACTTAATAAGGCACTAGATAATGCACGTGGCGTATGTGTGGATGGACAGGGTAGTGTGTTTGTGAGTAGCTATTCTAAACAAAATATCACACAACTAGATGGTACACAGGAGCTTCAAGTGACATCAGTTAAGAGATCTTTTTTTGTTAGCGTAAAATCAATCTGTGTTGACATACGTAACTCTACAATAATTGTTACTTTTCAAGCTTTTGAAAGTATTAAATTGTATGATTTAGCATAAAGAGAGGTATATGCACACAACAGCATAATTGTAAACCTCAATAGCTACTGGAAAGCAATAAAACATCAAGTGGCTTGTATATATTCAATACAACAATCCCATTTTTTCAACAGTTCATAATCAGAAGCCGAATTTGGCCTTAGATGCTCACCAGAGTAAATTATTGACCCCTGACCTGGCGGTTTAAAATTTAACTCCACGGACCCGGCTTGAACAAACTTTCGACAGTGTTGCCAAACCATAATAGATGTCAAATTTTTTCGGATGACTTCGGAACAAGTGTTACAGGTTTCCTAGTCTTGTTCAAATTAAAACTATTCCTACATACTGACAAACATTTACACTCCAAATTGAAGGGTAAATCAAATTTAAATCATGAGCCATGAGTCATTCATCTACTAAAAGGAACTTAGAGGATTATTTGCGTGATATGACAAAATCCGGTGGCAAAAAAGTGAAATCGGGATCGGATTTAAATAGTGTAATGGCTGAAAATATGGCGAATGAGGACAATGGTTAAATGGCGGCACCCACGGTCGACATCAAAACACTCAAGATAACCCTATGTTTGTACCACCAGGTATGTAAGTTTATCTTCGAACATTTCACAAGATATCAAATCATCTCATGAAAAATTAACAAAGAGAATGGACTCTTTAGAAACAGACTTGGGTCGTAAGATTTTTACTCGTATTGCCGAACTTATTTCATCAACAGTAAAAACGGAAAATGACAAATAACGCAACTTATAAAATTCAGAAATCAAACCATTAAAGGACAAAATGTTAAACCTTGTAAAGTCAACGCAATCAAATCTTACAATAATAACGGTGAAAAGTTATTGTTTGAGTAACAGAAAAACGTTTTGCAATTAAAGGCATACCTTGAAACAACAATGAAACAAAGCAGGTCACCCATAACAAAGATATGGCCTTATTACGGGACAGTTGTAAATTAACCGATGTAAAAGTTACGAAAGTTTAGTGCAGAATACCAAAAAAGCAAAAAAAGCTGAACCGATCGCTACAATCGAACATTTAATTCATGAAATACACCGCACCTATGACGATACGTCCCGTATTGCAGACACATTCTTCTCCGATACAGACAATTTATCAATGATTAATGATGCCATTTTTAAACTGAACGTCAATTAAATAAGGAACTTGACACAAACTCATCATACGACTCTTTTGTAAATTTAATTGTCAATGAAATGGAGGCTAACTTTTCTAAAAAAAAACACAATTGAATCAAGCAAAAAATCGGAAATCCAAATCATTATACAGACTTTATTGGTGCAATGAATTTCAGGTTGCTTGGGATTTAACCTGTGAAAAGGAGGTGTGAAGGGAGTCAATGGGATAGTCGAGATCAGTACATGGCGCGAAACACAGCGGACGTGTTTTTGAGAGCTAAGTGAAATTTATTGAGGTTTTGGCGAAATATGATTACAATTGACTTATTTGATTAAATATGACAATTGAGGTTTAATTTTTGGAACTGTGTGTTAACATTCCGAATATTTATTGGTGTTTCACGGCTTTAAAGGAGCATATCCAGTGAAGTTGTGTTAATCACACAGGTAAAAGCGCGGCTATTGAATAGCCTTTGTTATGGTTTGCACACCTGCTTTGTAAACTGGACAATCGGGAGTTTTATCTAAATTCGTGTATATATCAGCTAGCATCGCTACTAATTGAGGCAAATTTATAAACGTGGAGAGCCTCACTGCACAACCTAGCCCGGCAACAAAGAGGAAAGGCTCTCCCATCAATACGCTCACCATCAAACTCATTGTCAAATCTGGCTTAAATAACAGGTACACGGTGCAGTCTTCATAAAGAAATCTACCCTGGATGATCCAATCAGATTCGGAAGTGTTGAAGACCTTGAAGTGACATTAGATATGTCATTGTTTTAGTGATAACTTTTTGCCATAGTGTCGTTTGCTGCCTACTATGTTTAATTATCAATCTATTTTTCCTGAATGAGTCGCGTATGTTTAGTTTAGTGATTATGCAATGCACCTAAACTGCCTAACGCGTAACGGAATGACAGATATCGGCTGTGTTAATGTTTACATAATGACGACACAGATAAGTAGTCGATTCAACGATTGGCCAACATTATGTTGTACCTGCACTCAACCAGTGTAACGTATTTAATGGAGAGAATGGTTATGTAGACATAACACTGATATAGACGTTGTATTTTCGTGTGCAATGCCGACACACTTTGAAAAATGTTATATACTGAACCAAAAAAGAAACTTTCGCTAAGATTGAATGTGAATATTATGTTAAACTTTAACTAAATATGGCTGAAACCTTCTGTTTGTTGTATTATTATGTCTTTTCAATCTACTGAAATAGCTCAATTGGACAGAAATTATCAATTTTATTGTTTGATTTGAATTTAAAACAGGAAGGGATGGATTACAAAATCAGGTTATCTGTAACGTGTGTGGCCGCCGCGTCGTGCGATGATGACTGCTTGACAGCAACGTCGAATTGAGAGCACAAACTTGTTTATGTCAGCCTGTGGGATATTATCCCACTCTTCAAGCAGTGCTGCTCACAGCTCAATCACGTTGCCAAGCGGGTTTGGACGTCGGCATACGCGTCGGTCAAGATTCAAATCCGGGCTTTTCGAGGGCCAATTGTCGATGAAACCATGCAAAAACCGTATGGTGTCACGGGCGACGTGGGGTGTGGCATTATCTTGTTGTTTTGTCAATATGACGCCTGGGTTTGAAGCAGAGGGACAACACGAGGACCCAGGATGTTTCCCTTTATGTACGGGCATTCAAATTTCCCTCAATAACAACCTGTGGGGTGCGTTACCCGTAAGCAATACCGCCAAACACCATTACCTCCCTTTTCTAATGATTATTTTATCTTGACGTGCGAATCTCAAATCTGTTTTCTTTTTAAACGATTAGCTTCCGATTAGATCCCTTTTAATATCAATGTTATCAATATATTTTAATGTATTCAACAAAATAACAAAGTTAAAAAGATTATTAAAGAATTACAAATAATGATTTTACGGTTGGGGTAATATAAAGGCTGATAAAAAAGTTCCCCAATGATGCCAAGGTGGTATACAGCGGATTCTTATTCAATACACCCTAAATAACAGTAAACAGCAATAAAACCTTGTATCTACCCTATTGCACGGTTCAGTCGATTTTCTCTATTATTCTCCTGGACTAAAACGGTTCCGCACAGTCTTGGCTGAAATCCGGGCGTTATGGGTACCGGGTGTAACGGCAGATGTAGCTGTTGCGGTGAGAAATCGATCTCGAAGGTGCTGGTTCAAGATAAAGCGGTCTTGGGCTCAAGTCCTGACACGCGGTCTGCCACTCCGTGGTCAGTCCGCGGTACTTCCGGCCTGCACAAATCGCCTACGGAGGTTCCTCACCGCCTGCCCAGATGGCCCAACTCGTGGTGCAATCTCTGTAGCCGGAACCCCAGCCTCCAGCATGCCGACGACTCTATCCCGTAAATTTTGCGGAATTCTTGGCATTTCAATTCCGGTTAAAAACCTTCAATTTTGAAAGTTTTTGATATTTTTCCGTATATTTTCGACTAATGCGATATTTTGAAGTGGACCAATATCCAACATGTGGACCGGATATATCCCTCCCGCCAGTGCATGTGGAAATCGGACTTTGAGCTGAATAAACTGACCTAAATTTTATCTTTGGATAACTGACCGATTTTGCGAATTAGAACGATTTTATAAACTACCACATGTGTATATGTATAAACATTTCATAGGTAACCTTGAACATTTTGCATGTACTTTACGAAAGTTTCTTTTTTGGTTCAGTACATAATGCAGATGCTAATTAAAGGTAAATGATGATGACCAATAATTATGATGATGTTAACGAGTGATTATGATGGTGATAATAGTTGAGGATGGTGATGATGAAAAACTATTAGTGATGATAATGACTTTGATAATGATTTTCATTAAAATGATGATGATTAGATTATTATCATAGAAGTGTTATTGCTAAAAATGATGAAATGTAAAAATGATACAACTCTTTGTGAAAATGATGATGATGATGGTGATGATATTGATGATATGTAGATATTATATACGAATATTGATAATAATGCTTTTTATGATAACGATTTTGATGAAAATGATGATTATGACATAATATTATATATCAAGTCATTATGATACTACTATGGCAAATTAAATTGAAAAAAAAATCAACATAGATACGGCTCGAGCTCGCGACATTTGGGTTGATAGTTCAAACCGTTACCACTACGCTATCGGAACAGACAGTAAAACGTGTTTACAGTACAGAGAGGGAGAGAGTGCTTATGTTTCAGACTACTCTGTCTATTTGGGATTAACGGTAAAATGTTAAATGCTATACAGTCTCTTTACAAAAATGCCAAATATGTTGTTAAGGTAAACGGCCATGTGACCCATTTCTTGACGCTCTCGCTGACACACGTAATAGATTAACGAACTTGCCTTTGAAATCAGCACTTTAAACTGTGGTATCGACCTCGATTTGCACATGCTGTCCATACTCCTCTACGCCGACGACGTCGTATTAATTGCTCCGTCGGAAGAAGCTCTGGAACAGGTTCTTAATGTACTGGACTTCTGGTATAAAAACATAGAGATTATCTATTAATAAGGACAAAACTAAAAAGATTCGCTTTAGGCCTTTATCAAAGGAAATATCACAGTTCAGCTTTACTTGTGGTGAAATCAATTTGCAATAAACTAGTCCTTATAAATATTTAGGCCTTTGGTTTCACGAACATTTAGATTCAAAATTCGCCACGTCCGAGCTTGCAAAATCCGAAAGTTCTTACATGCTTGGGTATGTACTATACAGTTTCTTGTAAGTTATATGGATCTTTAGTTGAGCCCTGTTGTTCTAGTGCTGGTATTTGGGGTCTTAGCGAGCAAAAGAAAAGAAATACTGTACAAAACAAAGCTTGCAGATATTGTTTGGGCCTAGGAGAAAATGCAACAAATATTGCGTCACAGGGCGACATGGGCTGCACTTCATGTTTATTAAAGCAAATGCTTGAAACATGTAGGCTATTTTTGAAAACTTCAGAAAAAAGAACTGTTAAAAAAGTGTTCAACTGATCAAGTATTCATAGAAAGAGCTGGGAAAATAGACTTGAATCGTTCATCTGTAGTGTAGATATATCTCAAGTATTGATTAATAATGTGTCCATCAAGAAATAAATAAGACTAATTGAGGTTAAATTGACCGAAATGGATCAAGCTAAATGGTAATCAAAATTGTGGGACGATTCCGGTAATGACAATGGTAACATCCTCGTACTTATAGAGTGTACAAAACTGAATTGTGTACATAAATTTAATTTAAAGAGAGAAACCACCGCGGCATTATAGCTAAATTTCGAAGTGGAAGCTATCACTTCTATATAAAACCGGCATATATGCAAAACCGAAGCTGCAACTTAACAAGCGCACGTGTCTATCAAAATATGTTAAAAGTGAAATGCATTTTCTTTTATCATGTGATATTAACTCGGATTCAAGACGTCCATTGTCCGTTAATGCAATATTGACTTCGAAACCCTGCTATTATAGATGAATTCATTCCCTAAGTATTATGTTAATTATCAACGTTCCCTAGCTACAAATGTTCCATGGAAGAAAAGGTTTCATTACTTTTATTTATTCCTTTTTTATCATTTTATTGATTCTTAATAATTATAAGCTACACTTTTAACATTTTAAATGCATTTTTTTATTAATAAAACTATAGCTTTATCTACACATATGCATATATATTATGTGTGTCTCATAAGTCTTTAATGGCTGCAAGTTATAACTGATCATGCTTTTAAATATGTATATTATTATTGTCTTATAATATTAATAGAAGACTATCAAGCAATGCTGTACGTAAACTAAGTTTTGAATAAAAAAAGAACTTATAGATGAGACGATGATACTTATCTGTTTCACACATCCCATGTAAAAGTGAATGTCTCCTTACTTGGTCCAAATGGACCTTAGTCTCTTTATTATACTCCGCTTTTTGAAGAAAAGGGGGAGATATTGAAATGTCGTCCGTCTGTCAATCCGCCTTCTGTCGCGGTTCGGACCAACAACCTTGCTTATGCAACTTGGTAGCTCCTCCCACAGTTTTAACCCAAAGAAACTTGCTGTATAGTAAGTGTATGGCCTGAACATGAGCCTGTGACATTGATATTCCAATTCATTTCTTTAGTTATGGCCCTTTGTTCTTTTCACTTATATTTAACGTCACACTTTGGATCAACAACCTTGCGGACACAACTCCTCCCACAGTTTAATCCGATTCAAATGAAACTTGCTGTACAGCAGGTTCTTGGTCTGAAAATGAGCCTGTGGTGTTCATGTTTATATACATATTGACTTTATGATATAGACTTAATATTTCATGAAAAAACACGAAACAAAGACGAACGCCGTCTCTGTATAGAGACGAACAACCACTTATATTAAGTGACTATGCAAAACCCTGTATTTTTTTGCAAAAATTGCAACGGCGACGCTACACACCAAACAACATTTCACTGTTGCGATTATTTTCATATTTGTGACCATTTTCACATTTGGGGAAATGGCACGAATGGCACGTAAATAGCAATTCAATAATTATTTCGTTGACATTTTTATTTGTTTTTATTATTCAGAAGATTTGCCTAAGACGTAAGATCTTGTTCCCAAGTTCGGTATTGTCCATGAAAGTTGACACGTCGGTCGTTTTCTTTTTACATATTCGTTATATCATATCAGACCCCCCCCCCCCCCCCACACACACACAACTCATGAACCGTTTATTGTGTAAAACCAGGGCTGCATTCAGCTCTGTTAAACAGCAAACACGTTTTAATGCCTGGTTCCCTAAATTGTTGCGTACTGTGCTAATTAATGGCTGAGCCAGTGTCCAGGAAACAAATGTTAGCTAACGTAAGTAAACATTTAATCGATCTGAACGCAGCCCTGTACTGAATGTCATTGTTGAGAGGCATTCGAACAGAACCTTGTATCGAACACATGATCTCTAACAAGAGCGGCCAACACTGTATCAACTGCACTACCAATCCGTTCTATTTTCGTTATTTAAAAGCAATGCATACATGTAATTGTAAAAACTAATAGTGATATACGTATTTGATAATAACTCATAATTTGAATCCACATATTTTAAAAATATTACATGGTGAATTATTCATCCCCATGTCATAATTATATACAATAAACAATAACGTGTTGAAATATATAACAGTTAAATGATCTGGAATCGTTGTTGTTGTCGTTGTTGTTGATGTCGTTGTTGTTATTGTCGTTGTTGTTGTTATCGTTGTTATTGTTGTTATCGTTATTGTCGTTGTTGTTGTCGTTGTCGTTGTTGTTGTTGTCGTTGTTGTTATTGTCGTTGTTGTTATTGTCGTTGTTGTTGTTGTCATTGTTGTTATTGTCGTTGTTGTTGTTGTCGTTGTTGTTATTGTCGTTGTTGTCGGGGAGCAAATGATAACTACAATAATATATATCCCAAAGAGTGTGTATATGAACTCTGAACTTTACATATCATGTACATCAACATACAAAAAATAATTACATATAAAATGAAATATCAATATTTTATACATTATATATGTTGTTTAACAGAATTCAAATACATATTAACATATGTTACAAAACAGAATCAATTAATAATAAACATTACTACATGATTTTGATAGATGGGGAATTACTCGCTTATATGAGAGATTGTGAAAGGTATGAGGTATAGCGACTTAAATCAATTATAATCTAGTTACTAAATGTAATTCTTAATTTCTTAATAACATAATGGTCATAATCGTTCGGTGAACAATATATTTTTAAACATAACTTCTTAAGTTAAAATCATTAATGAATGAATGAATGAATAGGATTTTACGGCGTACACATTTATAGGTTATTCGACGCCAACAGGAAGGAAGATTCCAAGTTCACTCTACATGTACAAAAACAACAAATTAACGTACAGATTAAAAAATACATCAACAAATGAATATGCAGAACGAACCTAAAGCCTTGATACCTGCAGAACTGCAGAATTTCAGCAAATTCTATCGTATTACTCAATTTGTCGCTTCTTACGAAATGCATAAGCCACAGTGATCCTATTCTTGCCATCACTCATATGGCTCCCTGGAACCACACAGGGGTTGATAATTTAACCACAATAATGAACATGACAAAAAATGATAAAATGAACATGACACCCATTCGGAGGATTCCTACCGCTCTGCAGAGATCGACAGTGAATTTATTGTTAGCCGGAACCACACGGGCTTTAAAATCATTAAATCGAGACAAATTTTAACTCAATATTTTAACCAGAAGTTTAATAGAATAGTTGCATGGCATGGTCATGATACAGAAATGGCACCCTGTGATATTTTAGGACCCATTTTACAATTGAGTGAACGTTAAGTGTGGAGCGCCTGGTCCAGTGGTAGAGCACCGAACCCATGATCGGAGGGTCGTGGGTTCGATCCTCCGCTACGACTATGTGTGGTGTCCTTGAGCAAGGCACTTTTTCTGCATATGCTTTGTACTGGTTCTACCCAGGAAGACTTCGAGCGTGATTTGTCTAAGTTGTAAGAACTTGTTTCACAATCGAAGTAAAATAAATAAGTTTAAAACAAGTGGTGTTATAGACAATAAAGTGTGTTTCGTTTAATTGTCGTATTGATGGACTTATTTTATTCGGTAAAAAATTGAAGTTGCACAGTTGCATGATGTCACTTTTGTTCTCTTCCAATAAAGCTAAAGAACAAGATGGAACAGTTAAAGGAGTTAACGCCACGTCAAATTTGCATAGCAGTTTGTTAGAATGTCGCTGACAGTTTGAAAGAGCCGTTTTACTTAATTCCGCATTGTAGTTATTCAATTGTGACGTTGCTATAAAATCTGGCAAATTAGTTATTTGGGAAGCGTGCATGCTAGAAGCATTAATAGGGCTTGGAAACGAAATAACTTCTTATAATTTAAGAACTGAGTTGTTATCGCCTATTAGGAATTTAACGGTTATGTACATTGTATTTTCATAACAAAAAAACTGGAACTGTCCATTAGAATAATAATGGTGTGAATCTTTGAATAATAATTTGAATCCATATTTATTTTGCTTTGATAGCATATTTATCGATTGTAAGGTAGTCTCCATTGGTTCGTATGGAATTACACTTTCAGGAATGTTGCCTTGTAGAATAGACATATCGCCTAGAAGTAAACTTTTGTATGATTGTTTGATGCTTACGTAATTATGTAACTGTTCCATGACGGTTATAATCACGAGTGCATTTTTATCCTGAATCTTTTTGTTATTTATACGAAAATTTAATATTTAATGTAGCCAAAATGTTATGGATTTTGTAAACATTTGTAAAAAACTTGATATTCTTTTATCAGTTGAGGACATAAACGATTGAAGTGTATCCAAATCATGTGAAAATCCTTTCGATAGCATTTTGTTTTGTTTTATGATATTATTTACATGTCTTGCGACGTTTTGCAGATCATCCGATGTAGCTAGTCCAAACAAACCTTTACTTATTTTACCTATAAATGGTAATAAAGATCCTCTGGTTCTAGTAGTAGTTTATTTTTGTGTTCTGGGATTAATATGGCTATACGGTTTATATAATTATCAATTTCTTTTAAGGTATCTTTATGTAGTTTGTGTACTTGACCTTCTGCATATTTTAATCCCTTGCACTCACATGAAGGTAATTTCAAGGTATATGGCAAATTGGGTCGGTCAAGCTTTATTTCAAAAGTTTTCTTCCAATGTTCAGAAGTCGTAGAACACCGTTCAGAACACCGTCCCGAAATTAATTCTTTGCTCAATTAAGGCCCCTTGCGTATTTTGGATTATTGATAATAAACCATCAATGCACCATATAATATGAACCCTGCGAAATAGAAAAATAAAGATTAATATTTACATTTCAACAAATATGGCTTACATGCTATTTAATATTTCAATAATAATTGTTGAAATAATAACTAAAACATTAAATATAATATGTACAATTTCACAAAATAAAATCTTTGTGAAAAAGTCTTAGAATTACAGAAAACTATATAATCATAATTATGCATTTTATAAAAGGACACAACGATAACGCAGGAAAAAGTATATATAATTTAAACGTTTTATACCTATTTGTTGGCATGAAGGATGACCGTGTCTAAATTTCATTAAAGAAAAAAAGAAACCAATATGACGGGAGGTGCTCTCAGTTGCGTTGTACTCCACTGCCGAACCTTGTTGGCATTGGCTAGATGCTTATAATCATGCTGGGTTAACGTTTTTCTTTTACCCTTTTTGTAGATGAATGATATATGGAGTAATCGTATATCAAGATTAAGACTTTTATGCAACAAAAAATACAAAACCATTGTACGGGTATCATAAATAAGTAAGGGAGTTAATTACGTCAATATGATCTACTAAATGGAAGCAATTTATCCCCGCTAATTTTGAATATATGTGACATAAGATAAATTACATTATTTTAAGGAGAAATGAAAAAGTTACATTATTGCGTCATGGTTAAAACATATTTGTTACCCTTCCTTAGCCCACCCTTGATTTATTTCTCTTTGCTCGGCCTATACTTTGCAATTCCAGCACGAGAGCTATCTGATTCAGCTGGTATTTGAAGACAATATAAACTCTTTTGAGGGATTGTACTTATCCTTACACCCAATGATGGGGTCGTGAAAAGACAGTGTACATAACTATGAAGCTGTTACAATAATTGAAAGGCTTAATTGTTGACATTCGGTGTCCAGGGTCTAGATGATAAATAACAATAATCGTCATCACTGAGTTAATTTGTTACTGTGGTTATTGCTACTGGATTACTTATACAACTTATATATACTTATAATTCAGACTAATACAACTTATAATTATAGTTCAGACTTATACAACTGAATGCACGGTATTCATTTTTAAACAATACACGTCCTATCGCTTTTTGTTTGTCTTAGATAGTTTTAGAGATTTTGTGCGAGGATAAAGTTCACAGCTAAGTTTCAAAAATAATTTTGGTGAAAGTTATGGCATTTGCTAGCTGACTATATTGGTAACACAGTTGCCGGGTTAACAGACATGTAAAACTAGGTTTGCAATTAACTTTAGACAAAGTCGTAGGCGCTATCCAATTATAAAAACATAACATTTAATGTAGTACTGTTTGATGGTCAATATATTTAAATGTTCATAAACTAACACATATTTAGATGCGTACGTGTACGTGCATTTATTTCTAGTACGAAGTACGAAAATATCTTTTTAGTATTATACGGTACCTTAGTTACAATTTGACTACACATATAGTAATATCGGTGAAAATATTGACCTTGCAGATGCTTTGAGGCATAAATGCATACCTCCGTACCATATCTCTATTTCTCTATCTCTTCGTCGCTCTCTCTCTCTCTCTCTCTCTCTCTCTCTCTCTCTCTCTCTCTCTCTATATATATATATATGCAGGAATGTTTTTAGTTATTTAGGAGGCCCGTACAAGTTGTTTCGCTGAATAAAAGTTTTAATCTTGGTGCTCCATTTATCCTTATATCATTCTGTAAATAAGGAAGTAAAAATGCATATGTTTGTATAAATCGGAATTCGTAATTTCTATTTTGGAGTGAGTTACGAAAGATGAGAGTGAACTAAAGAGAGTTTATGAAAAGAACACAAATAATGGACAAATACACGATAATGGTGAAACAGGTGAAACATTTTACGAAAACTGTCAACTGTGAATGGACCAGAATTGAGCTGACAGTAAATGTTTGATATACATGTATAAAACATCAGCCTAACAGTGTTGTAGAAAGTCATGCTGTACATTGTTATTTCTTTTGGTCAATGGTTATTTTATTAACAACATAATTTCAGTAAATGTTAATGTTCCAGAAATTTGTTTTCATTAAATTTATGTTAATCCATAGTCAAATGTTTGATTGTTTGTTTGTATGAATATTTAGAGTCATTGTTATACCATTAGTGGTTTACAGGCGACCATTTAACCTAGTCACTCTTTCCTGGGGTCTTGGTAGGTTAAGTTCAAGTGCTCGAGCACACCCATTTCGCAAGTGACTGATAACTTTCTCAATTGAAGACTGTGGCTGGGTGGGGGTATGAACTCCCGACCCATGGATTGATAATTAGACGCACTTCCGACTGAGCTAACCGGGTCCGGGCCAAATGTCTAAAAACGCATATATGTCTGATAGATATAAACCTGTTTATTATCTGAACAACAGGTATGCATCTTTATTCTGTTTTTACGATACATGGATATTTCTCAGTGAATTAATTTGATAATTTCACAGGAAAAACAATGACACATTCACTGTTTCTAGTCATACATGAATCCTACATTTTATTGTTTGTCAACTTCTGCACTATCAAAATATGATGAGAAAAGTAGGGGATACGCGTCATCCAAGAATTTTTTTTCTGCACAGTGTGTACCATGACAAAGTGAAAGTAGACTTGAAATCTTGTATTCATACAGCAATGTCCAAGCATATTTTTTTTCTTAATTCACAATTCAAACGTGACAATGCTTTCAAAATGTTCAAAATAGTTAATACATCAATAATGTCATTCAAATAAAAAAGTAAGCATTAACATAAGGATAATGCACTTTTAAAAAAGAAGAAACAAGGATTATTTATAACCGCCATTATGCGACTACCCCACGGAAGCATGAACTGTTTCCAATGGTGGTACTATGCCCTCACTTCTTTCATTTGGGTCTCTTATAAGAATGTCAAAGTTGCAAACATTTTATATTTACTATAGAATAAAGAACGAAATTCAATGGTGTGATTACACCTACAATAGAAATATCAACAGCTGTCAGAGAACAGCCTCTGCTACTAGAGGACAGCTTCTGACAGCTTATTCAACTTATAAGCTGGTCTCAAACCAGTAGCTATCGGATGAATGAAACTGAACATTAATGTGAGGCATGCTATAAAATGTAATCTATATATCCTTTCATCCATATAATCTATAGAAGGGATACGATTCTAACAAAATACAAGTAAAGATTAGGTCACATGTCCCTATGATCTTTAATTTGATACTAAACTCAACTATATTAATTTTCAATTACCTTCCACTTGTACTTTCCACCGGTAGTGACTGAGTTGTAAGCTTGTCATACGACTTTAACCAAATGTTCCAAGTATATAAAGGACTATATTACTGCTCCAAAATCAAATGAATTTCCCTTGGGCCATAGAGTTCTCAAGTTCGGGTACATATGCTGTCTAACATACAGCTAGTATAACCTGGGATTGACTGATAAACATCACACGTCTGAACATAGCTGACTTTTATTTCAAACTTATGCTATGTGGTAAAAACTGTAAATAAACAATGAACACACAATAGATGTCTTGAAAATATAGCAAGTCCATACATTCTCATTAATTTAGCTTGTACTTCCGGTCTTAAATTATCTTCCACAAAATGTGCTTTATATAAATAAACTGATATTTACTTTGAATCATATATACACATTATCATCAACTTAATAAGCAACTTGTAGATATAGTCATTCATAATTTAAAAGTGAACAATCCGATTTCTCATTAAAACAGTACACAGAACGAAACAGAAGGAAGTGTTTTGGTACGTAGCGGCTATACATGACCAGCACAGTTTTATCGCATTTTCACAAGAAATAACGTTTATGTAGATTATTCCAATAATTCTCAAGACAATAAAATCTAAATATATCAATACTTACGTCATGGTGACATTGGCTAACAGAAAACATAAAAAATTTAGATTCTTGACTAGAACGACCAACGTGCGAGAAACGTTTTGCAAATCAAGGGAGACAAGTCATATTTCCTATACTCAACCAAATGTATCTATATCTACAGACTGAAACAACACAGAACATATAATGAATATTCAGTTGTGTATGACAAGTAGATACTGAGATATGAGGTTGCCATTATGATAAAACATAAGCCCAAATTTAGAATTCCAAGTATTAAACGGGGCATAATTCTGCCTAAAACCAACTAAGAGTTATTACATTTTCCCCTTTTAGTCTCATTGTTGGTAGTAATTACACATGTTAAATTTCATTTATGTATGACCTTCAGTAACTGAGATAGAAGCTTAAAACTTGATGAAATAATATAAATTTTACTTAAACCGGCCATTCAATAGCCCCAATAAGTGATTATCATTTAATACAGTTAATTGTCAAAGCGCTGGCATACACTACAATAATTGAATTCTATGTGTATTGTTGAACAGTAATAGTTATATCATTTAAACATATCATTTATAGTCACTTGTGATGTAAACTGGCTTGGATTTATGCAAGTCCTAAAACTTAAAAAAGGAGAAGAAAAAATAGAAAATTTGATAAATTTGGAAAATCAAATTATCTCACTTTAGTAATTATGGTCTTTAATCATTCAACCAAATCCACAAACTCATCTTCATACACTTAGCACCAACATCAATATATCATCATCACCATCGCCATCAATATCTTCTTTGTCATCATTATCATCATTAATATCTTCTACTTCGCCATTATCATCATCCATATCTTCTACTTCGCCATTATCATCTTCATCATTATTAGCAATACGTCGTTGTCGTCATCGTCGTCATCAAAACCACCACTACCACAATCATCATCATCATCATCGTCGTCAGCAGCAGCAGCAGCAGCAGCATGGTCATCATCACTACCACAATCACCACCATTATAATGATGATGATGATAATCATCATCAATTATATCAACATCATCATCATCATTATCACCGTTATTATTATTATCTGCCATAACAACAACAATAACAGCAACAGCGGCAGTAGTAGCATCAGATACAAGACTCACAACAACATCACCAGGGACAGCAGCTACAACACCAACAATGACACTAACAGCACCAGAAGCAACAACCAGAAGAAAAACAACAACACATAGTTATGTATCGTCGTACATAGGAGTAGTAGTCTGTTCTTATGGTACAATGACCTGATAAGGTGATAGTTTATAACATTGTGTTTTGTAGTTTTTTATTGTCGGTGTCAGTCATGTCACTACGGTGTTGCTCGATATAAACCTTGTCGTTATGGGGTATCATGTTAAAAATAAATATATGATACCCATCCCAGTCATCGAGCCGACCAGCTCTTGAACTATCTCTCAAATGTAAATTGGTTTTGATCCAGCCGGGGTTCGAACCACGACACCCCCGCATTATAAGCGAACATTCTGCCGATGCTTCACCTCCGTGATATACCGAGGTTCCCCGATCGATTTTTTTTCAGACGCCCCCCCCCCCCCCCCCCCCCCCCCACAGTGTCAGCCGGGCAAGCAAGCCAAACCTTCGAAGCGGGTTTAAAGCAGTCGGCACCGTGCACAGGGCGAGTCATACCAACTGCTATGTGTTAATCAGTTGCTGGTAGACCAGTACACTTTACGTCTCACATCACTACTACATTTCCCATAGGGCTCCATTGTAACATTTATGTCCAAAACAAAGTGAAAAAATCAAATTCTGCAGGCATGTGTCTGGGCTCAAATTCTTCACTGGTTCAAGATATGCAATTATAAAGGAAAAAAGTATACCTTGACCGGGTTTTTTTTTTTTAATTCAATGCTTTTGTGAGACCTATCAATTTCCAGAGTAATAATATGTCAACTGGTCGCCTTAGATGCGGTTCGAACCAACAATTCTGAAATGACACAGAATTGTCCAGAAAGCTGGTATCAGCATCAAATTTTCAGTGGTGATTTCTAAAATACTGACCATTTAACTCATGCTAGCAAAAAACAAACCATTGCAGTACAAAGCCCTGAAAAACAAGAAAACGAGAACTAAAGTTTTATTTCTACCTCCTTCATCTGCACATAATCCTCGTGAGAGGGTATTGCATTATCAGTAGATAGATAAATAGATATACTCATATGTATGTCATACACGTAATTTTATTGCGTTCATACCATTATTTTGAAATTACATTTCGTGCTATAACCATGAATGATTGCATTAAGTTTATTTAGTATTATTTGAATTAATTGACTTAATGCCTTAGCAATATTTGCGTGCATATCTTTCACGTCATAGACCGTATGTCCCTGAATTACAATTTTTATATATATTAAAGTGCTTTATGACGGTCTTATCGTTGGGCCATCAATACGTTTTAATCTTGTAATTATCCCACATTACGAGTGAGATCAGTCAAACGTTAAGTTGGATTATACAATTATTGATACATGTAATACAAGTTAAACATGATTCTATTTAACGTACTATACATTTTTTTAAGTGTCCAGTATCATTTTATGTTGTACTGTCTTGTGTTCAATACAAACAGTTTCTTGTGTTCGATACATAATCTAGGGTTCAGTATAATGAAATATTTCGAGTTGATGTATTTTCTAGTGTTTAATGTGATATCATTACATATCAGTTGTTCAATATAATAAAATAATATATTTAAACGTTACCAATTACACAATATTTAGGGTTCAATAAATATCACAAAGTTTGTGTTTATACTTTATTCATTTAACGCGGCAGTGCTGCTAATAAAAACACGGAATGTCAACGGAAGACGTTTGATCAGAATCGTTTTATTAATTTCCTTTGGTTGGTACACTTAACTCTTTACTCCATATGCATTTTAACTGGACTCCTCCAAACTCAAAAGCCACACATAGTCAGCTTCCATGAATAGATACATTTTACGTATTTATTCTGATAGAGCAGATAACAGTGCAGAATCTGCTCTGATTGCTCGTTACGAGCAATCCGAATTTATTATACACTTTTTTCAAAATCCTTCTATATTAGAGGTGTTCAAAGGTGTCCATATGAAGTAAAGGGTTAAGGACAGTATGTTACCCCAACAAATAACAACCGATATAATATAGTAAACTAACAACGTATAGCCAAATGTAAGTATCGCGGGGGGTACTTGTATCTCTTGATCGCTAGGCCTATATAATGTGTAAACAAGGACTTATATATACGTCCTTGATATAATGTGACAAATACCACACATTCAGTTGGGACGGGCGACTTTCTTTATTCCATTATGACAACATGATTTAGAGCCATTTGTTATCAATATCTATTTTATAATTGGACGGTATCTGCCGGCGTGACTAAATACATACCGAAGTGACTGTTTTTGCCCTTTTAAAATAAGTTTATTACTACAGTCAATATCTAATGTGAAATATTGGGGCAGCTATTTGAAAGTATATTTAAACTGATTGAATCAGTACACAGATAGCAATGTTAATTGACAGGCTGTTATACTTCAACGTTTGGGCCGTGTAACATGAAAGGGAACTATATCTAATTGGACTAAATTTTTAATTGTGGTGAGTAAACGTTTTGACATTTGTTTTATCACAGACTCGTTTTAATTGAATTACTTCATAAAGTTGGTTCATAGATCGTATATTAAATAGAGACTTGAGATATTTTATGTATTAAGTGCCGAGCATGAAAATGTACGATTCAGTAAGGCTAACATGTAATTCATAACAATTCATACAAATGTCACATGAAGGCAAATTAAAACTAAATTGAAAGGGTTTAATCAAAATAATGCTTTCTAACTGGCATTCACTTCACAGCGTTACATAATTATGCAATATAAATGTTGGTTAACTAAGCATATATATAACTTTCGTTCAAATTATAAAAGATAATTATTACATATTTACCATCAAGTTAATCCGCTTTGTATAGATAAAATTAGCTTTGCGGATTATCTTTTCTTGTCAATTACAAAATGTTCGTAAATCTTATATTTAATAGGCACTTAGGTGAGATCATGTATACACTGACAAACTGTACACTGCTTGGATAAATGTAAAATTAGTAGGCAGTTGGCAGTTAGTAGTAACAAACTACCGACCAGTTGGTGATTCGCATTCGTTATCATAATCTAGATTTAATTTATCTATTTTATCCATGCTTTTTATTTTATTAAAAGTTTATTAATGTCTCATTATATGTACAATCTCACAATACAGTTTATAAAACATATAACATATATGCCATTCTATATAAGAATTATAAGAGACGAACATAAAAAATATAACCAATTGAAAACTAATATAATTATCTTGATTTGAAATCCGACTCCACAACGGGCAGGTGGTTGGGGATTCAGCTTTGAATCACCTTCTGGTCAATATATTAATTGCATTGAAGAAACAAAACGGCACTTGTGATTTTAATTGTTATGAACCATTTTTGTTAATGAATGGATGTTAATAAATTAACGCAGCGATTAAAAAAAAAATCCGAATCAGCAGCTGGCAACTGGTCGGTTGTTGGTTAATCGAATATCCCACTACCAAATGCCAACCACCCTACTGACTTTACACTCATACTACGTAGTACATGTACATTTAAAAAAATGTAAGCATTATTCAGATTTCACGAATCAGATATGGAGCTGGAAATGCTCTTTGTGAGTTACGAAATTATACAACGGCGTAAACGGAGGTAATCCCAGGGAATTATATCAATGAACCGGACTGGACATTAACAAAAGGGTACATGTACTAAATATATCAAAAATTTTTCGTTCTATCAATAGCTTGCTTTATGAATGTTATATAAGATAGCGGAATTCGCGGTTTAGTGGCGTTAAGCATCGAATCCAAGATCGGAGAGTCGTGGGTTCGATCCTCCGCCAAAACCAAGTGTGATGTTATTTTGTAAGACGCGTTATCCTCTTGTGCTTAGTACTGGTTCTACTAGAAACACATCGAGCCTGATTTGTCTAAATTGCAAGAATTTGTTTCACAACGATTTAAAATAAACGCGTTTAAACAAACATAAAAATATATGAACAGTTACTTGCGTGAGGAACTACAAGTAACAAGCTCACATAACTATTTGTAACGGGGTTTAATGTAATTGTTAACACATTTCAAGTTATATATGGCATATCCAGATTTATTGGTGGCGGAAGACTTCAGAATGAATCTGAGTAGAACCATCGTCCTTCCGCAATTAGCTGGCAAAAATTCTCACATAAAGTTTTTGAACAAGCAGGAGTCGACCCTACGTTTTTAGCAGTAAGAGGTACATGTTAGTGATATTGAGATGGCGGCACGGAGGACTCACTCCAATAAATATACACTTCTTAAAAAATAAAGATATTAATATATTATTGTAAAGTTAATCTTTTATTTTTATTTAACAGTATAAGCAGTCATGGGTTATCATTAAATGGTAAATTGATAGCCATTCAGCTACTTAATATCTAGTTAGTTTTAATAGTTAACACATTTAAAACTTCTTTATGAAAGGAAGACAAAAATTAACATCGGACGTGCAAATAGCCGACGTCTCTCTACTTAAATGTCTGGGCCCGATTAGCTCAGCCTGCAAGGCGTCTGACTATCAGTCCAATGGTCGTGAGTTCAAATCCCCGCCCGGCAACAGTCTCCGTGATGATTATTATACGACATTGTGTCTCATAATCATTTGGCTCTCACCTGATTCAAGTGGGAAAGTTATTAATTACTGGTGGAGATTGGGTATGATGGAGTACTGGTTAACCTTTCAGGATCCCAGGAAACAGTAGTTAGGTTAACTGATCGTCTGTTAGCCCTCGATGGCAGAAACATGACGCTACATATTCCATCAATCTACCCACGTAGGGATTTTTGCACTTTTTTAATAGTACTGTATCTAAAATATTTAATAACTACCAGCGAACCTGGGATCCGTCAGGCGGTAAATCAGTATTAAACTCACATTGTCTCTGTAAGTCGCTGATTACTTTACCACGTATTCCGAGGTGTGAGAGTTATGTCCGTAGAAAAAAGTGTGTGACCAATCATCACAGAGACACTGACCATGCAGGAATTCGATTTCATATCCCAGGATTGCCAGTCAGACGAGTTACCGGTTGAGCATTCTGGGCCCGGCTCTGTACAGCAATTAAAAACCCCAACAGATTTTCATAAAACACTCAAACTGATTGGTCGTAACAACTATTATAGTGCATGAATAATATAAATATAATGAACCCCTATACCTAGATAACACTTTGAACTAAACCTTTGTTGCTGCCAAAAGGTAATTTCACTAATATGAAGATAACGATCATACTGTGAATTAAATCACACATTGACCATGAATGTAAATTCAAAGTATAATTCGCTGATTAATACGTCATTGACGAGCTACCAGCTGTATTATAAAATAAAAGCGGACCGTTAAAGGGAAAGAATCAGGATTTTTCAAATTTTACAATTGGCTAAAACACTTTTTTCCCCAATAAACCATTCCTATGTATACTCACTGACCCCGTATTGGTAAATCGATATATCATATCTAAACATGCCAAAAATAATATATTGAAAAGGGATTTCTAAACTTGCGCTACGCGCCTAGGTTAGACTGAAATAGATGGACTCCCCATTAAAATTCCAACACATTTTGCTACAATCAAATGAGTCTAGAACCTTTAGTGATCCGTTACACAGGTTAGTACGTAGTAAAAATTGTTTCATCTTAGAAAGAGTCTGAATGACGATGTGAAAGTCATCAATCAGTACTTAAGTGATATCTATTTTTAAGTGGGGATTTCGTTTCAAGTTTACTACAACAGCTCCAATTTAAATTATTGATTTGGTAAATTTGAGAAACCAAACTATTCGAATTTTCTTTTTTATGATAATGAAACGCTTTTTATCCATTTTAAATATAATTTTGTGACATCCCCCCCTGATCAATATACTCCATTTAACAGAAGTACAGCAAGTTTTGATACACAGACTAGATTAGGCAATGATTATCAAAATATCGTCAATGTTCAATGTAGTTTCCCACTTTAAATACATATAAAGAAAAACATACGTGAAACGAACCTTTGAATGCTTTTATAAAGCAAAAAGAAATTAATCTTTTAAAAAAGTAACTATCAGTACTGAAGGTTTCGCAGGTTTAACTGTTTAGCATAGTGTAGTGTGGTACAAGGTGGCTATATCATAAAGACTGACTAGCTAAACATTTGAATAAAAGGTAAGATCATTTCATCTTCTACCGATGTTCATTTTAATCCTAAAATTTCTCTCAACATTACAGACAGTTCAGTGAATAGCAATTTTCCTTGAAACATGAGACAACCTTATACGTTCGTGTTTTAAGGTTCTTAATTAAATCCAATGGTACGCTTATTTCAAAAATTAAATTATTCTTTTAAGAAATAAAAAAAGAAAGATATTTGCATTTCACTATCCTATCATAGAATTTAGAAAAAAAACCAAGAAAAATCCGTTTCTCTTTTTTTGTGTTTTCCTTGTTCATGGCCTATTTATGTGTGCCTGGCCTGCCTACCTACCTTGCCTGCCTGCATGGTCTGCCTGGCTTGCTTGCCCTGCCTGCTCTGCCTGCCCGCCCGCCCGCCCGACTAGCATGCCTGGCTTGCCTGCCCTGCCTGCCCTGCCTGCCCTGCCTGCCTTCCTGCCTGCCTGCCTGCCTGCCTGCCTGCCTGCCTGCCTGCCCTGCCTGCCTGCCTGCCCTGCCCTGGCTTGCCTGGCCTGCCTGCCATGCCTGGCCTGCCTGCCTGCCTGCCTGCCTGCCTGCCTGCCTGCCTGCCTGCGTGCCTGCCTGCCTGCGTGCCTGCCTGCCTGCGTGCCTGCCATGCCTGGCCTGCCTGCCTGCCTGCCTGCCTGCCTGCCTGCCATGCCTGCCTGCCTGCCTGCCTGCCTGCCTGCCTGCCTGCCTGGCCTGTCTGTCACCGGCCATCCCATCCTCTACATTGCTAACTGTTTTACACTGTATGCAATGTACTGTTGTTTACTAAGTGCATATTTCGACAGTGATCCTCAGCAGCTGTAGCCTAATAACCAACTTATGTCTCACTTATGAGGTCGTGGGTTCAAGCCAAGCTCGGCCTAAACATGTTATGTGAAACAATTCTACTCAGATTCATTCCGAGGTTTTGCTGGATATGACATTATTTACCTGTTATATGTTGAACATGGCGTTAAAATCTGTTAAATATGTTTCGAAAATACCGGTTATATACATTTCGGAGATATTTGAAATTCAGCCAATGTCAGGAATTTTACGCGGACTTTTGTAAGTCAATCTTACATCGGGTCTCAAAAGTCCAGGGGTGGGTCTGTTTGCATCATTTTAAATATTCAGACGAAACTCATAGAATGATTAGGGATGGGTGATCCCACCACACTATCTCGTACATTACAATATCGAGGGATACTCTTTCTATCACCGTGACCAAATGCGTATTTACTCTGTTACCATATTACATATTTCTCAGAATTCGAACCAAGGTCGGGTCAAGAAAGTTTTCCAGTTGTTTGCGGAAGTACAGTGTTTTTTTGGGACACATTGAAGCGATGCTGACATAATTGTTTTCTTTAACAAACTTTAATTATCTTCTGATTTCAGGAAATGAGTCAATATTCAAGACGCAAAAAATATCTTCTTTCTTATTGGATGGTTCACCGCTGCCGGAAGTAGATGAAGACAATATGTCGTCTGGAACTAATTTCGCTCATGTGCCTGCTGGCAATACTTCAAATAATATCAACATGAAAAAGGCGGTTCTTCAGAAACAAAGATCCTCGACGCAAGTGAACAGTCTAGAAATGGGATCCAAAACAACATCGTTGTTTCTAAGCAGAACAACGTCATTAATCAAACCCACATCAGATTCTGAACACGATATACAATTACGACAAAGTGATGACGAAAGAGATAAAAATAATGATACGAAAATGTCTCGTAACAACAGTTCATTAAGCTCAAAGTCTATAGGCGTTTCTGCGCTTGAAAAAGAATTTACATTCACCGGATATGACATCATGACTGATGGTACGTTGCATTATGTGTTTTCTTTGTTATACAACTACATAATAAAATTTTATTTTGTCTCCGTTCCTAAATGTTTACTATTAATTTAAAATACAAACAACGTTTATCTTTCTACATCATCCATCGTTGCTTTACAGAAGTTGCAATGTTTGAAATAAATTTTAAAAAAAACAAGAAAAAAGAAAAAAAGAAAAAAACAAACAACAACAAAAAACAAATAATTATAGTGATTGCTGTACGTTAGCCGAATCACTCTTTCCTGGAATCTTGGAAAAGTCTATCCCAGAACCGGATATCTCCCGAATCAGGTCTATTAACCCCAAAATGAAAAAGCAGAAAATTCTATTGCTGTCCCACAATTCATAGCAATTGAACGCTTACTAAACTGACGTCATTCAAACTTTCTGTTGAAGCAACTGACCAATAACGTGCTCAAATGTGGCCGTCCGAACATTGCCATTTAAAGGGAATATATCAGGGTTTTTAAAAATTTTAAATTTTATTAAAAACATTTTTTCTCTATATATCATATCTATATACACTCACTGATGCCGTATTGCCAAAGGAATATCTTTTTAAACATGCAAAAATAATATATTGAAAAAGGGTTTCCTAACAGGGCTACGAGCCTAGATTAAACTAAAATAGATTCCCCACTTAAAACTGCAACACATTGGTGACGTATTAAATAAGTGACGTGTTTACATTTTGATTTCAAGTTGATCCGTTATACAGGTTTATACGTAGTGAAAATTGTTTCATCTTAGAAAGAGTCCGAATGGTTGTTAAGCAGTGTTTAACTACTTTCTATTTTTAAATAGGGAATTTCGTTTCAAGTTCACCATTCCAAATTGAATATCGATTTTGTCACGTTTTGGTGGATTTTACATACCAAACCATTCAACTTTTATCATTAAAGATAATGAGATGGGTTTTTTTATCCATTTTGAAATATATTTTATTTTTTAAGATATGTATAAAGTTTTTTCCTGATATACTCCCATACACAGACCAAACTGGGAGACTGCGGCTGGGTTTGTACTATAAACTAGATCTTGCAAGGCTAATATCAGTACATGAGCACATCCATCTCCACAAGCAACTGATAATTATCCGACTCAGCGGTGAGAGACGAATGTCAATCAGATGCAATGTCATAATATTATATTATATGTTACGCTGACGTCGACTGTGGCCAGGGAATCCGAACTCATGGTCCCTGTATTGATAGTCAGACGCGCTACCGACCTGGCAAAATTTAACGAAGCCATGCATCTATAACAAAAGATGAAATTATAGTGAACGCTAAACGGATTCATTCAGTTGTATGGGAAGATGAAATTAGAAAGCATGATCAGTTTTAAATTATACCGGAAGATAAATATATAGAGTGAACAATGAAAGAATACATTCAAATAGGGGAATATTGCAAAGCATTAACGCTAAATATGTACATTCAATTATTAGTAAACCGGAAAAGGAAATATAATGAACGCTGAACAAGTATTTTTTGTTATACCGGTAAATCAATGGGCATGATGCAATTTTCAACATATCGCATGCTATGTGTGGCATACCCAGTTTTATTGATGTAAGAATACGTCAGAGTTTATCTGACCAAAACATAGACCACTGGAATGGACCTAAGTAGAACCACCACCGACCTTGAGCAAGTAACGTGCAAACATAATCTCACATCAATTTTTTACCAAGCTGGACTCGAACCCAACACCTCAGCGATGAGACGTTACTGGTCGTTAAACGACAGCGCCAAAGACCACTCTGACATGGAGAAACCCTTGGCTTTAATCACAGGCCACTTGTATTAAGCTATAAAGTAGACCAAGACTTATAGCTCGTTTCTAAATTTAAAATAATGTATCTTGTAAAATGAAAATAGTTGTACACGACGTATTACTTAAATATTTGATAATACATACTCTCGTAATTTTTCCAGACAAACCTGAAGAAAAAATAGACGAAGATAAAGTAGCAACTGAAAAACGAGAAAATGTTCAAAACTATATTTCTGCGTGTAAGCTGCTCGGCGTGAATCCGGTGTCGTATGTGATTAAACATATAAATGATGAACACATCGTTATGAAAAGTCATCCTTTAGGACCGGACGGTATGCGTGCAGTTTGTATAGCAATGGTGGTGAGTATATAAATACAGGTATTGCAATTTGTTCAGGGTGACAGGTATATTGTCAACATTATTTTCGTCTCAGTTAATAGTGTTTATTTCAATAGTAACTGTTGATAGTATTAGTGTTACATCAGTTAAGGACCTGTTGGAGCGGTAAACAGTGCAGTTGCACACTTTTATAGCGGGTAACAGTACATTAACGTTATTTTATAAAGAATGTGACCTTTTGGAGCGAAAAACATAACCATGGCGTCATTTTATAAAGACTGTTACCTGCTGGAGCGGTAAACGACCTGATGGAGTGGTGAACAGTACAGTTACACATTTTTATAGCGGGTAACAGTGCACTGACGCCATTTTATAAAAGATGTCACCTTTTGGAGTGAAAAACAGTATCATGACGTCATCTTATAAATAATGACGTCATTTTTTAAAGAATGTTACCTGCTGGAGCGGCTAACACTACAGTAACGTCATTTTATAAGAACTGTTACCTGCTAGAACGATTAACAATGTAAATTGATGAAATTATAAAAATTGTCCGCTTGTTTAAGGTGATTTGATATAATACTGATATTGACTAAAATTACGTCTGTTGATGCTACATTCATGTATTTTGGACCACTTACATCAAATGTAACAAACTGAAAACCACAAAATTAATAGTTTTGATATTCACAGCTATGCATAAGTGTCGAGTTATTTACAAAATTTGATTTTTTTTATACTTTTGATGAATTATAGAGAATTTTGATTATTTTTAGATGATTTCACTGACAAAGTAAGTCAAAGGAGCGTTTTCAATGACAAAACACTGTATTCGCCACGTATTTTTACTACTGATAAAAAAGTCACGTTATATAGGTATGACAAATCTCACTAATTATAATATTATTTTGTTCTTATCTTGTTTTTTTCTGGAAAAGCTTTTTTTATAGAAAATAGAAGGGATTGTCACAGATGGCTAAAAAGCGTAGCGCTCATTTGTTATGTAGAGCTATATTTATAGTCTAGTTAATTACAGAATCATAGCTATCGTCTTATCAATTACAGAAACATAATTATTGTCCGATCAATTACGGAAATATAATTATCATCTGGTAAATTACAGGAACATAATTATCGTCTGGTCAATTACAGAAACATAATTATCGTCTGGTCAATTACAGAAACATAATTATCATCTGGTCAATAACAGAAACATAATTATCGTCTGGTTAATTACAGAAACATTTTTATCATCTGGTCAATTACAGAAACATAATTATCATCTGGTCAATTACAGAAACATAATTATCATCTGGTCAATTACAGAAACATAATTATCGTCTGGTTAATTAAAAAACATAATTATCGTCTGGTTAACTAAAAAACAAAATTATCGTCTGGTTGTTTACAGAAACATAATTATCGTCTGGTTGTTTACAGAAACATAATTATCATCTTGTCAATTACAGAAACATAATTATCGTGTTGTTAATTACAGAAACATAATTATCGTCTGGTCAATTATAAAAAAACATAATTATCATCTGGTCATATATAGAAACATAATTATCGTCTTGTTTATTATAGAAACATAATTATTATCTGGTAAATAACAGAAACAATTTCAGAAACATAATGATCGTCTGGTCAATTACTGAAACTGGTCAATTACAGGAACATCAATCTCGTCCTGTAAATTACATAAACATAATTATCGTCTTGTCATTACATTTACATTATTATCGTCTTGTCAATTATAGAAACATAATTATCGGCTGGTCAATTACATAAACATAATTATCGTCTGGTCAATTACAGAAAAATAAAAGAATAAACACTCTCGACTTGGAAGATAATGATATCGGACCGGACGGAGCCATTAGTGTTGCCGACATGTTACGGAAGAACGAATCAATTACAGAACTTGTAAGTTATAAATTACGATTTCTCGTATATAATATAATATTTTTAAACTGAATTAGTCTTCTCAGACCATACTAGTTTAGTAGGTAATGCATCTGACTATCAATACAGGAGGAGTGAGTTCGAATACCCACCCGGTCTTAATATCTGTGATGATTGGTTATGGACTTTCTTCTACAGCCATGAATCTCCAACCGTTGACTATGTTGGGAAGTCGTCAGTGGACTACAGCAATAACATACGCCTAGTACTGGCTAAGCGCTATTCCAGAAACGAGATAAGGCGTATTGACCGCCGTTATGAAACTGAAATACTATTGAAAACAAAAGGTGTAATAGTCCTCTGTTACTAGTGACGTACTAGTCCCCTGTAACCGAATGGTGTACTAGTCCTCCATTACCGTGTGGCGTTCTAGTCCTCCGTTGCCGAATGGCATACTAGTCCTCCGTTGCCGAGTGGCGTACTAGTCCTCCGTTATCGAGAGGCACAATAGTCCTCCGTTGCCGAGTGGCGTAATAGTCCTCCATTGCCAAGTGGCATACTAGTCTTCCGTTGCCAAGTGGCGTACTAGTCCTCCATTGCCGAGTGGCGTACAAGTCCTCCGTTGCCGACTGGCGTAATAGTCCTCCATTGCTGAGTGGTGTGCTAGTCCTCGGTTGCCGAGTGGCGTACTAGTCCTCCGTTGCCGAGTGGCGTACTAGCCCTCCTTTATAGAGTGGCGTACTAGTCCTCCATTGCCGAGTGGCGTACTAGTCCTCCGTTATCGAGTGGCGTACTAGTTCTCCGTTACCGAGTGGCGTACAAGTCCACTGTTGCCAAGTGGCGTAGTAGTCCTCCATTACCGAGTGGCGTACTTGTTCTCCGTTGCTGAGTGGCGTACTAGTCCTCCGTTATCGAGTGGCGTACTAGTCTTCCATTGCAGAGTGGCGTACTAGTCCTCCGTTGCCAAGTGGCGTAATAGTCCTCCGTTGCTAAGTGGTGAACTAGTCTTCCGTTGCCGAGTGGCGTACTAGTCCTCCATTACCGAGTGGCGTACTAGTCCTCCGTTACCAAGTGGCGTACTAGTCCTCCGTTACTGAGTGGCATACTAGTCCTCCGTTATCAAGTGGCGAACTAGTCCTCCGTTACTGAGTGGTGTACTAGTCCTCCGTTACTGAGTGGCGTAATAATTCTCCATTACTGAGTGGCGTACTAGTCCTCCGTTGCCGAGTGGCGTACTAGTCCTCCAGTGCTGAGTGGCAATCTAGTCCTCCGTTACTGAGTGGCGTACTAGTCCTCCATTACCGAGTGGCGTAATAGTCCTCCATTACCGAGTGGCATAATAGTCCTCCATTACTGAGTGGCGCAATAGTCCTCCATTACCGAGTGGCATAATAGTCCTCCGTTACTGAGTGGCATTATGATTATCTATTACCGAGTGGCATATTAGTCCTCCGTTACCGAGTGGCATACTAATCCTCCATTACCAAGTGGCGTACTAGTCCTCCGATACAGAGTGGCATACTATTCCTCTGTTGCCGAGTGGCATACTAGTCCTCCATTGCCGACAGGCGTACTAGTCCTCTGTTACCGAGTGGCGTACTAGTCCTCCGTTACTGAGTGGCATTATGGTTATCTATTACCGAGTGGCATATTAGTCCTTCGTTACCGAGTGGCGTACTAGTCCTCCGTTACTGAGTGGCATTATGGTTATCTATTACCGAGTGGCATATTAGTCCTTCGTTACCGAGTGGCGTACTAATCCTCCATTACCAAGTGGCGTACTAGTCCTCCGATACCGAGTGGCGTACTAGTACTCTGTTACCGAGTGGCATACTAGGCCTCCGTTACCGAGTGGTGTTATGGTCATCCGTTGCCGAGTGGCGTACTAGTCCTCCCTTGCTGAGTGGCGAACTAGTCCTCCCTTACCGAGTGGAATACTAGTCCTCCATTACCGAGTGGCATACTAGTCCTCCGTTACCCAGTGGCGTACTAGTCCTCCGTTACCGGGTGGCATACTGTCCTCCATTACTGAGTGGCGTACTAGTCCTCTGTTACCAAGTGGCGTACTATTCCTCTGTTACCGAGTGGCGTACTAATCTTCCGTTACCGAGTAGCATACTACTCCTTCTTTACCAAGTGGCGTACTAGTCCTCAGTTACCAAGTGGCGTAGTAGTTTTCCGTTACCAAGTGGCGTACTAGTCCTCTGTTGCCAAGTGGCGTAGTAGTCCTCCATTACCGAGTGGCGTACTTGTCTTCCGTTGCTGAGTGGCGTACTAGTCCTCCGTTATCGAGTGGCGTACTAGTCCTCCATTGCAGAGTGGCGTACTAGTCTTCCATTGCCAAGTGGCGTAATAGTCCTCCGTTGCCGAGTGGCAAACTAGTCTTCCATTGCCGAGTGGCGTACTAGTCCTCCATTACCGAATGGCGTACTAGTCCTCCGTTACCAAGTGGCTTACTAGTCCTCCGTTACTGAGTGGTGTACTAGTCCTCCATTATCGAGTGGCGTACTAGTCCTCCATTGCAGAGTGGCGTACTAGTCCTCCATTGCCAAGTGGCGTAATAGTCCTCCGTTGCTGAGTGGCGAACTAGTCTTCCGTTGCCGAGTGGCGTTCTAGTCCTCCATTACAGAGTGGCATACTAGTCCTCCATTACCAAGTGGCGTACTAGTCCTCCGTTACTGAGTGGTGTACTAGTCCTCCATTACTAAGTGGCGTAATAATCCTCCATTACTGATTGGCGTAATAGTCCTTAATACCGAGTGGCATAATAGTCCTCCGTTACTGAGTGGCATTATGGTTATCTATCACCGAGTGGCATATTAGTCCTCCGTTGCCGAGTGGCACACTAGTCCTCCAGTGCCGAGTGGCAATCTAGTCCTCTGTTACTGAGTGGCGTACTAGTCCTCCGTTACCGAGTGGCGTAATAGTCCTCCATTACCGAGTGGCATAATAGTCCTCCGTTACTGAGTGGCGTAATAGTCCTTAATACCGAGTGGCATAATAGTCCTCCGTTACTGAGTGGCATCATGGTTATCTATCACCGAGTGGCATATTAGTCCTCCGTTACCGAGTGGCATACTAATCCTCCATTACCATGTGGCGTACTAGTCCTCCGATACCGAGTGGCATACTATTCCTCTGTTGCCGAGTGGCGTAATAGTCCTCCATTGCCGAGTGGCATACTAGTCCTCCGTTACCAAGTGGCTTAATAGTCCTCCTTTGCCGAGTGGCGAACTAGTCTTCCGTTGCCAAGTGGCGTACTAGTCTTCCGTTACCGAGTGGCGTACTAGTCCTCTGTTACTGAGTGGCATTATGGTTATCTATTACCGAGTGGCATATTAGTCCTTCATTACCGAGTGGCGTACTAATCCTCCATTACCAAGTGGCGTACTAGTCCTCCGATACCGAGTGGCTTAATAGTACTCTGGCATACTAGGCCTCCGTTACCAAGTAGTGTTATGGTCATCCATTGCCGAGTGGCGTACTAGTCCTCCTTTGCTGAGTGGCGAACTAGTCCTCCCTTACCGAATGGCGTACTAGTCCTCCATTACCGAGTGGCGTACTAGTCTTCTGTTACCCAGTGGAGTACTAGTCCTCCGTTACCGGGTGACATACTGTCCTCCATTACCGAGTGGCGTACTAGTCCTCCGTTACCAAGTGGAGTACTATTCCTCCGTTACCGAGTGGCGTACTCCTCCTTCTTAACCAAGTGGCGTACTAGTCCTCAGTTACCGAGTGGTGTAATAGTCCTCCATTACCGAGTGGCGTAATAGTCCTTCATTACCGAGTGGCGTAATAGTCCTCCGTTACCGAGTGGCGTAATAGTCCTCCGTTACCGAGTGGCGTAATAGTCCTCCGTTACCGAGTGGCGTAATAGTCCTCTGTTACTGAGTGGCATTATGGTCATCCGTTACCGAGTGGCGTACTAGTCCTCCGTTACTGAGTGGCATACTAGTCCTCCATTACCGAGTGGCATAATAGTGCTCCGTTACCGAGTGGCGTACTAGTCCTCCATTACCGAGTGGCGTTATGGTCATCCATTACCGAGTGGCGATTAATCTTCCGTTACCGAGTGGCGTCCTAGTCCTCCATTACCGAGTGGCGTACTAGTCCTCCGTTACTGAGTGGCGTAATAGTACTCCGTTACCGAGTGGTGTTATGGTCATCCATTACGGAGTAGCGAAATAGTCCAGCATTACCGAGTGGCGTACTAGTCCTCTGTTACTGAGTGGCATTATGGTCATCTGTTACCGAGTGGCGTAATAGTCCTCCGTTACCGAGTGGCATAATAGTACTCCGTTACCCAGTGGCGTAACAGTCCTCCATTACCAAGTAGCATTCTAGTCCTCCATTACCTAGTGGCATAACAGTCCTCCGTTACCAAGTGGCGTTATGGTCATCCATTACCGAGTGGCATACTAGTCTTCTGTTACCGAGTGGCATACTAGTCCTCCGTTACCGAGTGGCGTAATAGTACTCCGTTACCGAGTGGCGTAATAGTCCTCTGTTACCGATTGGCGTACTAGTCCTCCCTTACCGAGTGGCGTACTAGTTCTCCATTACTGAGTGGCGTAATAATACTCTGTTACCGAGTGGCGTACTAGTCCTCCATTGCCAAGTGGCGTAATAGTACTCCGTTACAGAGTGGCGTAATAGTACTCCGTTACGTTACCGAGTGGCATAATAGTCCTCCGTTACCGCAAGTTTAAGGACCGTCGTCTAACGACCATTTGACACTCACCGTCGAAGTCTTGTGTTTGAGTCCAAAAACTTCTTGTGAGAAAGTTTACCAGTTATCTGCGGAAGGACAGTGGTTCTACTCAGATTCGGTCAGAGGCCATATATCGTCCCATTGGAGCAATAAAGTACCAAGTGTTTATAAAATAAGAAGGCACTTGATACCTTTTTGCACCAATGGGGCGATATAGCCTGTCGTACGTTGTAAATGGCGTTAAGCCCTATTTAAAAAAAAGTCTGAGTAGAATCACCGTCCTTTTGCCAGTTACTGGCAAATTTCTCATATAACGTTTTTGAATGAGAGTGGACCGAGGCCACGAATTCAGCCGAAAGGTATGGATTTTTGTTTCTCCAATAGATGAAGAATTTTCTAAAACGTTATATAATCTAAACATTGTATAAAGGAACACCCGGTACTTTTAAATTTTTTTTCACTGAGCATATTTTAAAAGAAAATATTTATCTCCATGCTGTAAATATGAAAATACAAAATATAGGTATGCTGTAGCCTTGATTTCGTTCTGATATTACCCCGGTTACTGGTTCTATATAACAAATACGTGATCATATATTACAAATACATGAAGTGTAATATATAGAGAATATTATATTTGTGCTCAATTATTATTGATTTTATTGAACGAGTTGGCAATATATATTATTCGAAGCTTTGCCGAGCAGTATATCTATTGTGCCGACGAGTTTAATAAATTCGAAATTTAATGAGCACGAAAGTAAGATTCGTTTTATTACGTAACTCAGCAAACGGTACCTTTACCAGGTCACCTGTACAAATAAAGGGAATTAATCGGAAATAATTTCGTCCTCAAATTAACATCAGTAAGAGGTTCCGGAAAGTCTGAAAGTAGTTCGGCAATTTACGTAAGAGAGCCGAGTTTTTTTCGGAAAACTCCAAGCGATGAATTGAGAGCAATACTACACTATCATAAGCATACCAGTGATTTAAAACACTCACGCATCGTAAATTATGTGATTAATTGTAAAGTTTTATACTCCACAAATTAAGTTGGTACATGTTTAGTTTTTAAAATCAAATTTGGAGCTGCTCTGATAATTAATACAAAAATAATGCTATAACAAGTATAGGCAATATATATTCAAAAACACTAATAACCAAAAAATATATTTAATTTACAGTATTAAAAATAAACGCATATTTAAAAATCCAAAATAAATCTCATACATATTGGTGTGAAAAAAATCAGGTGTGCTGTTTTAAAATCTTCCAAATCTTATATCTAATATCAGATTATTTTAATATTTGAAGATTTATTAATTTATTACTCAAATACAAGAAACTATATTTTCGGATTACAAATGCTTTTTTTAAAACAAATTTTGAGTAAGATTTCAATCAAAAACTGTTTTTAAAGAATTCGTTAAAGCTTAGTTAACTACGCAATGTTCATACAACCGTTTCTGGGTATGTCTACAGAACAGTTTGAATTTGAGTCCATTAGTGTTAACCTCATTTGGCAACCAATGGAATAGCTTCAATTTTCAAAATGTTGTCGCTCTTATTTGTTAAAACAGACTACAAAATAATATAATTATTAAAAAGTTAGCCATCACTGCGCATGCGAGAATAACATTGCACAGATTCCGCCCTTTTTGACATTCTGAACGAGTCATGTACAAACTACAAAGCGCGCGCGAGCTATGCTTAGAAAGGGCCTTAGCAACGAATGGGCTTTCAAACTGAAACATCTAAGCTTTCATCGTAGCTCCGCCCAAAGTTAAATAAACTGTCAGTCAAATGACGTTTAACACTAAGCCAGTTAGTTTCCATTAGGTAAATATTCAACAATTAAGAAACCCTACTCGCTCCCTGCGGTTAATTTTTTACTTAATGGACACTACATGTATCTATTACGTATAATTTATATAGGACAATGTTTTTTTTACTTGTTTTGGGGGTATATTAGATATAACGGTATAATAAAAACCCTTCTAAAACGAATATTAATACATTCTTACAAATTCTTAGACATTAATACCTCCATATACATATTTGTAATGTTTATATGGATAAAGATAAATATGGGATGAGAAAATGGGTAAACATCTATTTCAACGTGTTTCACTTTAAATTAATGATTTATTTAGACGTTTATTGTTAATACAAACGACATGTCTTATATTTCAGCGTCTTGCCGAAAACTTAATCGGAACGAGAGGAGTGGTGGCCCTTTGTGAAGTACTTGGAGGTGGTAAACGTCTGCATACCCTGGATTTATCAGGTATGAGGTGGTAAACGTCTGCATACCCTGGATTTATCAGGTATGAGGTGGTAAACGTCTGCATACCCTGGATTTATCAGGTATAAACCAGACACAATGCAGCATTTAATTTCATGTGCGTTTCTTACATTATCATTTTGGATGAAAATCGTTTCAGAAATAAATAATGGTGCTAAATAGTCTACGAGATCATGATGTTTTAGTTCATAACAAACAGTAAAAACGATGTAATTGCAATTTAAATATGATAAAAAAAAGAATAGAACTTCTAACCAGGGGCGTGGCAAATTTGAAAACTAGTCCAACTATAGATAATTAAAACATTGAAATGCTTTTATAAATCATGACCACCGCTAAATATATTTACAAATCTTATGACAGAAACTTAAAAACATATTTTTGTTAGTAATTTAACCATTATCTCTCTATTCCAGGTAGTAATTTGGAAGACATGGATGCAAAGTATGTTGCTGAAATAATAGAGGTACTAATTAATAAGTCATTCGTTGGTATTGTTAAAGTCTTTATAGCTATGTACAATATATTTCGCTCTTACAATGATAGGTCTCACATAATAATTACCTCCCTTACATGACGGCAGCAAGATTCTAGCGCCCAAGAAATTAGAGCTGTGTAAATCGACAGGAGACTACGTTTGTGCATATGAGAACTTTAGAACATTTCTATGAGTTCTGTCAAGTTTGGGTAAAATTGTGCACTGTTTGATGAACCTATAACAGATAAAAAATGCGTAGAGTAATATAATGCAACAAATGGGCAGAAATGTTTAAAAATGAAGACCATCGAAATTGTGAAAAAGCAATCAGCTCAACCCCATAATTTATTCTGCATATTTGGACCAACAGAGGATTATCTATGGAAACAAGACACTTCTAGAACCATTAGCAAAATGTTCTGTGTATTAGAAGTGCACAGAATAAAATGAAATGCTGCAACTGTGAGACATAATTTCAGTTTTGTTTGCTGCAGTAGTAGGTCTAAATATCAATAACATTTTTTTGAATATCCATACAATATAATCAGTATTTCAACCAAACCCAGTCTGGCGATTAATTGTATCATTAATTAAAATGATTTTATTTAAATAAAAAACTATTGTTTGCATGGTGATTCTGCGTTGATTTTGTTTCTGGCTTCTTTTACCCCAAAATGTTCTGTTTCAATGTGCCATTGTTATATAGGATTGCCTTCTCTGTTTCAGTGTAAATTTGTTATATAGGATTGCCTTCTCTGTTTCAGTGTGAATTTGTTGTATAGGATTGCCTTCTCTATTTCAGTGTGAATTTGTTATATAGGATTGCCTTCTCTGTTTCAGGATGAATTTGTTGCATAGGATTGCCTTCTCTGTTTCAATATGCGCTTGTTGTACAAGATTGCCTTCTCTGTTTCAATGTGAATTTGTTGTATAGGATTGCCTTCTCTGTTTCAGTGTGCGCTTGTTGTATAGGATTGCCTTCTCTGTTTCAGTGTGAATTTGTTGTATAGGATTGCCTTCTCTGTTTCAGTGTGGATTTGTTGTATAGGATTGCCTTCTCTGTTTCAGTGTGAATTTGTTGTATAGGATTGCCTTCTCTGTTTCAGTGTGCGCTTGTTGTATAGGATTGCCTTCTCTGTTTCAGTGTGAATTTGTTGTATAGGATTGCCTTTTCTGTTTCAGTGTGCACTTGTTGTATAGGATTGCCTTCTATGTTTCAGTGTGCGCTTGTTGTATAGGATTGCCTTCTCTGTTTCAATGTGCGCTTGTTGTATAGGATTGCCTTCTCTGTTTCAGTGTGCGCTTGTTGTATAGGATTGCCTTCTATGTTTCAGTGTGCGCTTGTTGTATAGGATTGCCTTCTCTGTTTCAATGTGCGCTTGTTGTATAGGATTGCCTTCTCTGTTTCAATGTGAATTTGTTGTATAGGATTGCCTTCTCTGTTTCAGTGTATGTAAATTTGTCGTATAGGATTGCCTTCTCTGTTTCAGTGTGAATTTGATGTATAGGATTGCCTTCTCTGTTTCAATGTGCGCTTGTTGTATAGAATTGCCTTCTCTGTTTCAATGTGCGCTTGTTGTGTAGGATTGCCTTCTCTGTTTCAGTGTGAATTTGTTATATAGGATTGCCTTCTCTGTTTCAATGTGAATTTGTTGTATAGGATTGCCTTCTCTGGTTCAGTGTGCGCTTGTTGTATAGGATTGCCTTCTCTGTTTCAGTGTGCGCTTGTTGTATAGGATTGCCTTCTCTGTTTCAGTGTGGATTTGTTGTATAGGATTGCCTTCTCTGTTTCAGTGTGAATTTGTTGTATAGGATTGCCTTCTCTGTTTCAGTGTGCGCTTGTTGTATAGGATTGCCTTCTCTGTTTCAGTGTGAATTTGTTGTATAGGATTGCCTTTTCTGTTTCAGTGTGCGCTTGTTGTATAGGATTGCCTTCTATGTTTCAGTGTGCGCTTGTTGTATAGGATTGCCTTCTCTGTTTCAATGTGCGCTTGTTGTATATGATTGCCTTCTCTGTTTATGTGTGCGCTTGTTGTATAGGATTGCCTTCTCTGTTTCAATGTGCGCTTGTTGTATAGGATTGCCTTCTCTGTTTCAATGTGAATTTGTCGTATAGGATTGCCTTCTCTGTTTCAGTGTGAATTTGTTGTATAGGATTGCCTTCTCTGTTTCAATGTGCGCTTGTTGTGTAGGATTGCCTTCTCTATTTCAGTGTGAATTTGTGATATAGGATTGCCTTCTCTGTTTCAATGTGCGCTTGTTGTATAGGATTGCCTTCTCTGTTTCAGTGTGAATTTGTTGAATAGGATTGCCTTCTCTGTTTCAATGTGCCATTGTTGTATAGGATTGCCTTCTATGTTTCAGTGTAAACTTGTTATTTAAGATTGCCTTCTCTGTTTCAGTGTAAATTTGTCGTATAGGATTGCCTTCTCTGTTTCAACTTGATTTTATTGTATAGGATTGCCTTCTCTGTTTCAGTGTAAATTTGTTGTATATGATTGCCTTCTCTGTTTCAACTTGATTTTTTTAGTATAGGATTGCCTTCTCTGTTGCAGTGTTAATTTGTCGTATAGGATTGTCTTCTCTGTTTCAATGTGAGTTTGTTGTATAGGATTGCCTTCTCTGTTTCAATGTAAACTTGTTGTATAGGATTGCCTTCTCTGTTTCAATGTGAGCTTGTTGTATAGGATTGCCTTCTCTGTTTCAATGTGAGCTTGTTGTATAGGATTGCCCTCTCTGTTTTAATGTGAGCTTGTCGTATAGGATTGCCTTTTCTGTTTCAATATGCGCTTGTCGTATACGATTGCCTTCTCTGTTTCAATGTAAACTTGTTTTTTAGGAGTGCCTTCTCTGTTTCAATGTGAGCTTGTTGTATAGGATTGCCTTCTCTGTTTCAATGTATACTTGTTGTATAGGATTGCCTTCTCTGTTTCAATGTAAACGTGTTGTATAGGATTGCCTTCCCTGTTTAAATGTTAACTTGTTGTATAGGATTGCCTTCTCTGTTTCAATGTGAGCTTGTTGTATAGGATTGCCTTCTCTGTTTCAATGTAAACTTGTTGTATATGATTGCCTTCTCTGTTTCAATGTAAACTTGTTGTATAGGATTGCCTTCTCTGTTTCAGTGTAAACTTGTTATATAAGATTGCCTTCTCTGCTTCAGTGTAAATTTGTCGTATAGGATTGCCTTCTCTGTTTCAACTTGATTTTATTGTATAGGATTGCCATCTCTGTTTCAGTGTAAATTTGTTGTATATGATTGCCTTCTCTGTTTCAACTTAATTTTATTGTATAGGATCGCCTTCTCTGTTGCAGTGTTAATTTGTCGTATAGGATTGCCTTCTCTGTTTCAATGTGAGTTTGTTGTATAGAATTGCCTTCTCTGTTTCAATGTAAACTTGTTGTATAGGATTCCCTTCTTTGTTTCAATGTGAGCTTTTATTTTCAGTGTAATTCACATTTGAAAGTGCTCAATGTAAGCCATAACCGTCTTGGTGATGAAGGAGGATTTGACATTGGAAGAGCTATAGGTATGTACATAAAAACAAAAAGTAGTTTTGTTAGTTTAAACATATTTTGTTTCTAATCATTAAAATATAACGGTATTATAAGAATAGGATTAGAATAGGATTAGAACGAAATATTAATGTTTTTATCCAAGAATACAATTGTTATTATAAAATAGCAGTAAGTTCACAGTATGTATATGCTTAATACTTACTACATTTCTAACATATCAATGATAGAGTTAAGCTAAAACTACCGTTCATGAGTATGCGCTCATGGGAAATTAACGACATAATTCTCTCTTTTCAGATGCACATTCACAATGTATGATATATATATATGAAGATAATCATTTGTGAACAACTATATATGTTATACATGATGATGTGCATCTTAATAGATAAAAAAATGAAATTCCGTTGTTGTGGTTTCGAATATCTCCCTTTATAAAATAAATACATATGATTTCATTGAAACGTCATGAACCGACGGGTTTCTAAATATGTCCTTTATATAGCATGTGAGTTTAACTGGATCCTACTCATACAAATATATCAGTTCATATAAGTAAATTGTCCGACCAGTCAATATGTGTTGCATATAAAACATAGTATATAAGTCATGGTTGACACCAAATCTATTGGTTTGGTAGATGCCTTGATATTGTGTCTATGGTTTGAATTGTAGCTGTGCGCGCTCGCCGTAGTCTGGTCTGTACATTAAAGTCTGGTTGTTCATAAATAACTATCTCCAAAAAAATATATATATCAATGAAGGCGTTAGGCCATGAATGTAAATATAGTGAAATACCAATAATAATTCTCTCGTGAATACGGAATGATTACCATAACACTGAAGATGTGTTAATTTTATATAAATTGTCGTGCAATTTCAGCTATTAATGACACCTTACAAGAATTGGATATAAGTTGGAATCATATTCGAGGAAAAGGTGCTATTGCAGTTGCCATAGGTATTCAGGTAAAAACTCGTCATTTTGAATCTTAATACATTGTAAGTGTTAATGTACATTAAATTTTCGAAACAAAAATATAGCGAAATATAAAAAATCAAACTTTTAATTTTGTTTTATTTACATAATAATGCCTGATATCTGCACTATGTAATACTTGCACGTGTCTTCTCCATGCTATCTGCACTATGTAATACTTGCACGTGTCTTCTCCATGCTATCTGCACTATGTAATACTTGCACGTGTCTTCTCCGTATCCGGGCGCTAGAGGGCGCTGTTGTCTAACGGTCACTTATCTATCAACGCTAAGGTCCCAGCCCTGATCGGTCGAAACACTTTATGTGAGAACGTGTTCCAGTTTCTTGCGGAAGGACGGTGGTTCTACTAAGATTCCTTCTGAGGTCTTCCTTCAACAATAAAAATGTTTATGCCATATCTACCTAAACTCAAAAGGAACGCAACTGCATGCCTATGGGGTATTTTTACCATAAAAATTTATAGTAACACAGTATATGATATAGAAGAATAAAAGATGCATTAATCACATGTATAGACAGAATAAATACAAAATGTCGATTTTGTCCTAATTGTATCACGTTATAACTGACTGCGGAAATATATAACCTAAGCACCCTCCCCCCCATAAAAACAGAACGACAAAGAAACGCACAATAACGCCTTGTACATACTCCAGATAAAGGCGGTACATCAGCGTACGTCAAATTAAACGAATAAGTGTTCTAATATAATGTAGCGGTATGTTATTCCATTCCTGTTGCAATGCTGCCTGTATTCCACTGTGGTGTCACGACTTTCCCGAGAGCAGTTTCGACCACGTTTTTTTTCTCACAGCCGACGTTGCCATTTAGTGTCGGTGCGACATTTTACGTTGTCACACTGATTCCGTTAAATTGTGGTCAACAGCTGATTGTTGACGCGGGTACACAGAAAAGAACCGCTACTTGACGCTGACTCGAACCGGCCTGCATAATGCCAACTGCACGCAAACGTTGTTCTTTTGAAATAACCATAACGTTATTTAACGTTGATGGTGCACTGAAAATGTTGTGTTTTCTGACGGGTTTGTATTGGCAGAAAACGGTACATGTACAAATTGAATTCTCAATTCAAGTGCACAAGAACAACGTGCAATCTTTTTCGTTTGTGTCAGGGCAACATTGACAGAACTGCTTTAACGGACAATTACAGAAAGTGTTTCAGAGAAAATAGTCCGCTGACAGAAAAAAGTTTACAAAAAGTCTTACATACATAATAAGCTGACGTCAAAATTTAATACTATTCCATATATAGAACCTGATATCTCCCGAATCAGGTCTATTAACCCCCAATAACAAAAATTGGAATTCTATGCCTGTTCCACAATTGATAGCAATTGCATGTTAACTAAACTATGACGTCATTCAAACCCCCCTCAAGTAACTGACCAATCAACGTGCTTAAATGTGCCACTATTTAACTGACCCAATCGAGAGTGCAGGGTCCGTTCTACTGGCTACGTCAAATGCGGTTGCGTTTTTTTGCGTTTTTTTGCGTTAAGCGTTGAAAAAAAGCATGACATGTGATTAAAATATTCTTAAATGTCATATATTTATCGACATTACCATCATATATTAGTAACTCATTTTGTTAAATATTGTCAAAATATGTGAAAACTAAAACAGAACTTCAGTATGATATATGAAAGACACACCGTAGTGAGGCAGTGCTGACTATTTGTCAGTGCTGACTATGTGTCAGTATTGTAGTTGTAACATTTTTCCATTGAAAAGAAATATTTCCGTTCTTCGTGAAAGTGATCATAAGATTTATCATCGATGTCGACCAAGTAGCCATGTATGTTATGATCTATCTACAAACCCAAATCAAAGAACAACGTGAATTGGTTGATCTTAGAGAGTTTACAAAATATGTATTAATGCATATGTAGTAAGCCATTAGTAACGACAGGCATGAGTAACGGACCTTAATTAGTCCTCACATCTGATTGTTTTGCCATTTCGTTTCTGTCAAATTTATGTTCAATCCATCTGAAATATTCACTTGTATAACAAACCAAAAAAAAGTAAAAACAAACAACCGACAAAATGTTCCGCATGATGACCGAGACGTTCAGAAAATCCGAATATCGACAACTTCATTCGTATGCCGTTCTCACGGCTCTAAACTCACGGTAAATCTATTTAAAGAGATCTTGATATTTCTTTACTCTATTGATACATTATTCAAGAGCGAGGTATATAATAAAAGGATAATTTTACAGTGTTTTGTACAATATGGGAGTATATTGTACTAGTACGTATTATTGTGGTGATAATTATATTGAACTTGGTGCCTACGACGTCTTGTCTAATATGATTTTCACTACAATACATACTCGTACACTATATTCCTATACATGTATTGTGAAAAACACTGTAAAATAACCTTATAATAATAATAATAATAATAATAATAATAATAATAATAATAATAATAAAAATAATAATAAAAAATAATAATTATAGTAATAATTATAATAATAATAATAATAATAATCTCTCCCCTCTCTCTCTCTCTCTCTCTCTCTCTCTCTCTCTCTCTCTCTCTCTTTCTCTCTCTCTCTCTTGAAGACGCTTATGATGATGTGTTATCTGTAATGTATTTTGTTGGACATATATTTTTTTATTTTGGGTTTCGGTCAACTATGAATTAATAATATGTAACAATTATCATAGCACGTACATGCACATACTTTAAAATTAAATACTATTCGAGTACAAGGAAAACACA
This sequence comes from Panopea generosa, assembly GCA_029582155.1. Classification (NCBI taxonomy): domain Eukaryota; kingdom Metazoa; phylum Mollusca; class Bivalvia; order Adapedonta; family Hiatellidae; genus Panopea; species Panopea generosa. Next base: position 8,091,119 of record CM055911.1, read on the forward strand.
AGAAAAGCAAATATATATATTTATCTGTATATTAATATATAATTTTTTTTTCACTTTTAGAAAAACGTCTCATTAAAAAAGTTAAATATGTCCTGGAACGGTTTTGCCACAAACGGTTCGATGGGTATTGGAAGAGCTTTGACAGAGAACCGAACTCTCCGGGAGCTTGACATATCCAACAACAGAATTGGGAAGGATGCAGTCGGCCACCTCATGAAGGGCCTGCAAAAGAACGATAGCTTATCTACACTCAGGGTAATTGCTACGACTGTCATTAACTACCAGACTCAGTTTTATAAAGTCTGTTTACGAGGGGTAGTGACATCTTTCAAGTCACATGAAAAAGAAACAAAATCCTCTTTTTACATTTAGGGTTATACTATATGTAAAGTAAAATAGAAAGGAGCTTTCGTTTCTGTTCACTGTGATTCTAGTCATGTCTTTATTTAAAATCTCACCCGACTTCAGTCTGTGGTGATTGATCATGAACTTTGTTCTTCAGCCACAGGTTTTTGTTCTACGGTCATGAGACGTGGCTGTGTTATATAAGGACGCTGACTTGTATGCACCCCCCCACCTATTCGATGTAGTATGAGTGGATGTGGACATCTTGTGTTCCCCATGTCTGTTTGTCTCTGTGCGTCCCAAAAATTGTATTTTTTTTTAACTATTTCTATGAAATTTTGCGTATATATTCTCAGTTGCAAAAGAAAGTGCGCACTTTTGTTTTTTTCCATATTTTCTTAACTAAAAGTGATATCATGTCAAAGATTTTTGTGAAAGACATATACAAAACTTGCTTTCAGTGAAGCATAAAATTTGCATTGTATATTAACGTTGAGTGCGTGCGACATGGGTCCGGGTTTTGTTTTCGTATGAGTCCCAATTTAGACTCAGCCATGCTGATGGTAGGGCGCGGGTATTTCGTCGTAAGAATGAACGATTTGCTAATTGTTGCAATACGGAGAAGGTTCTATGGGGCTAGCATAATCGTTTGGGTTTAACTTAAGGAATCGGTCGAAAAACAATCTGAAAATCTTAACGCCCAGGGGTACATTAACCAGATTCTACCAAGGAAGCTGTTCCATTTAACAGCGACATGCAACAAAATAATACAAGACCACATTTAGCGCAATTGACCGAGCGTTACTTGAACGTAAATAACGTTGACATGGCCTGCTCTTTCACCAGACATGATCCCAATAGAAAATTTCTGGGACGAATTTGGTTGGAAAGTTAGGTCAAGGAGATATCACCAACTTGAGTGATATTTCCGTCGCTATTGTTCAGGAATGGAACGAAACTCCCAACGTTGTTCTATGACGGTACGTAAGGCCAATGCGTCGACGTCTCATTGCTTGTATCAACGCAAGAGTTTGTCACACACGTTATTGATGCAGAACAAACAAGATTACTTTGAAATAAATCGCTTAAAATTCAAATTCTTTACTGGCTAAACAGTAGCCGTTGATTTGCTTTTTATTTCGACCCCTGTGTTGTTTGGGCAGTAAATTCATGATATCAGCATTATCAATTTTCAAAACAAATGCATCGTCGTAAAATTCAATAAAATGCTTAAAAAAATGGTACCAAACATGATATAATTTATTTTTTCCAACACAGAACTTTTTGGGAAAAACTACAGTGCACACTTTCTTTTGCAACTGAGTATACTTCTGACAAAAACCGAATCTTTGGGTTTATCACAAGGTCGTGTCAAGGTCACTGTTTCTTGAAATAATAAAAATGGTTTCCGTTTGAAAACACTTTCTTTTAAGACCTTCCCCGTATGCAATTCATGAAACTACAAAAATCACTTCTGGTTTGTTAATAGCGTTTACTGACTGCTTTTGCAACCCTAATTATTGATAATAAAATGTCGACGACTGAAAACCGACTTTAATTTTTCAAAGTCTAAGCAATAATTCAAAGCGTGTGCATCCGTGTTCCTTGGCCACATTTCTAACTTAATCCATAAATGCATCCATATTGTTATAAAATAACCGTTTACATAATCACTCTATATATTTGTGTTTTATGTAATTGATTTATACGATTTTATATGGAATCGATAGCAAAGTAAACTTTTGATTTTATGAATCGTACTCGAGTGCTAATTCGAGAACAGGATTGGATATTTGTAAGTTCAATCCTCCGCCACAGATATGCGGGGTATTCATGAACAAGACACTTTACCCGCATATGCTGAGAACTGATTCTACCAAGGAAGACTTCGATTCTGATTTGTTGTAAGAACTTGTTTCACAATCGATGTAAAATAATAAGTTCATTCCTGAGCAGAACCATGAATGATTGTTGATTATTAGAATACTTGTCGGGCTTGTCAGCACAGTCAACATCCACCACTTTCTCTATTTTATTATTTGATATTATATTATTCAGATGGGACAGAATCCATTTACTTCGGAGGTTGCCTTAACGATTATCAAAATGATCGAGAAGTCCGACAAATGTGTACTTACATCATTAGATCTAACCGTAAGTAAATCATATAGTATACGAAAATGAGATAAAAATGGATCTTAATTAAATAAGTGACCGTTTATTACTGAATGTATTAATCCAGTTGACGAGCATTTAATTTATATCATTTTTGTCAGTAAATTTGATAATACATGAAAATGAATATAAGATTCATTTTATCAAATAACTCAAGAAAATGGTAAAATGACCATCCACTTTTCTGATCATATCTGTATGAAACAAGTAAAAATGTTTTTCAAATATAGAATAAATAACAAATTAGTTTCCGTCAATCATTATAGAAAGCTGAAATATCAAAATAGTGTCATTTTTGATGATTTATTGACGTCATTAACAATGTCTGGCAAGTCGGAAAGTATCTCGGCAGTTTCCGTACAGGTGCTGAGTTATACGGACACCACCGATTAATGAATAGATAGTAAAATTACACTAGGTTGATATCATAAATAGGTCATGACAAGAGTTTATTGCACTTATTATGCGGTATATGTTATTACGAACGGTATTAACACGCATATTAATTCATTTCAATAGAAAAAGAACGCAACACGTCATTGCATATATCATTATTAATCTAACTACAATATATCTACATATATTTTAAAGGTCGTGAGAGTTAATGTTTATCAAATTGAACACTTTTGGAACATTTATAATTTGTAATTTTCTATTTTACGCACAATTAACACGTACCACACTGTTTGTCCTTTCAAAATTACACGTTATGGGTTCCAAACTTAAAAATTATCAATATCATTGATAATGGGTTTGAATATTAGATATTAGACCATGTCATTTTTTGAATGGGGTTAAACACATAATATGCTATATATAATTGCATATCAATGTTCGTGTAAGAAAACCCCATAATCTAAGTAGGGGATTTTTGATTTTAATACATGGCTAAGGATAAATTACCTAGATATCTTAAATAAATTATTCTCTGACTTTAGTAGATATTCAACTACGCAGAGTTAAATTTCATCGGTATTTAATTACCCCCGAACTTGACGAAATGACGACATCCACTTCGAAACGCACACAAACTGACGCTATTATATAGACACACATCAGCGGAGAATGAAACCGTATTTAAGTTAACGTTGACATCCCAGGGGAGGTTCTTGACCTGGAAATTGGTAAATAAGTGGCCTGTGAACTTCAAAACATAGGTTAAAACTTAGTGGTCAAAACTCTACACTTGAATATAATATATAGAGGTCAACACTCTACAAATTATAGAGGTCAACACTGTACATTTGAACAAATTATATAGAGGTCAAAACTCTACATTTGAACAAATTATTTAAGTAAACTTTTGTCTAAACAATTGTATAAGCTATTGGATTTCAGTGAAAAACATTGACAAAACTATGTATTTCAACATTTCTATTAAGGATTAAACAAGCGGTCAAATGCCTACATTATGTTTGCAGAAAAAAGGACAAAGCTCTATATCGCATTACGCAAAAAGAAATAGGGGCCAAAACTGTACATCGTATGTCCAAAAATACACATCATGTACTTACCAAGATATTGGGAGTGCTCCCAAAAACACGGGTTGGGGTATCAGTTATACATTTTGCTATATGTAATAAATAGTGTACTTAAGAAGGAATACAACTTTTAGATTATTTTCGAAATCAATGGAAAATTTGGTATGTTATGAAACTATTAGTATTTTCCAATTTGAAAATGCTTTTTTTGACGTCACTATTAAAAATAAATTGTGGTTTTGTTTCTGTAACGGACACAAATGTTGAATAAACTCTTTTTATCAAAAGTTTGCTTTTTGGTTGGTTAGAGACATTTCTCTGAATTATGGTTACTTAAACGACTGTCGATATAGCGAAGTTACAACTATAATTTTAAGGTTTCCATTCATTAAATATAAATGAATACATCTTGTTATCAAGTCGTCTGTCAATCTTAATTCATTCTTGAACATTGGCATTTGCATATGTCTTCTCTTTTTTTTCGAAATTCAATCATGACACTGCTTTCTAAATGTTTACAGCCCTTAAAAATAATTAAAGTGAAATTGCATTTTTAAAGAAGAAGAGCTAATGATTATTTATATTAATAAATGATGCTTGGAAATTGGGGTATGGATACATGACTTCGGAAGTCTGTTATCACTTAGTCAGCAATGTACACACCGAGCAGAAAAATATCTCTTTTATAACACATGACCCCCTTTTTTCTTACAATATTTTGGTAGTGCAGAGGCTGACAAACAGTCAAATGTAAGTTTCATGTCTTTCATTTGGGTCTCTCTATGAATGACAAACCTTTAAACTTTTTATATTCTAAACAATAAAGAACAAAGATCAATGGTGGACTTACACATATATAAACCGAATGACCTTTAACTTAATTAAATGCTATTTTTAACAAACAAAGGACATCGTGGTAAGAGAAGACTTCCTGAAAACCTGGGATGATATAAAGGCCAAGCGAGCGTTACCGCTACGTATCATGTTTGGAACGGTTGTCAATGGCCACCATGTGCAACAAAGGGATCCGAATGCAATCGATTGGCGAGACCCAGTTGTCCGTCTGTTCAAATTCATGGCAGATGAAGGATATCGGGTTATAGACTTGCTGAAACGTCTAGACAAAGACAGAAGCTTTACTGTCAGCAGAGAAGAGCTAAAGTTGGGACTGATGGTGAGATACTTTGGATTTTATGGGAAAAAACACATCATTTAAGATCATGATTTAATCAGTAAACTCGTCATTTGTATCAATCATTCCATATCATTTTAATTAATGAGTAAATATGTTTGATTGTTAAAATTTTTAATGTTATTTCTCTGCCATTGAGGGTTAACAGACGAGCAGTTAATCTAACCGCTCTACGCTCGAATCCTTGAAGGTTATTAACCAGTACTCGAGCACACCTGTATCTTCAGCTAACTGATAACTTTCTCACTTTAATCAGTGGTGAGAGACAAATGACAATCAAACTCGATGTCGTATATTAATCATGACGGAGACTGTAGCTTGGCGGGGATTCGAATCTACTATCTCTGGATTGATCGCGATACCGACTGAGCTAACCGAGCCGCCTGCCTTGGTCACAAAAACGGGATTGGCTATTTTCGATCAGAACAGCAAATTAGTACCATATGTCATTTTCATGTTGGGTAACGTTCAAAGCCATAATATGTATTTTTTCCTTTACCTAAGCCATACCCGATTAGCTCAGTCGGTTACGCGTCTGACTATCAATCCAGGGGTCTTGAGTTCGAATCCCGAGCCCGGCAACAGTATCATTCGTCTCTCACCACTGATTCAAGTGGGAAAGTTATCAGTTTCTTGCGGAGACGGGGTGTGCTCGAGTACTGGTTAATCCCAGGAAACAGTGGTTAGGTTAAATTATCGTCTGTTAGCCCTCGATGGCATAAAAATAACGCTAAATATTCAATCAATCAATCAATTCAATTGATTGCAATTTGATTTTGAACATTAAATAAATAAGAAAGTCGTCTAACCGTTCTAGTTGTTTCCTTTTATAGCTCTCAATATTAACAATAGGGAAACCAATGTTTACTTATTTATGTCGGTATATCAGACAAAACTGTTTATTAGATTATTAACAACAAACGTAAATTTAGCACACATGTACTTTTAAACTGTTATTTCTTCAGAAATGTTTAATCATTTTCGAAAAGCATTTTTATTCTTTAATTATTTAAAAGTAGCTGCCTGTTACATTCAAGTAAAAATATTTATGTACCTTTGTATGACAAATCATATTGTCTGATAAATCCAGATTACTTAAAAAAAGCAATATTTGTATCTTAACAAAAGGTGCTTAAATATAAAACCCTTACAATAAATCTGTTACAAATATTTAACAAAGAGACACCTGTCAAAACAAGCACTTATACCAATCCTTGTTTCTTGTTGTTGTTTTTTTCAGAATGGTATACATTGTAAATATGTTATTTGTTTTATTTATGAATTATTCTATAGCCGTTAATTAATTACAAATTATATCCAAACTATTTAAGTAGTTTTATATAAATTAAATACGAACATTGCAATATTATACTTTTGATGTAATTAATTTATTATCATTAATGGAATTTACATACTTATCTAATTAAATATAATGAATGTTAGTTATTTAATGCCATTGTATGGAAACTATCTTTTTTTTTAAATGTCGTTTACATATATCAAAGCGATAAAAAGTCTTACACAAATATGAGCTAAATCTGATCTGTGAAAACACATCATTCTAAAAGAATGTAAAATGATACTTAGCTCCCACATCAAAATGAATTAAATCGGCGAGCGCCAAAAAAATTGCTATAAATGTAGCGTAACAATACACCTTGGGTCGTATTCACCAACCATTCTTGAGAATAAGCTTAAACTTGAGCTTGAAAATCCAATTTTCAACCTTAGATTTCTAGTTTACGATGACATATAGAATAAATATAAGAGTTTATCTTACTATATATTAGATGTCCCAGCATATTTGAAAGTTTTGACCTAAATAAATGGTCTCTTATTGTGTTTTTCAAAATTCAATCTTGAGTTCAAGTTTAAGAATATTCTTGAGATTGGTTGGTGAATACCATCCCTTATCTGGCTATTTCCGAACGTCACGTGACGTCTTTGCTGAACACACAGGGAGTATTTCAAAATAAGTTTTTACTTTAAAAGATCAGCATTCAAACACTGTATCAGATCTTGTTTAACTTTATATTCTGTCAGCTGATCAAATGTCGATATCCTTACATTGTCCTCGAAAACTATGTTGTGTAAACATGGTCAAAAGTACCGTTGCGTCCATGCCAGTAAGAGCAGACAATGTCAGTGACTCCTTGTCATCGTACGAAGGCAGCATGTTAGATATATAACTACATGTTTTCGACGCTTTTTGTATTAAATGCGTATCAAACAAATTTTAGTTTCGTGTAGAGACACATTAACGTGTAAATAGAAATTATACACAAGCATCCGTAACGCCCAAAACCTCCAAGCCCAAAAAACACACACAAAGCAACGACAGAAAAAAACTGATACAGATTGACCGTGTGAAGCAAAATTATTTAATATGTTTTTGAAATCTTGATGCCAGGAATACTTTAACCCTTAGAATACGTTTATCTTGTTTTGCCAATAACATATGTAGCACTTAACTACCTACTATGATATATATTACCAGGCACAAAACATCCCCTTAACAGAGGCTCAGTTGGATGATGTAATAGAGAGACTTGATACAGACGGCGACGGAGAGGTAGATCTCGGGTAAGTGCCCTTGATGATTACACTATTGTTAATGTTAGCGACGAAGAGGTAGATCTAGGGTAAATGATTTGGAGGACTACTTTATTAGTCCAAGGGTAAGTGCTGTGGAAAACTACATTGTTTGTTATGTTAGCGACGGAGAGATAGACCTAAGGTTAGTGCTGTGGATGACTACTTAATTGGTAATGGTAGCGACAGAGAAATAAACCTAGGGTAAATTTTTTTTGAGGACTAGATTCTAAAGGTAAGTGCTGTGGTAAACTACACTATTGATAATGCAAGCAACAGAGAGGTAGATTTAGCGTAAGTGCTATTGATGATTACACTATTGATAATGCTAGCGCCGGAGATGTATATCTAGGGTGAGTGCTGTGGATGACTACTATATTGGTAATGGTAGCGATGGAGAGGTATATCTGGGGTGAGTGCTGTGGAGGACTACACTATTGGTATTGTTAGCGGCGGAGCCGTAAATTTAGAGTTAGTGCTGTGGATGATTACTTTATTGATAATGTTAGCGACAAAGCAGTATATCTGGGGTGAGTGCTGTGGAGGACTACACTATTGGTATTGTTAGCGACGGAGCCGTAGGTCTAGGGTAAGTGTTGTTAATGACAACACTATTGGCTATGTAATCGACGGTAATGTATATCTAGGGTTATTGCTGTGGTGGACTACGTTATTGGTAATGTTAGCGATGGAGAAATAAACCTAGGGTAAATGATTTGGAGGACTACATTCCAAGGGTAACTACTCTATTTATAATGTTTTCAACAGAAAGGTAGATTTAGCGTAAGTGCTATTGATGATTACGCTATTGATAATGCTAGCGCCGGAGATGTAGATCTAGGGTGAGTGCTGTGGATGACAACTATATTGGTAATGGTAGCGATGGAGAGGTATATCAGGGGTGAGTGCTGTGGAGGACTACACTATTGGTATTGTTAGCGACGGAGCCGTAGGTCTAGGGTAAGTGTTGTTAATGACAACACTATTGGCTATGTAATCGACGGTAATGTATATCTAGGGTTATTGCTGTGGTGGACTACATTATTGGTAATGTTTGCGACGGTGAGGTAGACCTAGGGTAAGCGCTGTGGAGGGCTGCACTTTTGGTAATGTAAGCGACGGAGATGTATATTTAGGGTAAATACTGTAAATATTGTAGATGTTAGCGACGGTGAGGTAGACCTAGGGTAAGGGCTTAGGAGGGCTGCACTTTTGGTTATGTAAGCGACGGAGATGTATATTTAGGGTAAATACTGTAAATACTGTAGATGTTAGCGACGGGGAGGTAGATCTAGGGTAAGGGCTTAGGAGGGCTGCACTTTTGGTAATGTAAGCAACGGAGATGTATATTTAGGGTAAATACTGTAAATACTGTAGATGTTAGCGACGGAGAGGTAGATCTAGGGTAAGGGCTTAGGAGGGTTTAGGGTAAATACTGCGGAGGACTGCACTATTTTAGATGTTAGCGACGGAGAGGTAGATCTAGGGTAAGAGCTATCATTGATGACTGTGTTATTAATAATGTTGGCGCCGAAGATGTAGATAAACGGTTAGTGTTGTTGATGACTTCTATATTGGTAAAGTTAGCGACGGAAGGTAGATCTAGGGTAAGTGCTGTGGAGGACTGCACTATTGGTCATGTTAGCAACGGAGAGGTAGATTTGGGGTTAGTACTGTGGTGAGTTACACTTTTGGTAATGTTAGTGACGGAAAGGTTGACCTAGGTAAATGTAATGGAAGAATTCATTATTGGTTATGTTAGCGGCGGAGATGTATATCTAGGGTAAGTGCTGTGATGGACTGTACTATTGACAATGTTAGCGACGGAAATGTATATCTAGGGTAAGTGCTCTGGCGGACTACACTATTGGTAATGCAAGCGATGGAGATGTTTATCTAAGGTTAGTGCTGTGGATGACTGCACTATTGGTAACGTTAGCGACGGAGATGTATCTCTAGGGTTAGTGCTATAGATAACTGCTGTATTCGTTAAGTTAGCAAAGGAGAGATTATATCCAGGGTAAGTGCAGTGGGTGACTGCACTATTGGTATTGTTAGTACTAAGCATATGTGGATAAAGTGTCTTGCTGAAGGACACATCATGTAGCCCTTGCGGAGGCTCGAACCAACGACCTTCCGCTCCTTAGCACTGGACAATGCGCAATATCTTTGTAATACAATGGCGCAGTTAAACGACACGAATTGTAACGTTGAAATGTTTTACTGTTAGTTTAATTAGAAACAGAAACGTACTGTTACGTCAGGTAATGCTTACATGTACTATTACGGCACATTTGACTTGTCACTTTTTGTAATTGGTTAATCAAAACAGCCAACTAAATAACCATAATAACATTCATATAGTACATAATTTATAAGTTAATCATAAAACATACAGTAGAGTTAAAATGGACCTAGCATCTGAACGGTCAGTTGCAAAAATGTCAAATATCACCTGTCAAATCACCGCTTAGCTTACCTCACTATTTTTTCCAGTCATTACATCATTAAACAAGATTAAAACTTTCACTATGTAGTCTGTATTATCTGGATTACTTGTATAATATTGATGGATTGATTGATCGGATCTTGGGCTGACGACCGATCAGTTAACATAGCCACTAATTTCTGGGATCGTGGAAGGCTAACCAGAACTCTAGCATACCCTTTTCCACTTGAACCAGCGGTGAGGGACGAATGATAATGAGACGCAATGTTTAATGTCAATCATCATGGAGACTGTGGCCGGGCGGGGAATCGAACTCACGGTCCCTGGATTGATAGTCAGACGCGTTACCGTCTTAGGTAATGGGGCCCGGCTTGTATAATATCAAAATGTGTTTTTGCAGAGAAATGATCAACGCTGAGAAGGACTACCGGAGGAAAATGCACATTAGAATGAGAAAGTTACTGAAACAAGGCACAACGGTTGAACGTACGCTACAAAAACTCATTAAAATAAACAAATTATAACTCGCATTTTACGTAATTGAAACGTATTTTGTCAATCTCGCTGGTTGCATTGTGCGAAATCAAGTGAAAATTACTACATAAATCATAGTTAACCTCTATTGTATGCCATTCTGTATTGTGTTGTTAGGTTCCTGCGGTGGCCGTCTCGTCTAAGGTTCCGTCTCACGATCACGTACCACTCACTGCAGAGGGTACCGTGGGTTTTAGCTCGTTAAGCTTAGGCGAGAAAGATTGCCATTTACTAAGGACTTGTATATAATTCCTTGCAGTTACATACAACATGACCGTGCTCCTACTCCGAGTCATGATCATTCCTATACTTAATATTTTATCTATTTTATTCATTATCTTTAAAATTAAAAGTTTTCGTATCAATCTCAAAGTACCATGAATTGAAAATTCATCTGACACGGCGTTAAGCTCACAGTGCTTTGGACAGATGGAACTAAGAGTCTTTCTTGACCAATACATATATCATATACAACTTGCAATACGTTAAAAATGGCGACAAACCGATTTAAAAAATACTACCATGGTGTTAAGCGACACTTGATCTCAGCAAGGTAAAACTGGAAACCACTCCGAACCACGTGGATGATACTGACAATCCACAAAACGGCACTTGATATCAGCAAGGTAAAACTGGCAAGCACTCCGAACCACGTGGATGATATTGACAATCCACAATACGGCACTTGATCTCAGTAAGGTAAAACTGGCAACCACTCCGACCCACGTGGATGATACTGACAATCCACAATACGGCACATGCGGAATGCTTCATATTTCATCATTACTCATGAACAAAAACAATAAAACCGCGACTATTATGTTCTTCGTTTGGATTTGTTATTTGCCTCCAAGGACTCAATATCTACAATATGGTACATGAATTGAAATATTGGCTATTGTTATTTAAAAAAAAGTTTATATATTAATTAAATGCTGTTGTTTTTCTTGTCATAAAAGTGGCGAATGTGGCTAAAAATTTAATCTCGATTATCTGTCATATATTGTAACGTTTGTTGAAGACAGTGACGAACTCAGATAGTTTAAATAAATGGTCCATTCCAGATAAAACTGTAGAATAGATTATTAATGTGTTTTATAGTATTGAGGTTTGGGTTTGGAAGCGACATAAATAGGTGATTTAATATTGGAATTAGAAGGGATTTGACAACAGTTATTTTCCCTATTGGAGTAAGATATATCCGTTTCCAAGATATGATTAAGGTTTCTATTTTTGATATTTTTTCTTGGTCATTTTTTGATATTATTTTATCAAAATCTACGTCAAAGTGTATTCCTAACAGTTAAAAGTTTGTTATTCCCCATGTTAGTTTCCATTTTGTTTTGATAGTTTCAGTACAGTATTTTTTCAGCCCTATCCATATAACTTGTGTTTTGTCAAATGTAACATTGAGACCGGTATATTCTGCATAACTTGATAATTCAGATAGTGTTTCGTTTAAAGACTGTTGTGATCCGTCTAAAAAGGCTGATGTATCATCTGCATATTGTGATATTTTATATTCTGTAATTGCAAGAATTTCAGCACATAAAATGAATAAATATGGTGAAAACAAGTCTCCTTGACGGCAACCTCGGCCTATATCAAAGAATGATGATAAGTTACCACCTTGGTTTACTGCAAGCTTTGCGTTGTTAAAAAATAAGTTTACCCAAGATATGATAGATTTACCAAAGCAAAAAAAATTTTAAAAATTTATTAATAAAAAAAAAGATATTGAGTCAAACGCCTTTTCAAAATCTATCAAAAGCAGTTATCCTTTCAAATTATTTTGTTCTGCACAATGCATAATATCGTATACTAATCTGGTATTTTCACCTAAATAACTGCCTGAAATAAAACCTGTCTCATCTTTATGTATTAATTTATGTAAAGTTGATTTAATTCGGTTTGCTATAACACCTGAGGCTATTTTATAGGTGCAATTTAATAAAGAAATAGGTTTGTAATTTTTCATACTATACCTAGATTTATTTTCTTTAGGGATACATGTTATAATACCTTCTTTTTGTGTTATGGATAACTCCCCTTTTTCAAATCCGTAATTAATTGACCTAACAATAAAATGACCTGATTGTTTCCAAAACACATTTGTTTACTGAAGCATGTAAACTTTCTGATAAAAGAAAATAGTCAAGTTTGGCTTGTTGTAACGGTGTTTTTTTTCCTCCATGTATATCTTCTTTACAATGGATTATTTTCTCTAAAAGGATCAATTAGATTAAAATCGTGTATAATTTAAAAAATTATATCATGAACTTTTTTATTATTTTCTTTTTTATAATTACAGTTATCTAGGTTGTAGTCTTGTACAACATTGAAATCTCCGCAGAGAATATAAGGGTTATTATTATTTATGGATCGTGCTTTTGACATAATATTATAAAAAAATGCTGGTGAGTCAATATTTGGCCCATATAAGTTTATGAGGTTGAACCTGTGATTATCAACTGTTATGTCAATTATAATGAAATTCCCCTCAGGGTCAGATAAGTGTTTATGAATTGTAAAGTCAAGGTTTTTATTAAATAAAACTGCTACCCCTCTTTTATTAGAATTAACTGAGCTAAATAGGCAATTATTGTTACCCCACTGTGTCTGAATGAATTTTTCAGTGTATTGTGCAGAATGTATGTCCTGCAGACAATAAATATGACAATTTTTGGCTTTTAAATAATTAAAACCATCTAGTCTTTTTTCTACAGAACCTAGCCCCTGGCAATTGACAGACAGTATTTTAAACTCCATAATTATCTATAGAATGTGTATTATAACAAAGACCCGCTTATGGAGAACATGTGCAATTCTATGTATGAAACTAATAAGAACAAATTTGAAAAACAGTCAATTGAGTAAAGCAATTTTACTGTTTAACTTTTCAAGCTAAAATAGCTGTACATTTTGGTGTTTATAATTTGGAAATAATTGATCGTTTTCATAATAGTAATTTTCTAATTTGTGTAAATTTCTAATAATGTTATTATACATTTGAATAAAATATTTTTCATGCTCATCTTTTAGTTAATACTGTAATTTACTAAATTATTGGTATAAGGACCTACTGGACACTTGTTTTTTGTTAAGAGTCGCGTTATTTAAGCTTGTCCAGAGAGAAAGCTGATTACGTTTCCGGTTAAGATCTGAATGTCAAATTGTTTACCATATTCATATGAATAGTGTTTCTCTGAAGCCAACTTAAGAGAATTCCACAATGAATAATCAGCCTTATTGAAAGTAATTATCAATCATTATTGAAAACATAAACTTTCTGTTTGAAGGTTAGTTTGGAAGGTTACCGTAAACCAGGTATCCAACAGGTAGATTTATATAAATTTGTATCAATATATATGCCTAAAAATATTTATTTTACTGTTTCTGGTAGGGAACTGTGGGATGATACATTAAGGCGGAGAAATAAAAAATAACACAAGGGCACTCACACTAAACACACAACAACCTACCTATGCATACATATAGCCATTGACATGACACTGCATATATATCAAATTCGGTGTAGTCAAAAAATGAAATGTTAATAATCCATCCAGAATGTCACAATATGTATAGATGCTTGCAGTGGTACATTGAAAAGTTTCACTGAGTACTAAATTCACCTTTTTTTTTCATTAAATGTATACATAAAAAAGTTAATTTGGGTAGTTGGGTCAACGCGATTTTTAGGTCGATTTTTTAGATCGACCTAACTATCGGATACAATTTAACATACTTTACATGCAACTGTCGATCAAAATCTTTGTAGCGATTGTAAAGATCATAGAAATGTTTGAAAATTTGGCTTCCTTTCCTTGTTTTATCAATCAGTTTTTGTCAATTTTAATTCTAAAGTTGAGATGGCTATATGTGCGACGTTCAAAAATAGTAGTTGGATCGAGTCGCTCTTTGAATGCAAATATCTCATTAACAGTCGGATAAATCTTGTCCAACTTATATAGGAAGATAAATAAAGCATTTTTCTACTTTCTCTAGAAATATCTCGATGCTATATCTGGAAAACAAAAAATATATTTCGCATTTTCTAACATATAGGATTCTTAACTTGACGAAAAGTTTTTAAGTGAGATAAAGCGCCCCCTGCCGGCAAAGGAAACGTTATACATAGAGTGGATATTGTCTAAAAAGTGTAAATCTTTTGCCTGTAGCCAATGCTCAGAGATACCACATATATCAATTTTTTCTGTGACAAGTAACCTGCTTAGATAATAAGAGCTCGACATCAAGCCCGTTGCATTCCATGTACATATATTGAAATTTGCCATCATAATTATAAGAAATGTTTGTAACAAGTATAAATTTAGGAGTGAGTTCATCAACATTCTAATACACAGTCTGTATAAATTACCACAATAATGCGGATTACTAATATTGACTCCTATTGTAACGAGTACCGTTACTCTCGTTGTTATAGCCTACATGTCAATTGGTATTTGCTCCGTGTGAGCGATTGCCACTGAGTAAGGTTTTTCTACCCGTGGTTTACATGTTATGTCACGTGACCAGAATCCCTTCTCAGTCATGTAATCTGAATTCTCCGGTTCAGCGTTAATCCTTATAATTGCATTATCACTTCGCTTCGGTCTAAAAATAGTTATTTGGGTGACTTTTATTCCACGCTTCGTCACATATGATGCGATCACATTCTCATTAATAGTATTGAGAAAACCTCCAATAAAATATCGTTTAGTTTTTTTGCGAATATATTGCGTGAAGTCATCCTCGGTTACATCATCATTGCAATCGGCAACAGTTGATTTAACAAATTTGTTAATAGCCGACGCACAATTTGAATATTCTGTTCGTTGTTCCCCACTTTTACCTCGAACGATAACTGGAATGTGATAAGATGCGACTGCTTCCGTCGCAGCACGTGGTTTATCAGGCGATGATAACGGTATATTCTTCGAAGTTTCTTACACCACTGCGCTATACGTTTGGTCATTCTGTGGAATACACGACTGCACAAATTTAACAGGTTCTCCAGGATTTGTTATGCGATATAAGTCCTCTAGGGGTGCGTTATCACTACTCTTGGGATCACTCTGTCTAACTTCGTTATTGCCGTTATCCCAACTACACTCCCCTCACTCTTGTTAAACGTAACCTTTACAGCCTGCTGTTCGTGTTTGCTGTTATTAACAATTTTAGTATCCGTTTTGACATATTGCAGGTCGGTATGAACATTCACGGGTTTCACCTTATTTTCAATCTTTGACAATCTTTTTTCGAGCTGTTTGACTTCTTTAGATAGCTTGTTATTCAATCCCAACAGCTTATAGTCGGCTTGATTTTTATTTTATGTAACTTCCGCGCGCAACAGTTTAAAATCGCTGCAAATACTCGTAACGCCTGTACAGCGGTCATCAAAGACGCGATCTATATATTGCGTATTGTCAAAGATACTACGTTTTCATTTGTTCAATCCAACCACTCGTTTCAGCTTTAATTGTAGTTTTATCAACTTTCATTTGTTTCAAACCATGGTTATTTACAATGGATATACTTTAAATAGCCATTCAAACGCAGCCGGCAAAAACGTCATAAAAAGGTAAACTTCAAGACCAAATTTAAGGCATTATTTTGTTTTTTGCATATATTTTCTTGATATAAATGTCAAGGGCAGTTAACATCATAATCACTAGCATACATGCCGCATTTGCCTTTTCCCCACGGCCGGAAAAGTGACCGGATCGGCCGGAATTTGACCTTGTTTTAGTAGTACCCTTCAATATGGCGGACCATACCACTATTTCCGTATTGAGGAATTGGAAGGTTTGTTTTTAATTGAAGAGTATGTTAGATATGTGTTTTGCGTCATACGAACATAATTTTCATATTGAGTGTATTACATACCGACAATGTTCCTTACATTATATTCATAGCAAATAATATCCACTTGCATAATGAGCTATTGTCATGTGTTTTCGCATTTCGACCTAGTTTTCGAAGAGACATTGTTTAGTGGTTAATGTAACCAAATACGTAACACCTTCTTACAATAAAAAATTATTTTGATAAATTGCATTTTTAATTTCACCATGTTGTTCTCATATCAACGATACATGCCTATATATCATGTACAGCGTGAATGTTCATCAGGGGGAAAGTATATTCTATTGGCTGGAGTCCTGGGAAAGTTTTAGAATTTGAATTGTCAGTGTGAGCGTAAGATAGAAATGTATGAAAGAGGTTTGGTTAGCTCAGTCTGTAGAGCATACACCCTGTAAGCTAAGGGTCACAGGTTCAAGTCCCGGACTGACTGCATATTTTTCTAGTGTTACATTTGGCACCCAACATGGGGCTGTGGCTTAGTCTCGATTTCGTTCATCCGGGTCCTTAAAACAGATATGAGTTACGTGCCCCTGGACAACTGGGGCAAACAAAACATTTCCGGTTATGCTATTGCATGTAAACCAGTATAACACAGAAATAAGTTATTTGCGTGAAGAGACAATCCAACAAGAAAACAAACAACTAAATGAACAAGTCAGTGCATCAAGTTTGAACTATAAAATTGTGCGTGATAATGATGAATGGTGCAAATTTTACACTTGAGTGACATGGGGAGTTTTCCCAAGCGGTTTCTCATTTCCTGTGCCATCTCCTCTGAGCAGAAAAATCAAATGTGAAGATCAACTGTTCATCACGCTTGTTAAACTTGGACATGATGTAGCATTTGAAATGTTATCAGATATAAAAAGAGTGTCAATATCTTTCATCAGTAACATATTCTGGATTTGGATCAATTTAATTCACGCTAAACAGGACTTTCTCATCAAATGGCCTGACAGGGAAACCGTTAATATGACACTGCCAGGACCATTTAAAGCAAAATTTCCAAAATTAAGATCAATTGTTGACTGTTTTGAAATTTTCATTGAACGCCGAATTACGTTAATAAAATCGCCAAGTAATGAGGCTGATGGAATGAACTTGCTAGAATAGATAAAATGTTACGTTCATGTGCTGTTTTAGTCAATATGGGGGATTGGATTGTCTATAAAAAAAAAGATTGAAGTATAAATTATGTAATATTGAATTAATTATTAGATTTCACCATTTATATAGAAATGATGAACATTTGTTGGACACAAGGCTGTGTTTTATTTCAAATTATTCTATAATAATTGTTTTTATATTATGTTCTAGACTTTGGACACAACCAGTATCCTTTTGGCTCTCGTTTTAATTTCAAACACTGCAAATGGTACCACTGAATATCACATTTTGGGTCATCACATCCCACATATGTACGACTATCTTCTGGCTGCTGACAAATACAATACAGTTTTACATCTTTGTGTTTTTCATGCTCTTTTTTGTTTTGTGATTTTCTTGCATGCACTTGATTTCTTGTAAGTAACTTGGGTAGTATATGAGCAGCATATATACTGTCACATTTTTGCAGCATTTGCTGTCTGAACTCTTAATTTTTTTGTACATGTATGTGACACCAGCATGAATTTGGGAGTCCACACTACAAAGTCACATATTTCAATATTATACGCATACACTTGTAGTTGTACTTGAGAGTAATATTTTTGTGATTTTTTTAACATATTGTTTACTATATAGTGTTTTTTCTAGACCAGGAAAAGGGACAGGGAGCAAGAAAAAAGGGCAGGGAGCAAAGTTTGTGCGTGATTGGCATATTCATTGTCAAACTTTTTCTTTGGTGGTCTCTTTAAATGTAGGGTTATCTCCCCTTTACATTATGCATGTGTTAATCACAAGTATTAGAGTTTGAATAAGATAGGTAGAAGTGAGAAAATTTCAGGGAGAAGTGAATATTCTCTATCAGTATGACCAACTTATTATGTTGTATTAAGTCTTTGTTCTCTATTGAATAACTATCATTTCTGTTCTATCCAGACTCAGTGGCAGTGCGGGAGCAGGAGTTAGTTTAAAACATTATTTTAAACATTGTTCTTTTCTTTTTTAATGGTTGCTAACTGTCATAACATACTATAATGACTGTCAAGCCTCCAAAGCTATTCAATCCATCCAAAAGAACTTTACAATATGCTAAATAAATGCAATCTATGATAGCCCTCAAATACCTAGAAAATTGTAACTAGTCAACTATATTTTAAATATTTAAAAAAGCCCACATAATTTATGTTAATTGTTGTTTTCAATACACTGTATGTAAATCATGATATGACTGTCAAAAGAAAATTATACGCTGAATATATACACAACCAGTAAGCAATAAGTTTATTAAACTACTAAAGTACCCCACCCACATTTTATTTACCTTTAAATGATTTTAATATCATCGTTCACTTTGTCACAGAAGAAAATTTACATACATGCAGTTCCAATTATTGTAAATCTATAAAATATTCATAAAATTACCAGAACATAAAGCTGACATGCAAATCGCGGTCTATCGCGAATTCTCTTCAGAAACATAATCAGAGTTTAGAAATAACCACCATTTTGGCAAGGGAGATACTATTTTTATTGCTGAAAACCAAATAAGTTATTTTCCTTTCAAATTTTGAGGGATACCCGCGAATTACATCATCACCTATTTCTAGATCGAATCTCGGCTGATCTTGACCAGAGAGAAAACACAGCTTGATGCTGATTGATCCGATAAATGATGTGATAGTTGATAGGGATCAAACTGGCAAGCCAATACAGTGTGACCTTTAGCGACTTATGTAAACGGTATACTGAAAATTAGGACAAGTCTACATAGATTTTCCAGACTGCCAGAGCGAAGTCTAAAAGTTGAATATAACGACATTTTTGCAAGCTTTGACCCTAAACTTCTGTAATATACCTTTCAAAGTCATATACACTCGGGTAGCTTGATAGCTTCAGTTTGAAGAGGTTGCTTTCTTGGATTGCATATTTGGTCCTTTTGTTTACAAAGTGGATCTCTTCTGCTGACAATTTCATGTTATTCAAAACATTTCAGCTGTAATTCTACCTCACTTACTTTCACATTGTCTTCCGAATACAATGATGTATGTGAGAGTGGCAATTTTGGGTCACGCTTTGGCTTTATTTTCCAGTGAAAGTCCTCTTAATAAACATTGAAACAGCTTAATACAACTGGTTTATAGGTTGTATTCTTGTGAGATGAAAGAAACTGCTGCTGTTCTTCAAGTGTTGATGGGGAGTGTACAGTTTTTCTTTTAACCTTTCTGTTTCGTGCCTTGTCAGTTCGTTTCTGTCTGTAGAAATTTATTTTTGCAATTGGATCTGGACCAATTTTCTTAACAAAGTCCTGATTCCATTTACAAAGCACTTCAGTACAAGCTTTTTGAGTGTAGCCTAATCTGACGGCTGCTTCTACTTTAAACAACACAGCTGCAATATGGGAACAAGATTCAGCTAATCTGAAAATATGAAATATAGATCTTCGTTTAAAGTTCAAAGATAACAATGACATATGTTGATTTTCATTGAAAATAAAATGGTTACCAGTAAATAAAAAGTTGTAAAATATTAACACAACAGCAGTGATGAAATACATTGTCCCACATGGCTTGGCTCTTAGTCAGTCAAGTGTAATATGAGGTTCAAATAATTGCAAACAATGTAGACCCAGATCAGTAATTAAGCTACCCATGGTCTGATCAACCTCTCATTGTTTGTCTCTCAGTCAGTAATATAGAACATGCTTTCCGATACCATTTGCAGATAATGTAGAGCCAGATCAGTAATTAAGCTACTCATGGTCTGATCAACTTTTCATTGTTTGTCTCTCAATGAGTAATATAGAACATGCTTTCCAATACCATTTGCAGGTAATGTAGACCCAGATCAGTTATTAAACTACTCATGGTCTGATGACATTCACATTGTTTGTCTCTCAGTCAGTAATATTTAACATGCTTTCCGATACCATTTGCAGATAATGTAGACCCAGATCAGTTATTAAGCTACTGATGGTCTGATGAAATTCACATTGTTTATCTCTCAGTCAGTAATACTTAACATGCTTTCCGACACCATTTGCAGATAATGTAGACCCAGATCAGTGATAAAGTTACTCATGGTCTAATGAACCTCACATTGTTTGTCTCTCAGTCAGAAATATAAAAAATGCTTCCAGACACCATTTGCAGATAATGTAGACCCAGATCAGTAATTAAGCTACTCATGGTCTGATACACCTGACATTGTTTGTCTCTCAGTCAGTAATATAGAACAAGCTTTCTGATGCCATTTGCAGATAATGTAGACCCAGATCAGAAGTTAAGCTACCCATGGTTTGATCAACCTCACATTGTTTGTCTCTCAGTCAGTAATATAGTAGATGTTTTCCAATACCATTTGCAGATAATGTAGACCCAGGTCAGTAATTAAGCAACTCATGGTCTGATCAACCTTACATTGTTTGTCTGTCAGTCAGTAATATAGAACATGCTTTCCGATACCATTTGCAGATAATGTAGACGCAGATCAGTAATTAAGCTACTCATGGTCTGATGAACCTCACATTGTTTGTCTCTCAGTCAGTAATATAGAACATGCTTTCGGATACCATTTGCAGATAATGTAGACCCAGATCAGTAATTAAGCTACTCATGGTTTGATGAACCTCACATTGTTTGTCTCTCAGTCAGTAATATAGAACATGCTTTCGGATACCATTTGCAGATAATGTAGACCAAGATCAGTAATTAAGCTACTCATTGTGTGATCAACCTCACATTGTTTGTCTCTCAGTCAATAATATAGAACACGTTTCTGATACCATTTGCAGATAATGTATACCCAGATCAGTAATTAAGCTACTCATGGTCTGATCAATCTCACATTGTTAGTTTCTCAGTCAGTTATATAGAACATGTTTTCTGATACCATTTGCAGATAATGTTGACCCACCCAGATCAGTAATTAAGCTACTCATGGTCTGATTGACCTTGCATTGTTTGTCTCTCAGTCAGTAATATAGAACATGCTTTCTGATACCATTTGCAGATAATGTAGACCCAGTGTCAGTTATTAAGCTACTCATGGTCTGATCAACCTCACATTGTTTGTCTCTCAGTCAGTAATATAGAACATGCTTTCCGATACCATTTGCAGATAGTGTAGACCACTAAGGTCAGTAATTAAGCTACTCCTGGTCTAATAAACCTGACATTGTATGTCTCTCAGTCAATAATATAGAACATGCTTTCCGATACCATTTGCAGATAATGTATAACCAGAGCAGTAATTAAGCTACTCATGGTCTGATAAACCTCACATTGTTTGTCTCTCAGTCAGTAATATAGAACATGCTTTCTGATACCATTTGCAGATAGTGTAGACCACTAAGGTCAGTAATTAAGCTACTCCTGGTCTAATATACCTGACATTGTATGTCTCTCAGTCAATAATATAGAACATGCTTTCCGATACCATTTGCAGATAATGTATAACCAGAGCAGTAATTAAGCTACTCATGGTCTGATAAACCTCACATTGTTTGTCTCTCAGTCAGTAATATAGAACATGATTTCCGATACCATTTGCAAATAATGTAGACCCATGTCAGAAATTAAGCTACTCATGGTTTGATAAACCTCACATTGTTTGTCTCTCAGTCAGAAATATAGAACAAGCTTTCCGATACCATTTGCAGATAATGTAGACCCAGATCAGTAGTTCAGCTACCCATGGTCTGATAAACCTCACATCGTTGTCTCTCAGTCAGTAATATAGAACATGTTTTCCAATACCATTTGCACATAATGTAGACCCAGATCAGTAATTAAGCAACTCATGGTCTGATCAACCTTACATTGTTTGTCTCTCAATCAGTAATATAGAACATGCTTTCCAATACCATTTGCAGATAATGTAGACCCAGGTCAGTAATTAAGCTACTGATGGTCTGATCAACTTCACATTGTTTGTCTCTCAGCCAGTAATATTTAAATTCTTTCCGATACCATTTGCAGATAATGTAGACCCAGATCAGTAATTAAGCTACTCATGGTTTGATAAACCTCACATTGTTTGCCTCTCAGTCAATAATATAGAACATGCTTTGTGATACCATTTGCAGATAATGTAGAACTAGATCAGTAATTCAGCTAATCATGGTCTGATCAACCTCACATTGTTTGTCTCTCAGTCAGTAATATACAACATACTTTCTGATACCATTTGCAGATAATGTAGACCAAGGTCAGTTATTAAACTACTCATGGTTTGATCAACCTCACATTGTTTTTTTCTCAGTCAGGAATATAGAACATGCTTTCCGATACCATTTGCAGATAATGTAGACCCAGATCAGTTATTAAGCTACTCATGGTCCGGTACACCTGACATTGTTTGTCTCTAAGTCAGTAATATATAATATACTTTCTGATACCATTTGCAGATAATGTAGACCCAAATCAGTAATTAAGCTACTCATGGTCTTATAAACTTCACATTGTTTATCTCTAAGTCAGTTATATAGAACATGCTTTTCAATACCATTTGCAGATAATGTAGACCCAGATAAGTAATTAAGCTACTTATTGTCTGATAAACCTCACATTGTTTGTCTCTCAGTCAGAAATATAGAAAATGCTTTCCGACACCATTTGCAGATAATGTAGAACCAGATCAGTAATTAAGCTACTCATGGTCTGATAAACCTCAAATTGTTTGTCTCTCAGTCAGTAATATTTAACATGCTTTCCGTTACCATTTGCAGATAATGTAGACCCAGATCAGTTATTAAGCTACTCATGGTCTGATGAATCTCACATTGTTTGTCTCTCAGTCAGTAATATTTAACATGCTTTCCGACACCATTTGCAGATAATGTAGACCCAAATCAGTTATTAAGCTACTAATGGTTTGGTAAACCTCACATTGTTTATCTCTCAGTCATTAATATAGAACATGCTTTCCGATACCATTTGCAGATAATGTAGACCCAGGTCAGTAATTAAGCTTCTCGTGGTCTGATAAACCTCACATTGTTTGTCTCTCAGACAGTTATTGGACATGCTTTCCGATACCATTTGCAGATAATGTAGACCCAGTGTCAGTAATTAAGCTACTCATGGTCTGATCAACCTCACATTGTTTGTCTCTCAGTCAGTATTATAGAACATGCTTTCCGATACCATTTGCAGATAATGTAGACCCAGGTCAGTAATTAAGCTACTCATGGTCAGATAAACCTCACATTGTTTGTCTCTCAGTCAGTAATATAGAACATGCTTTCGGATACCATTTGCAGATAATGTAGACCCAGGTCAGTAATTAAGCTACTCATGGTCCGATAAACCTCACATTATTTTTCTCTCAGTCAGTAATATAGAACATACTTTCCGATACCATTTGCAGATAATGTAGACCACTAAGGTCAATAATTAAGCTACTCATGGTCTGATCATTCTCACATTGTCTCTCAGTCAGTTATATACATGTAGAACATGCTTTCAGATACCATTTGCAAATAATGTTAACCCAGATCAGTAATTAAGCTACTCATGGTCTGATCAACCTCACATGGTTTGTCTCTCAGTCAGTAATATAGAACATGATTTCCGATACCATTTGCAGATAATGTAAAACCAGGTCAGTAATTAAGCTACTCATGGTTTGATCAATCTCACATTGTTTGTTTCTCAGTCATTTATATAGAACATGCTTTACGATACCATTTTCAGATAATGTAGACCCAGTGTCAGTTATTAAGCTACTCATGGTCTGATCAACTCACATTGTTTGTCTCTCAGTCAGTAATATTTAACATGCTTTCTGACACCATTTGCAAATAATGTAGACCCAGATCAGTTATTAAGCTACTGATGGTTTGGTAAACCTCACATTGTTTGTCTCTAAGTCAGTAATATAGAACATGCTTTCCGATACCATTTGCAGCTAATGTAGACCCATGTAAGTAATTTAGCTACTCATGGTCTGATAAACCTCACATTGTCTCTCATTCAGTAATAAAGAACATGCTTTCTCATACCATTTGCAGATAATGTAGACCCAGTGTTGTCAGTAATTAAGCTAGTCATGGTTTGATAACCTCATATTGTTTGTCTCTCAGTCAGTAATATAGAACATTCTTTCCGATACTATTTGTAGATAATGTAGACCCAGTGTCAGTAATAAAGCTACTCATGGTCTGATCATTCTCACATTTTTTGTCTCTCAATCAGTAATATAGAACATGCTTTCCGATACCATTTGCAGATAATGTAGTCCCAGATCAGTAATTAAGCTACTCATTGTCTGATAAACCTCACATTGTTTGTCTCTCAGTCAATTATTAAGAACATGCTTTCCAGTACCATTTGCAGATAATGTAGACCCGGATCAGTAATTAAGCTACTCATGGTTTGATGAACCTCACATTGTTTGTCTCTCAGTCAGTAATATAGAACATGCTTTCGGATACCATTTGCAGATAATGTAGACCCAAGTCAGTAATTAAGCTACTCATGGTTTGATGAACCTCACATTGTTCGTCTCTCAGTCAGTTATATAGAACATACTTTCCGATACCATTTGCAGATAATGTAGAGCCAGGTCAGTAATTAAGCTACTCATGGCCTGATAAATCTCACATTGCTTGTCTCTCAGTCATTTATATAGAACATGCTTTCCGATACCATTTGCAGATAATGTAGACTCAGTGTCAGTAATTAAGCTAACCATGGTCTAATCAACCTTATATTGTTTGTCTATCAGTCAGCAATATACAACATGCTTTCCGATAGCATTTGCAGATAATGTGGACTCAGATCAGTAATGAAGCTAATCATGGTCTGATAAACCTCACATTGTATGTCTCTCAGTCAGTAATATACAACATGCTTTCCGACACCATTTGCAGATAATGTAGACCCAGGTCAGTTATTAAGCTACTCATGGTCTGATAAACCTCATAATGATGATGCATTTGTTTTGTGTTTACAAACACTTACAGTTTGACACGTTTACAGACATTATTATTCTGCCCTTTTTGTGAGAAGAATGAGTAAAGATTACATCTTTTGTTCATAGAGACCCCTTGACTTTGAAGTTGTTGGAGGTTGTAACATTGTAAATATTTTTTAAAAAATCTTTGTAGGTTATCAAATCATTGAAAATAATTAAGCATGTGGGTCACAGTTAAGTGCTTATTTGGTGTGTGCATGTCAATTAATGTTATTGCTGATTTTTTATTTTGTGCTTAAGATTTATTAGTGATGACTTCCTGGCATTCAAATCAATGGTTGCAGATGTGCATAATTTATTTTAGATACAAAGTTAGTTCAATCAGTGTTAATACATGCATAATGTTAACAATACAAAAAACGTAATTAAAAAAACAATTTACCTGGTGTTTCAATAAGGTAGTAATGAATATCTCCATATTCAACTGCTGGCCATTTGGTAGGATTGTTTTACCCAAATACCGACTGGAAGCTTATACAGACATAATCCTTCAAGCTAATTAAATTCAATTTAGAATTGTATCTAGCTTTTGGCACTGAATCTAGGCCATCATAATAATTAAAAGACATGATAACATCACTAAAACAACCTTTCACCTCTATAACTGCTTAATAAATAACTTGAAATGAAAGCGATTGGCGATGGATTAATGATTCTACTATGCGTAACTAAGCAGGTGCTTCGCTGTCACTAGCTGCCATTTTTATTGTGACGTCGTGGAAAAGCCGAGAATATATACTGGTATATATATTCCGAGAAACATTCATATGATTCTCTGGTCTCAATGGAAATTCGGGGACGAATTCCAAATTTGTGAGGGAATATAACACAGTGTGATTAATGCATGTAAGCGTTTCTGTTAGCTCAGTCGGTAGAGCATTCATCCTGTAAGCTAAGGGTCTTGGGTTTGAGTCCTTGACTGGCTGCAAATTTTACTCATCCTGTTACAGAAGTATAAATGATTGCTTTGGTGACTTTTCAACTGAAACAAAATATTTACATGATTGTGCCTTGATTTCAAATGTTAATCAGTAGAGTAATTGAGTGTGCCATGGTACGTGCATGTACATGTTTTAAATTCTGTAAATCAATGGGACTAATTTCGAGTCAAGTCCTTCTTCAAGTTAGACGATTTAATTAACATATTTTTGGAATCTTTGGAGCTACAGGATGGCTATTTAACAATTGTGTCATAAAAAATTTCCACAAAGATGAAGAAGTTCCCAATTCTATTTTACATTTATATGTCAAGTCTGAGTATTTTTTCAAATGCACTCCAATAGTGACTGATTTATCCTTCTTTCCAGAGTCGATACAGTAAATGCATACAGATGGACAAGTCCATACCCTTGAATAAATGCCATCATAACCTTGTGCAAAGTTTTATTTATCACTTAATATAATATCCACATGATAAAGAAACATAATCAGAAAATCCCAACACTGCTTATTTATATTACACATGATGCAATTTTTCTTGAAGCTGAGTGGTTTTTAGTACATTGCCACATGATAAATAATATTTTTCGGTGAGTTCCTGGTACTAACGAACAGACGGCTAGGTCCGTACACTGCAATAATATGTTGTCATCACAGTCTGTGCTAAAAACTTTAAAGGACTGTAGTCTTTCCAAAAATATATTTTATATTCAATTCTTACAGACCGTAAATGACAGAAGACCTAAAATTTACATTAACTTTCAGTTTCATTTCTAACTTTTTATAATTTCATCATAATTTTATTCAGGTTCAGGTTCGTCAAAGTAAATTTCTCCCAACATCTTGCTCAGATTCGATTTGCTTCCATTTCAATATAAATCATAGAAATAGTCGGACTATAGACTGGGTCTCAGACTATATCTATTTTTTATAAACTGTCATCAGTTGATGAACATTCTAAAAAAAACTGAGCACAGTTTAAACTAATGAAACTCAAGACCACAAGTTGGCACATTTTTGTACTCGGTAGTAGAATAAAATCGCAAATCAAATATATGTGGATTTACCTGAAATTCTGTACAGATATGCCCAACTTTTGTATGGTATTAGGCAGTTGTACCCTATTGCTACCAGTGCTCCAAGAAAAAAAATGGGGACTAGCTCAGGGCAAGTAGGTTGAAAAAAACATCTACTTGCCCTGGCTGAAAAATAACTTGCCTTCATCATCGGTTCACATGCCCAGATTTGTATTATCAATACACTTTGCAGAATATGAATTATGTAAACATAGACTTAAATGTATTCATTTTTATGTAGGGTAAGCTCCCCTTAACATTATGCATGTCTAAATCACAAGTTTTAGAGTTTGAATAAGACCAGGAGAAGTGAGAGAATTTAAGGGAGAACTGACCGTGTCCCTATCAGTATGCCCAACTTATTATGTCTGTATCTGTATGATACCGTTACTTATTATGTTTTTTTATTATCTTTGTTGACTATCATTTCTGATCTGTTGACTCTGTGGCAGTGTGGGAGCAGGAGTTTATTTAAAACATTATTTTAAATATCTTTCTTTTCTTTTCTAATTTTTGCTAGCTGTCATAACATACAATCAAGCCTACAATGCTATTCAGTCTATCCAAGCGAACTTGGCAATATGATAAATAAATGCAGTTTACGACAGCCTTCAAATATCTAGAAAGTGCAACTTAATAAGTCAACAATATTTCAAATATAAAAAAAACTCACATAATTGATCTTAATTGTTGTTTTCAATACTATATTTAAATTATGCCAATGAAAATTATATGCTGAAACAACACAACCAAAAAGCAATAAGTTTATTACTATATAACCCACCCACATTTTTCTTTACCGTAAACTCGATTTAAATATCAACTTTCACATTTTCACAGAAGAAAAATTTATATACATACAGTTCCAATTATTGTAAATCTACGAAATATTTATAAAATTACCAGAAGCTTATGCTGACATTATACATAACGCGATTGATCGCGAATTGTATGCAAAAACATTATCAGATTTTAGAAATTGTCACCATTTTGGCAAAGGGAGATAATTTTATGCTCTTCAAAATGGAGGATTTGAGGGACACCCGCGAATTACATCATCGTCTATTTTTTATCTTTGCTCCAGTGGCTGGTAAGAAACGTGTACCTTGGTCGTAAATATCCGACCAGTTAGAGCGGTTATTGAATCTAGATTAATTTATATTCAAAGCTTTCCACCAATCACATTAGAGGAATAAAAATAATTGAATATATGCATGAGAAGGTTTCCTAAGTTGCAATATCAGGCATGTGGTGTGATAAACACTGCGGGGTCAAAACAAGCCTGTCCGATTTTTTAAGACCAGCCCGACAGGCAAGTAACTTTGAAAAAGGCACATGCCGGGATCCAGATTTGACAAGCCCTGGGCATTGGGCTTTCCTATTCTGGGAGCACTGGCTACTGATATGTATTTTACCTAAAATAACAGGTAGGCAACCAGCACTGAGCATTAGAGAATGAAGTTGAAAGAGGGCATGGTGGTTGGGGTGTTCACGCTAGTTTCTTCATAAATTTGGATTTAAATTAATACGAAACACTTAAAAAAAGATTGTTTACTTGTGAATTTGGACGACATCAAAAGAGCGTCATATAATACTACCATAAAATATATTTGTTGTCCGAAAAAGCAAGCAAACGTCGTTTGTTTGAAGTGTTTCATTTGAATTCAAATTTATGAAAAAAAGCGCTAACACCCCCTCTTTTTATTCAGTTATATGTAGTGAAATGAATAAAGTTAAATGTAATAATATTATGTAAAATTCAAAAACTTGTACACTCTGTGGAACTAAATAAAAAAAAGCTTAAATGAAAGCTGAGATTTCATAGTATATGTGTACAGATTTTTTATAATTTACGCAAGAGGTAAAAAAATCTGATAAAAATGCTGTAAACTATTAGAAATGGGAAAAAAATTATTGAATTACCGTAACTATTGATGGTTACTTTTCTAAAACTGATATTCATTTGGAAATCAAATATATCAAAGTTATGTAAATAGGACAAAAGCTCAGTCGGTTACGCGTCTTGACTATCAACCCAGGGGTTGTGAAAATTCAAATCCTCGCCCAGCCACAGTCTTCATGATAATTGATATATGTCATTATGTCTCACCATCTGTCACAAAATGTCACCAGTAGAGTATACTGGTCGTACATAGCTCTTGTAAGTTATCAGGTACACCCAAATATATTGTTCGAGTTGAAACAATTTCACAATAGTCATGATATATTCATTTAACACGTAAAAGCGTGCACATTTTAAGTGGCCGCCAGAGAGGCCGTGTCATAAGTTTAGTTTTGTGCTAATGCATGTAAACGTATGGGTATATCTTCCTTACACGGCAAAAGTGTACAAGGGGCCTCTCTTGTAGATTCAATACTGCAGATTTAGCCGCGTTTGTCACGGATTGAACGGGGGAAATAGGGATTTGGGCGTAATGTTTGCTATAAAACCCATTGTCTTCTAGCTCTCGCCGGGAATAGTCGATAGTACGTTGTTGGAACAGAGATTGGACGGCAAACTCACAGGCAAAATGTGCCTAAGCCATCCAGGAACTAAGCCATCCAGGATCTAAGCCATCCAGGATATAAGCCTCCCGGAGTGGAGCTAAGCCTTTAGGGTGTGTAAGCCCTTCAGGTGATTCTACACTAGAATCAACATAACGTTTACGAGCGGTGGAGACGGTCCCCGTACCTGCGCAACAGGGCCAGGTCATAGTATCGACACCCCGGGTCACGAGGTGGGCCCGTTATCAGTCCTCACTGGAGGAACGTCATCCACAACCTCATTGGAGGTTAACCATCATTAGATCACGTCATCAACCCTTATAGAAGGCATTTGATGACAATCACCCATTGAATTCGCGCATCATCATCTTCATGAGCTCTCGCGCATCACAGTTATCGCGCTAGATCATAGATCAACATTGGTTTAGCTTTAACAACATTTTAGTGTCTTATAAATTAAGTATTTAGAACAATACTAAGAACGTCTTAAACGTTCATAAGGACATTCTTTTCATATTTCATTTGTGTATTCGCTTGTTTTTTTTTTTATATAATTGTATATATATTGAACATATTTTTAAAGTTGTATTAAACTTATGTAAATGTATTCTCCGTCATTGATTCTTTCGTGAGTTAGCCCAACACTAAGGTCATCCTGTGACACCATCATTCATCTCTTGCTGCTGATTCAAGTGGGGAAGTTATCAGTTACTTAAGGAGATTGGGTGTGCTCAAGTACCAGTTAACCTTTCAGGATCCCAGGAAACAGTTGTTATGTTAACTGATTGTCTGTTAGTCTCAATGGCATATAAATGATGCTAAATATTCAATTAATCATTAAGTCACCTGTATTAAATAGCCACCATTGGTGGCTGCTAATACAAAAATGTCATCTATGAATCATCATAGAAATTGTGGGTGTAGATTTAGTTTATACTAATTTATTTTAGCTCGATTGCGATGAAAGCTCAGAGCTTATATGAACCGCTCTTGAGTCCGTTTCCTGGGTAGAACCAGTACTGAGTGTTGTTTTATGAGAGGCATGGGGTCGACCGGGGGATCGAACCCGCAACCTCTGGCGTGAGCGGCCAACACTCTATCCATTAGACTACCGCCCCGCTTTATAGATGTGTAGGTGTAGATTTGAACTCATGATCTCAGGATTAATAGATGCAATACCAACTGAGCTAACTGGGCCCTGCCCATTAGGAGAAGTAGTTACGAGCAGGGCCCATAGTATTGACGATTCTTGTCAGAAGATGTGGAGTCATTAAACTAGTTGGCATCTCAGATACCACACTTACTTCTGGTTCTACTTAAATAAACAGTCTCAAGAGTGATTCATGTAAGCTCTGAACTAAAATAAACTTTTAAAGTATTATGAACAAATAAAAGGGTCATGTTAGCTCACTTAAATAAATTCATAAATGAGCCAAATATATAAGTTTATATATATATATATATATAGAGCATTTGAAATGTGCAAATAAATATGTGGCTGTTGCTTGACACTTAAAAACAGCTTTTATGTGGTCTTATTTATGTGGCTAAAATGCTACACAAGTAATAGACTGGGCACTAAAAAGCCACTTAAATACGATTTTATGCTCCCCCAAAGGGGAAAAGCATATAGTCGCCGCTTCGTGCGTGCGTCCGTCTGTGACAAAATTCTTGTCAGCGCTATTTCTCTACATCCCCAATGTTGGAATTTTATGAAAATTGCTAGGATGCATCATTACCAAGTGCAGATGTGCATAATATATTTGTGTTCCGGTTCGATGATTTTTCACGAAGTTGTGGCCCTTTAATTGAGTTAATTGTGACAAAATTCTCATCATGATGGATAGAGAATGTCGCAATTGATACCTGGGGGGTATCTTACGATGCATTAATGAACACAAAACTTAAACTTCTGTCAGTAGATACCCATGCCTTGCACACCCCATCTCATTCTTGTTTCTTGTAATTCTAAGAGAAACACTGAAATGTGTCTCTATTTTTATTATGCACCCCCCTCTCCCAAAAAATTTTTTTGGGTGGCATATAGTAATCGCAGCGTTCGTCCTTCCTTCTGTCCGGTATTTCATGTCCGGCCTGTAACTTTATCATGCATAGATGGATTTTGTTGATACTTGCTACAAATGATCAACATAGTATAACGACATGTCGCGAGTAAGACCCACACCCATACCTCAAAGGTCAAAGTCACAATTTGAGTGTGTTTGACAACACTTTGAGTTTGTGTGAAATTTCGTTTCCGGCCTGTGACTTTGTCATGCATAGATGAATTTTGTTGATACTTGCTACAAATGATCAACATAACATCATGACATGTTGCTATTAAGATCCACACCTGTACCTCAAAGGTCAATGTCACAATTTGAGTTTGTTTGACAATACTTTGAGTTTGTGTGAGATTTCATGTCCGGTCTGTGACTTTGTCACGTATAGATGGGTTTTTAGCTCGCCGGGACGAAGTCCAAGGAGAGCTATTGTCATGACCCCGGCGTCGTCTGTAGACACCCAGGTTAAATTTTTGCGTTTTAGTTCCAGTTATCTATGCAACCACTCATTGGATGTCAATGAAACTTTGCATGTGTGTTCACCATCATCAATGGAACACACAGACATAAGAACCATAACTATGGATTGCATTTTGGCAGAATTATGGCCGTTTTTGGACTTAGACACCAGGTTAAACTTTGCATTTAGTTGCATTTAAGTTTAAGATATCTATGCAACCACTCATTACATGTGAATGAAACTTCACACACATTCATTTACATGTGTGTTCACCATCATAAATGGAACGCACAGACACAAAAACCATAACTCTGGATTGCATTTTGGCACAGTTATGGCCTTTTTTGGACTTAGACACCCTGGTTAAACTTTGAGTTTAGTTGCGTTTAAGTTTAAGATATCTATGCAACCACTCATTGGATGTGAATGAACCTTCACATGTGTATTCACCATCATCAATGGAACACACACAGATAAGAACCATAACTCTGGGTTGCATTTTGGCACAGTTATGGCCCTTTTTTGACTTAGTTTTTCAGGTTAAAGTTTTTTATCAGGTAAGATATCTATACAACCACCCATTGGATATGAATGAAACTTTGCATGTGTGTTCACCATCATCAATGAAACACACAGAGACAAAAACCATAACTCTGGGTTGCTTTTGGCACGGTTATGGCCCTTTTTTACTTAACTTTTCAGGTTAAAGTTTTGTATCACGTAAGATATCTATGCAACCATTCATTGCATATGAAAGAAACTTCGCATGTATGTTCACCATCATCATTGAAACACACAGAGACAAGAACCATAACTCTGGGTTGCATTTTGGCCGAGTTATGGCCCTTTACTTAATTTTTCGTCTGTACACACCCAGGCAAGTGGTAGAGCGGCCGCCTCGCATGCGGAAGGTCGTGGGTTCGATCCCCGGCTGGGTCATACCAAAGACTTTAAAAATGGTACTAGAAGCATCCTCGCTTGATGCTCAGCATTTAGAGGAGAGTTCTAGGTCTGGTCGCCCCGGTGTCAGTATAATGTTACTGGGTGGGGTATCATACCCTGTGTCTGCGGCTTGATACTCCAGTGTGACAGTGCTCAGAATACTGTCTCAAGTAGACACCGTCGCAGTATGACTGAAAAATTGTTGAAAGCAACGCTAAACACCATCCATACAACAACAACAACAGCAGCAGCAGCAGCAGCAGCAGCAGCAGCACCACCACCACCACCACCACCAAAGGAAAGAAATAAATTAATATTTTTCTTTTAAGTTGTACATAAATATTTAAGGCTGTTCTTTTAGTGCATGCAAGCATATAAAAGACTTCTGTAGTGTAAGAGGCCAACACATCTGCTCTTTGGGTGGAAAATCTGGGTTCAATTCCCAGCAGAAGTATACTTTGAAAAGAACTGAATTAAATATGATAAAGTTTAAATTTGAAGAAAAAAAAATCTGGACATTCTTATAGTATGTTTCTGTTATTCTGTGATGTTTTAAAAATTGGAGTTCATTAAGTTAACTGTACATTGTTTAACCGTTTACTCCATAGATTCGCGTTTTTCCGCACCAATCACAGAAGGCCTTTGAAAACAGTGCAGGATCTGAACACTTCCTTCACTGTTTTCCACTCTGTCAGTTAATATAAACATAATTCATTGATTGCTGATATGTGGTGAATTAATGCTTTCAATATCAGAGGTGTCCAAAGGCGTCTACATGAAGTAAAGGGATAATGGTGTTTGCTTTTTGTCCGGTACAGATTTGTCTTAAGTTAACCAGCAACAGCAGCATCAACAATTCAATATTAAGGTTTTGTATTTAGCTATGTTTCTCAGAAACTGTTTGACCCGGAGTCACCAAACTTGGTCAAAAGTTTTGCAATGGGTTGTATTTCTTAAACCTTTAATTTGGATTGGTTCTGAGGGTGATGTCTATCAAACGATCATGTTCCCCGATTTTACAAAAATGTCATCAGGTTTTTTTACAAAGAAAAGTCCCAATTAACACAATGTGTCCCCAACATTTTACATTTGTGTCCCTGACGTTTGTGAAAATGTCCTGCCTTTAAGAAAATGTTCTCCCATAGACTTTTGACCTGGTTGACCTTCTTTATAGGTCAAGGGCATTTGGATTTAACTTAAATGAAATTTTAGGTGAGGAAACTGCTGAAACAGTTATTGACAAAAAGTGACTATATGTGGCATATGTTTGGTGTTATCTGTTGACCACAAGTGTATTTATTGACCTAAAGGGCCGAACTAGTGTCATATCGATAGTCCAAGGAGGTTTAACAAGTTTGCTATCTTGAAAAGTTAAACCCAGGGCTAAATAAAAATGTGATTAAACTTAAAAGCAACTTTTACCTTTAAACTATATCATGGCTAACTTAAACCGCTCAACCAGTAGAGCCTTAACCCCAACTAACATACGGTCAACCGGAGGGCCAAAAAGGGCTCAAACTTGATGATCTTGGTGTTGCTCAACAGGTATTAAATATATATTAAAGTTGCCATACTCCATTGACCCGAACTCGCTCGTTCAATGTCATTCCTTTGTCTACCTGGCATGTGCACCATTCTGAGACAAGTTCATTGGGTTCAGTTTCATATATGTTGTAGAGAATTTAATACAATGTTTGTCTTTAAACTAGATGGCTATCTTAAACTGTTTAGCCAGTAACTAAGAACTATAACCCCAACTCACCTACAGTCATCTGGAGGGCCAAAAGACGATCAAACCTGAGCAGAGAGACCATTTCCAGTCCGAATTTTTCAAGTTGGGTATCATTTCCAAGCTTTACAAAGTGGCATTGAGTTTTTTCTGTAACTCTGAAACCCGTACATGTGCATTAATTGAAATAATAGACCTAGAGTAAAAAAAAAAAAAAATCTTCTGTTAGCTAGATCTCGTCAAATTAAGGCTAGTTTGTTCTTACCATTTTAAAATATAATTTTTTGGCAGATTTTGAGCTATGTTTGAGCCTCCATAGAGGCACTATGTTGTGTCGCAAGGCTAAAAAACTACATGTATATATTTTCTGAAAGACCTATTTAAGTCCTCCAACATGGTATCAAAAATATTAATCCCAATCTCTTGCAAAGGTCATTAGAGACAAAAATTCAAGAAAATTTGCTGATTTTGTCCTTGAGAAAAAATAGGAGAAAATTCGGAAAATAGTTCATATATTTGCCAATTATGAACATATTACCCTGGAATATTCAATAAATGTTTTTTTATTCCTGTTTTATGGATTTCTATAGTTTGCTAGGGCGAGGTCTGAAGTTGGAATATACTTTTTTTGATCTGAACGCTTTTTATACCCTTGGTTTTGAATGAAAATTGTAGATTGACCATGACTGTTTCTGCTTGAAGAATATTTTTGTAGTGAAACATCCTCTACCTTGGATACCCTAAACCTCAAGGGTTCCCGTCATTAGGGATTTCGGACCCGCTTAATTATTGAGATATTTCAATATCAAAATACTACTTTGACCGTAACAGCCCCTCTCAGCGACTTTTTCATCAAAAAATGAGATGTTGTTTTTTTGTCAAACTTTCACTGGCCATAACTCCGGCAAAAAATATAGCGGATACTATCAACGCGTTCATTATCAATTTATCTTGCGATTGATACCTTCAAATAAAACCCAAATCATCTACAAGTTAAACATCATCTAATTTCGTGGTTCTACACCACATTTTACAACTTTAAGTTCTACTCAGTTTTTTTGGGTAAAATTTTATTTTTGGTTGGGTTTAGGTTATCATCCCTGGGGCACCAAGGGGAACTCGTAACAACCTGTAACTCGTGTTATTCTGATCTCGGAACCTTCAAAAGAGCTAAACCCAGGACCAAATATCAAAGTTTTCGACATTCTCAACTATTTTAGTAAAGTCTGGGTTGAACCCTAAGGAACCCCTATAGGCCTTATATACCATTCCTAGGTCAAACCACTAAACCCAGGTTAAAAACGTGTGACTATGCCCTTTTATGAAAATGAAATGATGATATTGTCCCTATGACATTTTGATGAAAATGTCCCCTGTCGATGAAAATGTCCCAAATTTGTAATAAAAGTGCCCCCCGGCTCGATGAAAATGTCCCTGAGCGATGAAAATGGCCCTCCATAGACTTTTTATTTTTAACTTCTTCTTTATAGGTCAAGGTCATTTGGGGTCAACTTTAATGATGTTTATACTGGAAATGAAGGTGAGTTAAGGTTGGAAAATGGAGGAGGGGGGATTTTCAGGGGAAAAAATGCCATAAGTGGTAGAGGGTCTGACTTACCTGCTGACATCAAGTGTATTTACAGTACCTCAAGGTCAAACTAAGGTCATACTGATAGTCCAATAATTTTCCTACAATTTGGGTATGAAAAAGAATTAAACCTTGGCCTAATTCAAAAGTTAGGTCAAATTTAGAAATTTTCATCTTTTTGATGAAAGAGTCCCTGGTGGCCATTTTGGGGTTTTGGGCTGAGGTTTATTGATTCAGCCTGGGTTTAGGGTTTCAGTGGTATCATTGGAAAGGGGACGTCAAGCCGGTCATTTCCCCACCATCAAAACCCCTATAGGGTTAAATATGATTCATAGTGCACGTGTCAGCACGTGCTTCTGGTGGCGGGGTCAAGGTCGTATAATATGTATATTGTAGACCTTATTATTCTAAACATCATTTGTTCGTTGACCTATAAGCTAGGACTTACATGTATAGTTTAGTCAGAAAACATTATTAACCTAATTAATTAATATTTTCAAAAGGTCAAATATTTGATATTTTTCGACTTTTTTGTGTGGATTGTGTAGATAAAAAATATGTTAAATTATATAGTGAAAATCAGCCCCGTGGTCATAGAAACAATTTTTAGACTGTTTAGTGTTTACGTGCGTGCACGTGGCGCAAGGGTCAAGGACAAAGGTTTGAAAAGTATTGGTTGTAATATCCAGAAAGAATACATTTTTCTCTAAATAATGATACCAAAATCATCCGTTTATGTAATTGAATAAAGATTTGGGAGCGTGTTGAAATTGATGAAAAACGGCTATTTTTGGTCAGGATGTCCAAAAACCCAGTTTTTCCTTAATTTCAAATGACTCTAAATCACTAAGTTTATGGTTTAGAATTGTTTTACTTACACCAATCGCTTTATTTGACCATAAACCTTGCAGAAAACCCGGGTTAAAGTTTGAGATCGGACTAACGTGTCAAACCATGCTGAAAAAACGTTCGGACGTCGTTTTCGAGCCAAAAATCACTCTTTCTGGACCATGTTTGAGCCTGCGAGACAGGTCAATAGCCGTAGTATATGATGTGTTTGATTATGGGGGGGGGGGGGGGGGGGGGGGGACTCGTCAAACTGGGTACCAGAGTGTGCCTAGATGTTCCCTGTACGAATTGAACGAGTACCAACAAAACCCATGCATGTTCGAACCCCGTGCGCAAAATGATTTGTTGTAAAAACAAGAACCTACACATGTTCCGCAAAATCTAAATTGTAGACCCAATATTAAGGTCTGTGGAACTTGTTGAAAATGATGAACTTTGACCTGTGAAAAAACATGAAGTGCCTTGACTTTTGAGGAACAAATGCCATGTTCAAATCGCTGCCAAAAGTTCATTCCTTGACCGATTTTGATGAACATGGTATCATTGTGAAGATATTGATGGAATCTAGGGTTCTGGATACCTAAATGGTCCAATGTCCTCACCGCTATGTCCGAGTTCCGGGTTGGAGCCTTAGGGGTCGCGGAAAAATTAAATAACACTAGGTTTGGATTTATTTTCACATATGTTATAGATCTGACCATTCTAAGCAACTTTTGTTCTTTAACAAATAAGCTATCTTCCACCGTTTCGCCAGAAACGAGCCCGTAGCGTCACGTGCATGATGGAAATGTGGGTGCCGTGTTAAAACCCCGCCACTGACGTTATTCTTGTGCCGTTTTTAACCAGGGCACAGGGTTCGACAGGTATTGAGAAGCTCTTGGGGTTGGTGCCAAAATCTTAGGTCAAATGATAGCACGTGCCGAGAAATGAGGAGCACGTGCATCAGTGTCATGTTGATATATGTTGTAGAAAATTCTTAGCAACATTCGTTCTTAGAGTTATAAACTATCTGTCTCTGTTAAGTCAGAAACGCGTCCCGTGCAACACGTGCTTTTCAACCAAATTCATCATATTTGGTCAATTATGAGGTGCCATGTTCAAACCCCTGCCCAGAAGCCAATTCTTGTCGGAATGTGACGATCATGGTGTCGTTGGGTAGGTATTAAATAGATCTTGAGGTTGCCGAACTCACTGACCCAAAGGCACCCGGTCAAGGTCATTCCGGGGCCTAGAACTGAGGTGGTCATCCTGGCACGTGCGCGATTCTGAGAGCCACGTGCAATGGGTTCATCTTCATATATATTGTAGGGAATTTAATTCTGAGCATATTTTGTCTTTGAACCATATGGCTAACTCAACTCGTTTAGCCGCTAGAGCCTAAATCCCAACTCAGATACGGTCAGCCGGTGCGCCAAAAAGGGCTCGAACCTGAGCCGAGAGGCCATTTCCGGTCACATTTTTTCAACTTGGGTATTATTGGAAAGGTCTTGACGAGCCTGACAAGATGGCGTCAAGTTTTGTTAAAAAATCTCAATCCATGTACGTGCACATGCAAAAATAGAAATAAGGGGTCTAGTGAAAAAAAAAAATTATTCGCTTGATCTCGTCAAATAAAGGCCAGTTTATTTTTACCGTTTCAAAAAATAACTTATACTTTTTTGTATAGCTCGGGTCAAAGATTTGTAAATCGGATCAAAGGGTTGTAGCATGTGCCAGGAAATATTAGCCACGTGCATTGGGGTCATGTTCATATATGTTGTAGAAAATCTTATTCTAAGAGTGGTAAGTTATCTGTCTTCGTTAAGTCAGAAACGCGCCCCGTGCATACCCCTTGCAACTCCGACCAATTTTGGCAAATTTAGATGCCATGTTCAAACCCCTGCCCAGAAACCATTTCTTGTCGGATTTTGATGATCTTGGTGTTGATTGACAGGTTTTGAATAGTTCTTAAGGTTGCAGTACTCAACTGACCCAAGGGCACTCGTTCAAGGTGCTCCTCGGGGCCTAGAACTAATGTGGTCACCTGCCACGTTCATTATTTTGAGAACCACATGCATTGAGAACCTGAGCCGAAAGGCCATTTCCGATCTGATTTTTTCAAGTTGAGTTTCGTTAGAAAGGTCTTGACGAGCCTGACAAGATGGCTTCGAGTTTTGTTAAAAATCTCAAACCCAGGTACGTGAACGTGCAAAAATAAAAATAAGGGACGTAGTGAAAAAAAAGTAGTTTTTTATTCGCTTAATCTCGTCAAATAAAGGCCAGTTTATTATTAATGTTTCAAAAAAATAACTTACACTTTTTTGTATAGCTCGGGTCAAAGATTCGTAAATCGGATCAAAGATTTGTAGCACGTACCGGGGTCATGTTCATATATGTTGTAGAGGATCTTATCCGTCAAGTCAGAAACGCGCCCCGTGCAAACCCTGTGCAATTCCGACCAATTTTGGCAAATTATGTGCCATGTTTCAACCTCTGCCCGGAAGCTATTTCTTGTCGGATTTTGATGATCTTGGTGTTGATCGACAGGTATTGAATAGCTCTAAAGGTTGCAGTACACAACTCATCAAAGGGCACTCGTTCAAGGTCATCCCCGGGGCCTATAACTAAGGTGGTCCGTTACTTTCAAGTTGGGAATTGTTGGAAAGGTCTCGACGAGCCTGACAAGGTGGCGTCGAGTTTTGTTAATAAATCTAAAGCACGTGTACGTGCACGTGCGTATATTTAAATAATCGACCTGGAATCGATTTTTTTTTCTTTTAGCGAGATCTTGCCAAATTAAGACCAGTCTATTCTTACCATTTTAAAAAATAATTTTTAATATAACTCATTTCTAAAATTGACCATTTTTGGCCAATTTTGCCATTTTTGGCCATGTTCGTGCCTCCATATATGACTTATGCCTTGCCACAAGGCTATAAAACTATATATTGTCCGAAAGATCTATTCAAGATCTTCAACATGGTACCTAAAAATATTAGGCCCAATGACCTTGAAAAGTCGTTAAACTTCATCTAAAAAAAAAGGAAAATCGTTTAATCTTTGCCAATTATGAACATATCTCTCAGAAAAGTTCCACAAATGTTCCTTTATTCATGTTCTATAGATTTCTATAGTTTGCTACGGCGAGATCTGAAGTCTGAATATACCTTCTTTGACCTGAACGTTTTTTTGTTGTTGAAATTATTATTAACCCTCGCACTTTGAACTGATCATTTTGGCGAGCCTGAACAGATGATTAAAAATAAATTGATGAATATGAATGACATATGAAGGATGAGTAATGATATATGACGATTATATACATATTTGCTATTTTACATATTTATTAATTGCATACGTTAATCAACCTTTCTTTTTATCATGTTTATTTATATGGATTCCTTTTGATTATCTTATCTTTGTACAAGATTTATTGACTATTTTTTAAGTAACTGTGATAAAAAATTTTATTCACCCTACAAATTTTATAAATAATTTTACATGTACTTTGATATTCTTTGTGCTAGATATATCAACTACAGTAGAGTATATTCTCCTGTAATACTTTGTTGATTTTTTAATTAGTTAGTCTTGTGTAACTCTATATTGAATGCTTATGACACTAATAACGTCATATGACATTCCCTCTCACCATTATGCAATAGTATTTACTGATATTGGTAAACAATATAGCCCTATACCTAAGTATATTGCTATTTATGTACTATATGTGTATATAATTATAGTACACTATTATATGATAAAATAATAGTAGATAAAAATTGAAAAGAGTAGTATTTATATACAATGTTTGTATATAATTATAGTACACTATTATATATGTTAATTTTTTTTATTGACGATTATATACATATTTGATATGTTACATATTTATTATTTACATACGGTTATCAGCCTTTCTTTTTATCATGTTTATTTATATGGATTCCTTTTAATTATCTAATCGCTGTACAAGATATATTGGCATATTTATTACTGTGATGTTTTTTTTATTCTCCCTATAAATTTTATAAATAATTTACCTTTGATATTCTTTGTGCAAGATAAATTGAATACAGTAGGGTATATCCTCCTGTTATATATTAATATTTTATTGATTTAATTTTTTTTTTTATTTAGTTTAATATATTGTTAGTCTTGCGTAACTCTATATTGAATGCTGATGACACTAATAACGTCATATGACATTCCCTGTCACCATTATACAGTAGTATATACTGATATTGGTAAACCATATAGCCCTATACCTAAGTATATTGCTATTTATATACTACATGTGTATATATTTATAGTGCACTATTATATATGATAAAATTAAAAATATACAAAAATGGAAGAGTGTACCATTTACTTCTCATGAAGTTTTACTTTTAAGTATTGGGATACTAAGGAGTATCAATAGGTAGTCACCACTGGACTAGTATGTGTATCCTTTTCTCCCACTCCGATGTGGAGATTGAGATACGCCAGTATATGATTTAGCACTATTATATCTATTATAATCTTTAATAAATTTGGTTATTAATTAGTGTAATTTATGCCTAGTCTTGCATAACTCTATATTGAATGTTAGTGACATTGGACGCTCTTAAGGAACAAAATAGCTTTAGCGGTCACCAAAGTAGAAAAAGCTAACTTTGTAGTTAAGCACTACTCTAAAGCTAGCAGTGATTCAAATATTAATTCAGATACCTTAAAATATAAAAAAAAAAAATTCGAGTCACTGTACAAATACCACCTGTTTCCTATATACACCAAACGGCCCAGTTTAGGGGTGTTAAAAGAACATACAGTGATATAAAAGGAAATTGTACAGTGTACAATATATTTACAATAAAATATTGTGTATCATTGCACCAAAAAGAGAGCATTTGACCGCTTACGCCTAATTAGGCGTAAGCCTAAATAATGTTGCTAATCATATCCTCTGTGTCTGAGCCCTAAAAATTTTAATTCATCATCACCATGTTGTAGGTACTGGGTCAGGTCCCTTAGGTCAGCCAAGTTATTTTCCAGTATAACTTATAAGAATGATTAATGTGTTATTATGATTAATGATAAATAATCAGGGATAATTAATTGTTCTTTACATCATAATATTTATCATGTAATTATCTATCTCTGAAATTTGTAATAAACTGTTATTCATTACCTTATAACCTATATAATGGATTTTATTGTAATTATGAATTGAGGTAAGAGATTGGTCCCAAGTGACTCCTACTGCTTCACTTGTGTTCTTTCATTTTTTATAATACAATTATTATTAACAACAACTTATACTATGAATAAATATTTTTATTTTTTTGTTGTTTTTACATTTCTACCTTGATGTTTAATGGACCTACAGTCTTGGCTGCATATAGTCTTACACCTAAGATATGATTTAAGCAACAACAACAACAACAAAAAAACAACACACACACACAAAATAACCCATTCCTGTAAACAGAAGGCAGTTCACAGGTTGAGTCTCTTATCTTATTATAAAAATATCCAAAAGGGCTGATATTTTATTATTTAATATGAGAGTTTTGGTTGACCCTTGGGAGCTGTATGCTGTTATATAGGGCCTGTGAGCATTCTCTCAGATTTAGTCAGACATTTGACAATCTAGAATATAGCTTTCCAGGGCCCTAAATACTGATTTCTGGACTGCCTTGCTGGGGTTTAGGATATTGGTTATATTGAAATCCGATTGATTTCCAGCAAGTACAGTCCTGAGTTTTACCCGGTTCACCCTGTGAGTGGGGCAATCCAGCAGAAAATGTTCTGTTGAGTTTCTCACCTTGCACCGAGTGCAATCTCCCCTTATCCTTAGAATATATTGCCCTGCATTACCGGATAGGAGATTCACACCCAATCTCAGACGATATATGCATCTGTCTATCCTTTTATTATTAGAATAGTTTATAAGTCGTCTGAGAGTTACCGAGGATCTATGAAAGGTATGTTTAAAAGGTTTATTGATTATGGATTCGTTCCATTTATTCAAAACCTTTTTTTCTGACCATAGCATAGACCCCGGTAGGTGCAAGGGGAACTGTATTTGTTATTTCTGAACGCTTTTTTTGGCCTTGATTTTAAACAAAAATTGAAGATTGACCTTGACAGTTGGGTACAAGGTCAAGGTCAATAAATGTTAACTAGGATGAAATACGTTCATTGGTAAAGAGTTTATAAACATCAAGCATCCCAATGTTGAGATATTACATTTTGAACATGACCACCAAAAAAAAATAAATTCAAAGATTTATAACTTTTTTTCCTTGATGAATATCTTTATAGTGAAATGCCCGCTAGCGTGTACAACCCCAATCCCAAAGGCTCCCTTAATTAGGGATCTCGGACCCTCCTATTTATTGAGATATTACAACCTTAAAGGTCAACCACAACCATTACAGGGACACTTTCATAAAAAAAAACAAATGTGTTTTTTTCTAACTGTTAAGGGCCATAAATCTGTAAAACAAATGACAAAAATTAGGGGAAATCATCAACGTGTTCATTATCCATTGATCTTTCAAATGGTATCTTCAAATCTCAACCAAGTCATCTAGAATTTTTTATCCTCCAAAAACGTGTAACTACATCACATTTTTGGACTTTAAGTTCGGAGAATGTAAATACCAAAGTTACTCAGTCTTTTGGTGAAAAAAAAATGCCTGGGTTTAGGGTTTCCTTCCTTAGGGACATATAAAACACCGTTACTACCGGTAACTTCTGCTATGGTGGGCTAGAAAGGACCCAGAGACCTTAACCCAGGACCCAATAAGTCTTTTTTTTACTTTTCCTAAATTTTTGTGTCAAGCCTGGGTTTAGGTATTGATTTAAGCCACAAACAACCCCTAATTGACCCCTATATGAAACCTAGGTCAAACCCCAAAATC
Source organism: Panopea generosa (assembly GCA_029582155.1). Taxonomy (NCBI): domain Eukaryota; kingdom Metazoa; phylum Mollusca; class Bivalvia; order Adapedonta; family Hiatellidae; genus Panopea; species Panopea generosa. Next base: position 8,135,874 of record CM055911.1, read on the forward strand.
CCATTTCATAAAGTGCATTATCTTCTATACAAAAATTCATTCGATGAAATTGTCCCTACAACCATTATTAGGGTAATAGATACTTATTTGAAATTGATCAAAAAACAACTTAATAATCTGTGGAATAAAGCCGTGAAATGTATATGTAATGTTCAAATCTTTGCCGACAGATCATTCCTTGACAAAACCTGTTTATTTTGATAAACATGTATGCTATAGTGAAAATAATTTTGAATAACTTTTGTATCAACATTATGCAACTAACTCTAACAGACTGATCAGAATAACATCACGAGTATTATCATACCCGTGCACACAATATTTGAACCCGTGCACAGAGGTCATTTCATGTTCGAATTGTGCATGTTTGGTCTCGTTCGAAATGTTTCGATGAGCTCTATAAATTAACGCTGAGCTTTGAAAGTTCGCTTAAAATGACCACCGTGGCGCGTGCGCGAATTTAGAAAATATCGTTTGAGCAAAATTCTTTTTTTTCGAAATGTAGATCTCATCAAAATAACACGAGTATCTTCCTGGTGTTTAAGAAAATACCATACACTTTTATAGATAGTTACGTTAAACTCTCCGTTATTGTGAACTTCGATACACTGCCCAATGCTTATTATACATTATGAGCTTAGCATCTGTATTTTGTGTTATTTTGTAGATAATCATGTGTCCAACTGTTTGAAAATGCGAATTAAATTGCATATTGGATTAAAAACCAGTGCCGAGGAGTCCAATGACCTTACCCTAAGCATTTTTCCTGAAGAAATGGAGCGCCAACAGTCATATAGCTCGGATCGAAAATTGATAGCACGTGCCAGAAAATGAGAGGCACGTGCATTGCGTTCATTTTCAGATATATTGTAGAACACTTTATTCTAAGCAGCTTTTGTTCTTATAGTGATCAGCTATCCGTCTTTTTTCAGTCCCAAAAATGTTGCAATTTGGGTTACCATGTTCAAACCCCGGTACTGAGCTCATTCTTGGGACGTTTTTAACCAAAACATAGGTTTCGACAGGTATTGTGGAAGGTATAATTATTTTGTTTAATATACGGCCGCCAGGGCCGCCAGCGGGCCTCGAACTTAGACTATGTTGCAGCACGTGCGGGGAATTTAGCGCCACGTGCATAGGGTTCGTGTTTATATATGATGTGTACATTATGATTCTTAGCAACTTTTGTTCTGAGAGCGGTAAGCTTTCTGTCTCCGTTTAGTCAGCAACGCGTCCCGTGCTTTCCCGTGGTGAAAATATTATTCTGGTCGAAACATATTACATGTAATTCACTACAACTTTCATAAAATACGTAAATACATTAAGTCAACACGTCTCATTTTGGTCAGAATGATAATGTTATCCCGGTGGGAAAATGTTAATCAACTACAACCTCCATATTATACGTTTATAAAACATTAGGTCAACATGTCTCATTTCTGGCAGAATGACAATGTTATCACAGTGGAAACATGTTAAGTCACTACAACCTTCATATAATACGTAAAAACAACATTACGTCAACACGTCTTATTTCGGGCAGAAAGAGAATGTTATCACAGTGGAAACATGTTAAGTCACTACAACCTTCATATAATACGTAAATACAACATTAGATCAAGATGCGTCATTTCGGAAAGTAATGACAATGTTATCACGGTGAATACATGTTAATTCATTGCAATCTTCGTATGTTACATAACATTATCTCGGGGTTAGTACAAAATTCATATGTTGCATAAATACAACGTTATGTCAATCTCATTTCGGGCAGAATGAAAATATTTTCCTGGTCGAAAAATGATAATTAACTACAACAATCATAAATTTCGTAAATTCGACATTATGGCAACATGTCTCATTGCGGACAGAATGACAATGTAGTCCTTGTAGAAACATCTTAATTCGTTACAACTTTCATATAATACCTAGATACAACATTAGGTCAACGTGAATGACATTGTTATCGTTGAGGAAACATGTTAATTCACTACAACCTTTATATATTCCGTAACCATAACATTAGGTAGACATGCCTCATTTAGGACAGAATGTAAACAAGTTCATTCACATAATACGTTAAATACAACATTAGGTCAACATGTCTCATTTTCGGTAGAATGACAATATTATCCTGGTGGAAATTTGTTTATTCACTACAACCTCAATATATAGTACGTAAATACAACAATACGTCAAGATTTCTCATTTCGGGCAAAATGACCATGTTATTACAGTGGAAAAATGTTAATAAACTACAACCTTCATATAATACGTAAATACAACATTAGGTCAACTTGTCTCATTTCCAGCAGAATGACAATATTCTAACAGTGGAAACTTCTTAATTCACTACAACCTTTATATAATACATAATAACAACGTTAGGTCAACTTGTCTCATTTCCTGCAGAATGAAAATGTTATTACGGTGGAAAAATGTTAATTCACTACAACCTTCATATAATACATAATAACAACATTAGGTCAACATGTCTCATTTCGGGCAGAATGGCTTTTTTATCACAGTAGAAACATGTTAATTCATTACAAACCTCATATAATACGTAAATACAACATTAGGTCAACACGTCTCATTTCGGGCAGAATGGCTTTTTTATCACAGTAGAAACATGTTAATTCACTACAAACTTCATATAATACGTAAATACAACATTAGGTCAACACGTCTCATTTCGGGCAGAATGGCTTTTTTTTATCACAGTAGAAACATGTTAATTCACTACAAACTTCATATAATACATAATAACAACATTAGGTCAACATGTCTCATTTCGGGTAGAATGGCTATGTTATCACAGTAGAAACATGTTAATTCACTACAACCTTCATATAATAGGTAATAAGAACGAGGTCAACATGTCTCATTTCGGGCAAAATGGCTATGTTATCACAGTAGAAACATGTTAATTCACTACAACCTTTATATAATACGTAATAACACCATTAGGTCACCATGTCTCATTTCGGTCAGATTGGCAATGTTATCCCAGAAGAAATATGTTAATTCACTACAACCTTCATATAATACGTAAATACAACATTCAGTCAACATGTCTCATTTCGGGCAAAATGGCTATGTTATCACAGTAGAAACATGTTAATTCACTACAACCTACATATAATACATAATAACAACATTAGGTCAACTTGTCTCATTTCGGGCAGATTGGCAATGTTATCCAAGAAGAAACATGTTTATTCACTGCAACATCTATATGATACGTGAATACAACATAATGTCAACTTTTCTCATTTCCGGATGACTGACAATGTTATCCTGGTGGAAATATGTTAATTCACAACAACCTCAATATAATACAGAAATACAACATTAGGTCAACTTGTCTCATTTCTGGCAGAATGACAATGTTATTACAGTGGAAAAATGTTAATTCACTACAACCTTCATATAATACGTAAATACAACATGAGATCAACATATCTCATTTTAAGCAGAATGACAATGCTATCACAGTAGAAACATGTTAATGCACTTCAACATTGATATATTACGTAAATACAACATTAGGTCAACGTGTCACATTTCGGGCTTGGTCATGGCTTGTCTAATTTCCGGCAGAATGACAATATTATTATAGTGGAAACTTGTTCATTCACTACAACATTCATATAATACATAAAAACAACATTAGGTCAACTTGTCTCATTTCCGGCAGAATGACAATATTATTACAGTGGAAAGGTGTTAATTCACTACAAACTTCATATAATTCATAATAACAACATTAGGTCAACGTGTCTCATTTCGGGCAAAATGGCTATGTTATCCCAGAAGAAACATGTTAATTCACTACAAACTTCATATAATACATAATAACAACATTATGTCAACATGTCTCATTTCCGGCAGAATGAAAATGTTATCACAGTAGAAACATGTTAATTCACTACAACCTTCATATAATACATAAAAACAACATTAGTTCAATATGTCTCATTCCGGGCAGAATGGCTATGTTAGCACAGTAGAAACATGTTAATTCACTACAACCTTCATATAATACATAATAACAACATTAGAACATGTCTCATTTCCGGCAGAATGAAAATGCTATCACAGTAGAAACATGTTAATTCACTACAACCTTCATATAATACATAAAAACAACATTAGTTCAATATGTCTCATTCCGGGCAGAATGACAATGTTGTCACAGTAGAAACATATTAATTCACTACAACTTTCATATAATACGTAAATACAAGATAATGTCACCATGACTCATTTCGGGCAGAATGGCAGTGTTTTCACAGTAGAGACATGTTTATTCGCTACAACCTGCATGTAATACGTTAATGCAACATTAGTTCAACAGGTATCATTCCGGGCAGAATGACAATGTTTTCATAGTAGAAATATGTTCGTTCACTACAACTAAACACAACATTAGGTCAACACGTCTCATTTCGAGCAGAATGCCAATGTTATCAAAGAAGAAACATATTAATTCACTACAACTTTCATATAATACGCAAATACAAGATAAGGTCACCATGACTCATTTCGGGCAGAATGGCAGTGTTTTCACAGTAGAGACATGTTTATTCGCTACAACCTGCATGTAATACGTTAATGCAACATTAGTTCAACAGGTATCATTCCGGGCAGAATAACAATGTTTTCATAGTAGAAATATGTTAGTTCACTACAACTAAACACAACATTAGGTCAACACGTTTCATTTCGAGCAGAATGCCAATGTTATCAAAGAAGAAACATATTAATTCACTACAACTTTCATATAATACGTAAATACAAGATAAGGTCACCATGACTCATTTCGGGCAGAATGGCAGTGTTATCACAGTAGAAACATGTTAATTCACTACAGCTAGCATATAATACGTAAATACAACATTAGGTCAACATGTCTCATTCCGGGCAAAATGAGAATGTTCTCGCAGTAGAAACATGTTAATTCATTACAATTTTCATATAAAAAGTAAACGCAACATTAGGTCAACACGTCTCATTTCGAGCAGAATGGCAATGCTATCCTGGTGGAAAAATGTTAAATCACTACAAACATCATATAATACGTTAGTATAAGATATGGTCAATATATCTCATTGCGGGCAGGATTACAATGTTATTCTAGTGGAAACATGTTAATTTACTACAGCCGTCATGTAATACGTCAATACAACTTTATGTCAAATGTCTTATTTTGAGCTGAATGACGATGCTATCGTTGTGGAAAAATGTGTATTCACTGCAACCTTCATATATCATGTAAATACAACATTAGGTCAACGTGTCTCATGTCGGGCAGAATGGCTATGTTATTACATTAGAAACATTTTTATTCACTATTACCTTCATATAATACGTAAATACAACATTAGGTCAACACGTCGCTTTTCGGGCAGAAAGACAATGTTTTCACAGTATAAACATGTTAAGTTACTACAATCTTCATATTATTAGTGAATACAACATTAGGGCAACATTACTCATTTCGGGCAGAATGACATTGTTTCACAGAAGAAACATATACGTAATTACAACATCAGGTCAACATGTCTCATTTCAGGCAGAAAGACAATGTTGTCACAGTAAACCATGTTAAGTCACTACCACCGTCATATAATACACCTAATAACAACATTAGGTCAACTTGTCTCATTTCCGGCAGAATGACAATGTTATTACAGTGGAAACTTGTCAATTCACTACAACCTTCATATAATACTTAAATACAACATTAGGTCAACACGTCTCATTTCGGGCAGAATGACAATGTTATCCCGGTGGAAATATGTTTTTCAACTACAACCTTTATATTATCCGTTAATAAAACATTAGGCCAACTTGTCTCATTTCGGGCAGAATGACATTGTTATCACAGTAGAGACATGTTAAGTCACTACAACCTTCATATAATACGCAAATACAACATTAGGTCAACATGACTCATTTCGGGCAGAATGCCAATGTTATCACAGTAGAGACATGTTAATTCGCTACAACCTGCATGTAATACGTAAATGCAACATAAGGTCAACAGATCTCATACCGGGCAGAAAGACAATGTTATCATAGTATAAACATGTTAATTCACTACATTTAAACACAACATTAGATCAACACGTCTCATTTTGAGAAGAATGGCAATTTTATTCAAGAAGAAACATATCAATTCATTACAACTTTCATATTATAAGTAAATAGAACATAAGTTCACCATTACTCATTTCGGGCAGAAGGGCAGTGTTATCACAGTAGAAACATGTGTATTCACTACAACCTTCATAGATCATGTAAATACAACATTAGGTCGACGTGTCTCATTCCGGGCAGAAAAACACTTTTATCACAGTAGAAACATGTTAATTCACTACAGCTGTCATATAATACGTAAATAAAACATTAGGTCAACATGTCTCATTCCAGGCAAAATGACAATGTTCTCACAATAGAAACCAGTTAATTCACAACAAACGTCATCTAATACCTCAATACAATTTTATGTCAAAATGTCGTATTTTGAGCAGAAAGACAATGTTATCACATTTCAGGCTTGTTAATTCACTACAACCTTCATATAATACGTCAATACAACTTTATGTCAAAATGTCTTGTTTTTAGCAGAATGACACTGCTATCGTTGTGGAAACATGTGTATTCACTACAATCTTCATATATCATGTAAATACAACATTAGGTCAATGGGTCTCATTTCGGGAAGAATGACTATGTTATCACAGTAGAAACATGTTAATTCACTACAACCTTCATGTTATACGTGAATACAACATCAGGTCAACATGACTCATTTCGGGCAGAATGCCAATGTTATCACAGTTGAAACATTGTAAGTCACTACAACCTTCATATTATACGTGAAAACAACATTAGGTCAACATGACTCATTTCGGGCAGAAAGCCAATGTTATCGCTGTGTACACATGTTAATTCACTACAACCTTTATATAATACGTAAATACAACATTAGGTCAACGTGTCACATTTCATGCTTGTTAATGCTCTACAACCTTCATATATTGCGTAAATACAACATTAGGTGAACGTGTCACATTTCGAGCTTGTTTATGCTCTACAACCTTCATATATTACGTAAATACAACATGAATCATTTTAAAAACTAATGGCAATGTTATCATTGCTTATAACTGTTGATTCATTGCAATCTTCGTATACTACATTACATTATCCCGGGGTAAGTACAACCTTCATATTTTGGGCTGAATGGCAATGTTATCACAGTGTAACATGTTTATTCACTACAACCTTCGTATAATACCTAAATACAACATTAGGTCAACACATCTCATTTCGTGCAGATTGACAATGTTATCCCAGAAGAAATATATTACTTCATTTCAACCTTCAGTTATTACGTAAATACAACATTAGGTCAACATGACTCGTTTTGGGCACTATGACAATGTTATCCGGGCGGAAACATGTTAATTCACTACAACCTCCATACTATACGTTAATAAAACATTAGGTCACATGTCTCATTTCGGGCAGAAAGACAATGTTATCCCGGTCACTAAGTCACTACAACCGTCATATAATACGTAAGTACAACATAAGGTCAATGTATCTCATAGCGGGCAGGATTACAATGTTATTCTGGTGGAAACATGTTTATTCGCAACAACCGTCATCTAATACGTCAATACAACTTTATGTCAAAATGTCTTATTTTGGGCAGAAAGACAATGTTATCACAGTGGAAACATGTTAATTCACTACAACCTTCATATAATACGTAAATACAACATTATGTCAACGTGTCTTATTTCGGGCAGCATGACAATGTTATCCTGGTGGGAACATTTTCATTCAATAAACCTTCATATATTATGTAAATACAACATTCGGTCAACATGACTCGTTTTTGGCAAAATGACAATGTTATCCTTTATACTTTATTACGTTAGAACAACCTAAGGTCAACATGTCTCATTTCGGGAAGAATGGCAATGTTATCCCAGAAGAAACATATTAATTCACAACAACCTTCATATATTACATAAATACAACATTAGTTCAACATGACTCGTTTTTGGCAAAATGACAATGTTATCCTGGTGGAAACATTTGAATTCACTACAACCTTCATATATTATGTACAACATTAGGTCAACGTGTCTCATTTCCGGCACAATGACAAAATTATCCCGGTGGAAACATGTAAATTCACTACTACCTTCTTATAATACGTCAATACAACTTTATGTCAAAATGTCTTATTTTTAGCAGTATGACACTGCTATCGTTGTGGAAACATAGGTATTCACTACAATCTTCATATATCATATAAATACAACATTAGGTCAACGGGTCTCATTTCGGGAAGAATGACTATGTTATCACAGTAGAAACATGTTAATTCACTACAACCTTCATGTTATATGTGAATACAACATCAGGTCAACATGACTCATTTCGGGCAGAATGCCAATGTTAACACAGTTGAAACATTGTAAGTCACTACAACCTTCATATTATACGTGAAAACAACATTAGGTCAACATGACTCATTTCGGGCAGAAAGCCAATGTTATCGCTGTGTACACATGTTAATTCACTACAACCTTTATATAATACGTAAATACAACATTATGTCAACATGTCTTATTACGGGCAGAATAAGTATTGTCCTAGTGGAAACATATTAACTAACTACAACCTTCATATAATACCTTATAACAACCTTAGGTCAACTTGTCTCATTTCCCGCAGAATGGAAATGTTATCCCAGAAGAAACATGTTAATTCACTACAACTTTCATATAATACCTAAATACAACATTAGGTCAACATGACTCATCTCCGGCAGAAAGACAATGTTATCCTGGTGGACACATGCATATTCACTACAGCCTCCATATAATATGTAAATACAACATTAGGTCAACTTCTCTCATTTCGGGCAGAATGACAATGTTATCACAATGGAAACATGTTAATTCACTACAACCTTCATATAAGACGTAAATACAACATTAGGTCAACATGACTCATTTCAGGCAAAATGACAATTTTATCCCGGTAGATACATTTCAATTCACTATAACATTCAAATTATACATAATAATATCATTAGGTCAACTTGTCTCATTTCGGGCAGAAAGACAATGTTATCACAGTGGAAACATGTTAATTCACTACAATCTTCATATAATACGTAAATACAACATTAGCTCAACATATCTCATTTTAAGCAGAATGACAATGCTATCACAGTAGAAACATGTTAATGCACTTCAACATTGATATATTACGTAAATACAACATTAGGTCAACGTGTCACATTTCGGGCTTGGTCATGCTCTACAACCTTCATATATTACGTAAATACAACATGAATCATTTTAAAAACTAATGGCAATGTTATCACGACTTATAACTGTTGGTTAATTGCAATCTTCGTATACTACATTACATTATCCCGGGGTAAGTACAACCTTTATATTTTGGGCAGAATGGCAATGTTATCACAGTGTAACATGTTTATTCACTACAACCTTCGTATAATACCTAAATACAACATTAGGTCAACACATCTCATTTCGTGCAGAATGACAATGTTATCACAGAAGAAATATATTACTTCATTTCAACCTTCATATATTACGTAAATACAACATTAGGTCAACATGACTCGTTTTGGGCACTATGACAATGTTATCCGGGCGGAAACATGTTAACTCACTACAACCTCCATACTATTCGGTAATGAAACATTAGGTCACATGTCTCATTTCGGGCAGAAAGACAATGTTATCCCGGTCACTAAGTTACTACAACTGTCATATAATACGTAAGTACAACATAAGGTCAATGTATCTCATAGCGGGCAGGATTACAATGTTATTCTGGTGGAAACATGTTAATTCGCAACAACCGTTATCTAATACGTCAATACAACTTTATGTCAAAATGTCTTATTTTGGGCAGAAAGACAATGTTATCACAGTGGAAACATGTTAATTCACTACAACCTTCATATAATACGTAAATACAACATTATGTCAACGTGTCTTATTTCGGGCAGCATGACAATGTTAGTCTGGTGGGAACATTTTCATTCAATAAACCTTCATATATTATGTAAATACAACATTAGTTCAACATGACTCGTTTTTGGCAAAATGACAATGTTATCCTTTATACTTTATTACGTTAGAACAACCTAAGGTCAACATGTCTCATTTCGGGAAGAATGGCAATGTTATCTGAGTAGAAACATGTTAATTCACTACAACCTTCATATAATACGTGAATACAACATTATGTCAACACGTCTCATTTCGGGCAGAATGACAATGTTATCCCAGAAGAAACATATTAATTCACAACAACCTTCATATATTACATAAATGCAACATTAGTTCAACATGACTTGTTTTTGGCAAAATGACAATGTTATCCTGGTGGAAACATTTGAATTCACTACAACCTTCATATATTATGTACAACATTAGGTCAACGTGTCTCATTTCCGGCACAATGACAAAGTTATCCCGGTGGAAACATGTAAATTCACTACTACCTTCATATAATACCTACTAAAAACATTAGGTCGACTTGTCTCATTTCCGGCAGAATGACAATGTTATCACAAATGAAACATATAATCATTTAGGTCAGAAAGAAAATGTTAACCCAGTGTAAACATGTTAATTCACTACATCTTCCTTCACATAATACATAATAACAACATTAGGTCAACTTGTCTCATTTCCGGCAGAATGAAAATGTTATTACAGTGGAAAAATGTTAATTTACTACAACCTTCATATAATACGTAAATACAACATAAGGTCAACACGTCTCTTTTCGGGCAGAAAGACAATGTTTTTACAGTGTAAACATGTTAAGTTACTACAATCTTCATATTATACGTGAAAACAACATTAGGGCAACATTACTCATTTCGGGCAGAATGACATTGTTTCACAGAAGAAACATATTAAGTCACTACAACCTTCATATAATACGTAATTACAACATCAGGTCAACATGTCTCATTTCAGGCAGAAAGACAATGGTATCAAAGTAGAAACTTGTTAAGTCACTACCACCGTCATATAATACACCTAATAACAACATTAGGTCAACTTGTCTCATTTCCGACAAAAAGGCAATGTTATTACAGTGGAAACTTGTTAATTCACAAGTCAACGCCGCAGAAAAATCCCTTAAAAGCATCAAAATTGTGTTCTATAAGTATTTTTTTATTTAATTATGTATTTCCTATTTACGATTTCTTTCAATTTTGGTAAAAAAAAAAAATGTTAAAATATTTAGAAAGAACTGTCGACTTAACCATGTCTACATGCACTTTTATCCCCCCCCCCCCCCCCCCCCCCCCCCCCCCCCCTACCAATCGACCCAACTACAGAAACGATATATATATATATTTGGGTTCAAATGTGGCTTCTCTTAACTTGAAAATAAAATTCTGATATAAATAGTTTCGTTATCATTTTGTATATATTTCATATGTGCCTGAAATGAACTTTTTTAAGTGCGTTTCTCAAATTTATTGCAAATGTGGCTTCATTAATTCTATTTTACTGATACAATCATATAATTTATGTTAATATATTATTAAAAATGACAAACTATATTAAACTTGTTTAAAAATATACCCACTGTGCTATAGGGCTACTTATATGACACGCAGCAACACGTTTCGTCACATGCAAGTGAGAGCCGTGTCGATTACATTATACGCTTAAGTGGGGACTTACCAGTCTATTCACAGTGTTTAAACGAACTATACAATCACTTGGATATTTTGAGTTTGTATGATCATTTGTTAGTAACGAAGCGAGAGATTGTTGCCTTGTCGTCCATCGGCTCTCCTGAGCTGGTAAGTTAAATCATTCTTACAAGCTATTATTGTACAATATTCCGACACAGTTTGTTTTGTGTTGTATATTAGTGTTATATCTAACAATATCACTATTCTGAAACATCAAATATAGCCATTTTGCATAAAGGTGTGATTAAAACTCGTCTAAACTCACAACCCAAACTAGACGCACACTGATCAAATCATCAGCTTTTCAAACTAATGACCACCCTAAAATGCTATAAGTAGACTCGAATAGTCGATAATAGAGTTCTAGAAGTAATGAGACATCAATAAATCCGAAAATAGTCTTAGAATACAGTAAAACCATCGATTATAAATGCGTAAATACAACGAAAATCGGTACAGTCACTTGAATGCATTCTATACGATCGCTTGCCCAATTTCCCGAGTTTCTTTGTACAGTCACTGTAGAATATAGTGAGTTAAACAAATAAACTGTCCGTTTCAGATACACTGGATGGCATATACAGAAAATGTCTGCTACTAAATAATGAACCTTTGAAAAGAATCAACTTGTGACCAATTAGTTAATTTGAAACCGGTTTATCACTAAATCTGTAACTGGACGGTTACCCGGTTAATCATTTCAGCACTATTCTGCACCAAAACTGTCGTGTTTGATTTAATTTCCGTTTTAAAATGAAACTTTAGAAATAAAAGTTTTTAAGTAATTATTTACTGTGTAATTTGTTAAAAAATACAACTATGACAAAATAATTTTATTTTTTTATTTTTAAAATTCCATTGCTAATAAAATATTTGTATCACACTAAACAAGAACATTCATCTCAATCACTAAATATCTGCAATGATATAGGTAATTAACCCTCACATGTAACTCATATAATGAACAGTTTCAAATTAATAGATGTACGAGATCTCGTACATTATGATTTACATCACGGAAAGGCCACATCTTACTTGCTTATTTTTAACGAACAAAACAACTTAAAATGAAAAAAAAAAAAAAAATATAAATTTAATTAGAAAATCAAAAGAAAATGAATGCTCAAATACGTGTATAACCAATACAATGAACTGTCTAAACTTAATATATGTCCGACATAATTATGAAGACAAGCTATTTGCTTATTTTGCCGAACGAGTAAACTATGTACAAAACAACATCACAGATTTGCTCAGTCTAAATCCTTATTAACTTTAACTGTAACATTTGTGGTGATGTATACTCTATGCATCAGACCCCTTTCTTCAAGTGGTATGCAAGGCTGGATCGCCAAATCGATACCTTGCCACAGTTTTTGCAAAAGTTTTCCTTCTGCTAGTGAACATCCCTGGTATGTTCCTATAATATGTCTTTGGTCACAAAGTCGTTGGGGGTACACAGGACATTGAACTCTTTCAGCAGTAACGCTACACATATTTTGATGTTTAAGAAGAATTTTCATAAAGGCGAATATTGCTTTACATGTTTTGCATCTTTCTTTTAGCGCCGGATCGGGCGATGCCATATGCCCTTTATAATTCCATAGAGTGTTATATCCTTTCTGACACAAATTGCAAGTGAATCGAAAGATCCTTTTATGACCTGTCCTGGTATGTTGTCTTAGCTCTTCTGCAGATATAAGTATCTTCCCACAATCATTACACAATAAACTTTTCGTTGATGATGACGAAGATCCCGGCATTTCATTATTGTTTTTTTCTATCAAGTTTTTCGTGTGCAGTCTTTTCGTGTCTCTTTGAGATTAAACATTCGTTTTGTACTGTATTCATATTCTGAACATTTATACTTAGTGCCCACTTCAATGAAACACTCATATATGCCTTTAAATTCAAATGGATCGTCTATTTTGCGGTGATCTGCATTAAACTATAACGTATGAATCAGTAATTTAATTAAAGGGCTCACTAGCGATCGTACAGTGAACTCACAAGTGACATTACAGTAGTGTTTTCCTTTTAAAAAAGACAAGACAAATGACCGTACATAGTTTCTTTGACCCTGCATGGAAATAAATAGATATAACTTCCAACATAAAACATTTGTTTTAATATCATATGTAGATAATGGTCTAGTAATATCAGCACCATTAACCTGTAAAATTAAAATTGTCATAGTAAGAGTTTTTTAAAACAAAAATGGCTGTTTTACACCATCAAATGGAATTATTTAAGGTGAGTAAACGGTATGACGGGTTCGGAAAATATCGATATCGGCAAGAAATCCTATGCATTCATTGATAGAAAACACAGGCAATGACAACTGGTTCATTGGAAGGCTACTATTACAATTTAAGTCAATTAGTACATGTGGAAGTCTTTGAAATCGTTGGAAACATACCTGCACATCTGCCGAAACTTTCGAACGCTGCCGCTTCATTACTCACAAATGACTGTACTAAACTCAATATTTCCTAGTGACTGTTCAATTCGTTTATACACTGTGCTATTGACCATTGAAGAACCCTCTTGATATGTAGGATTTCATGTGATTGAAATTAGTGCCAGATAGATGAATCTTAATTGAACCCTCAGTATGTGATTGAAAAGAAAAGATGTAAGAAAAACTGCCAGCCAATTAACAATAAATTCATTTAAGATATTGGTTATTCGAAGTTTCAGAACGATACTATTGTATGTAAACCCATGATGTTAATATCATTAGATTAACGAAACGAAAACCCAACATAATAAAATATAACCAGTACTGAGTGAATGGTAGAAAGTGTGACATACGTGTATTAAGGGATGTGTATTCAGGGCTGACAATTCACCACAACTGGCATTCTGGATAATGACATTTGATGTAAAATAAATGAATTGAAAACAAAAATAATTAAACGTGCATGCATGGGCATTATACTTACGATTTTGCGGTTTTATTTTACATAACAAATGCAGTTATTATACACTATGAACCTATTTGCAGTTAGAAATAATAGTTCCAAGCCCTGCGTGGGAGGTATACTTATTTTTAGTGATAATTAACACAGTTTTGACCGTTTATAGTTTTTGTCCGTTAACTAAATGTCATTTAAAGCTCCCGTTAGTAAACAAGTCAAATGCATTCCCAATTTGCAGGAGATGAATGTCAGCATATCGTTTGCATCAATAACACATTTTATTGCACATTAGAAAAACATATATATAACATATCTTTTATTTAAAGAACTGTGCTAAATGAATTCGTGACTCGACAGCGATTTCATCTAAAACAGATAAATCTAAACATCAGAATTGTTAAATTTACAAGATAAAAACAATCCTACAATTTTAAAACTAATGAAAATGTAGTATTTTATTTTTATTCTTATTATTTGTTTTATTTTTTTGCAATGTTATTATCATTGGATCTATTATTTTAATATATTTATTGACTTATTGTCACAGCTTTTATATTGGATATGTGCGTGCGTGCATGTATACAGTCGTTCACAATAGATAAAACAATTTTTTTACTATTATGTAGGCAGAGTTGCATGGCAATCATCAAATCGACACCCATGGTGATACCCCGTGTGTCAATAAAAAATAAATTGGTGATCTATCGGTCCATTGATCACGAAAGAACACTATATTTAGACTCGATGTAACTACAAAGTATGTTTGGGGAAAATATAAAACTAAATTCTAAATTGAATTGAAAATGGGTAATTTTTATTTTGCCAAAATACTCAAACAAATAGAATCAATGTTTTGTTTTCACGCGTGTATTGATTTGTTTTGTATTTGGAGCTGTATACGCTTAAATCGAAATAAAGTACATGTACTGTATGTTTTATAACTGATTTATTTCAAAACTTTAAAACAAAAATTGATTCATCTTTTCGAATTCTTATTTACATAATATATAAAAGTATTTATATTTTAGTTGAGCAAACAAATCATGGTTAAATATGCAACTGAATTGGCCTTGAGACCGTAGTTAACCATTGATGTGTAGTCTATTGTATAATAGGTATTTTAAACATATGATTTTGATAAGCTAAATATTGATATTTGTTATAGACCAAAGGAAATTTAAATATACTACATGGTTTATAATTATGTGAAAAGAAAATTTCGTTTTTATCTCGATTTTGATTAACGACTTAACCCTCAAATAACGAAAAAAGAGTGTATCCGAATGAACGAGTGCACTCAGAAGCGCACGAATAGGATCTTACTGGTCTAGCGTATATTGCACATAATGCGCACCTGAGTGCACTCACTCAGCGTATCTGAGTGCACTCAGCATGTGTGAGTGCACTCGATCTATTTTATGCATTCAGGAGTGCGTTTATTATTAAAAATACAGTGTTGTTACTCAGATCGCAAAAACTATCTCAGACACTTAAATCGATAAAATCCAATAAAGGCTACTCTGTCTAGTAGTCAATAACGTATTGCTTCCCTTTACATTTTCCGATAATGAGAAATAAACTACCTGTCGCTACATATTTTGCCTGCGGGCATATTAAATCGATAAAATTGTTATAAAGTACTTTTTTGCTTAATCAATTGTTGCGGCAGTTTTATGTAATGCAATTTATTAAGAACGAAGACATGACAACAATTAAATAGTAAAATAATTTATTTCATCTTTATTTATTTAATTTTTTTAATTTTTTATTTTTCATGAAACTTTATTTTATTTATTTATGTTTTATGAACAAAATATACTTAACTTAATATAGCATACTACGATACTTATAAGACATAAATATCTAATACATGTACATACATCTTATTAAGCATATCTTTCACTGATTAATCTGGCGTGTTCCCGTGATTATGATCGTAATTTTGATTTCAGTCAATCTAGAAGTAATTTTTCTTTTTTCTGAATTTGGTGTGTACACCTAATGTACTTAGTCTTATTTTCAATTCATTTGAATTTAATTCTTCCAAGTCACAATCTCCAGTTACCGTTTCAGGCTGATATCTTAAATTGGCTTCAATTTGTTTGTCAATAATTTTCTGCTTTTTCTTAGCTATTTGCTACGATCGTTCATTTGCCCAAAATGTCCGATTTTACGTACTTCCGTTTTTTCCTATCGCAATTCTGCACAAAACTAAGTTCAAGTCGCTTTCTAACAAGCAGGGCATCATGTGTTGGGTCTATCAAACCAAATATGCGTAAAATATGTTCAGATAATCAATATTCTAGATTTCTCAAGTTTTATGACCCCGCTTGGCGGCATAATTCATTCATTCATTCATTCATTCATTCATTCATTCATTCATTCATTCATTCATTCATTCATTCATCCATTCATCCATCCATCCATCCATCCATCCATCCATCCATCCATCCATCCATCCATCCATCCATTCATTCATTCATTCATCCATCCATCCATCCATCCATCCATCCATCCATCCATCCATCCATCCATCCATCCATCCATTCAAACCCACCCAAACACCCACCCACCCAATATTCATTTCATTTTTTTTAATATTTACATGAAAGAAATGATACTTTATACTACACACCTAAACACCTGTTTGAATGGACCCTCGTATACATATACGCGCGCGTGCTTTTTTTGTTTGCTAATTCTTTTTTGTTCGTTTTGATTTTCTGTTCATACAGGTGTTGTTTTAATGCAAACCATTACTCGTAATTAACATTTATTTTTTATTCTAAAAAAGATCATAAAATAAGAAAATAGTTTAACGACTGGTACTATGGCCCTAAGGTATTAATTAGTTATATTATGTATCTCATACTGGCAAAATATTAAGAATAAAACATGTCCTAAGCATTTATGTATTAATTTATTCTCTTTAATTCCTCCGGTTACAGAGATTTTATGGTACATGAACACAATGCAAACATATGTATAAGGTGACAAACAACAAATATGAAATCAAAAATACAAGAACATTAGCAAATTATAGTAGGCAATAATGAATAGTTGCACGTTCGCTCGCTTGACAGTGGCCATACCCACCTGCACACGCATGCACAGAGACACACACGCAGACATAGACACACACACACTGACAGACACACACACACACACATACACATATATGAAAACAAAAATTCAGAAGACAGTAAACATTCGCATACAATGACATGTCATGACAACATGCACTGGCATCAGATGAATGTATATAGTAATCAAATAATTGTTTCAATCCAAAGCATACATTTTGCAATATATTGAAATGTGTCCAGGCAAAACCTTTCATGCCCAGCAGTATTATCGAAGTCCTTTGATGACTGCCCCAGCAAGCATCTCATCATATTTTCTTTGTCAATATTTATTAATTTGTGACCAATTCTGTTTCCGTAACTTAAAAACACATAATTTATGAAGTCCTGACGGATCAGTTGCGTCAATGGGCACGTCGTTATTATATGTAAGTTTGCGTCGTGGTAAATATGTTCACAAAAATGGCACACACGCGCGATTTTCGGCTGAGTATCTGTCCATATTTTGCTTACAATAGCCGAATTTTTCAAGGAGTTCCTGTTCGAGGCACACGTCCATACAATAGCTGGTTCGATAACAGTTTGTAATGCCATGAACCGTTCAAATACACCTTCAGCGCCCATTCGTTCATACCATTGTTTATTTTCATACAACTGGATAGCATTTTTTACCGTTCTTTTCCAGCATGTTTTGTTTGGAAATATACCAGTTTCAATATGATTAATTATGAAATTTGTCAGGTTATACTTATTGAGAAGCTTTAGAATATCAGGTATAAAACCTCTTTGTTTATTATTAGATCTAGTAACAAACATTGACAGACGGCTGTTAAAGATGCGTTTTGATAGTATATCGTGTGGTAAGGTACATAGTTTTTGAAGAAATCCTAATTTTCTTTTATCAATCTCTGATAGTATAGAATACCAACCCAGCATACTCAGACATATCACTGTTCTAGTTCGTTTCTCAAAACCTTGAATGACCTTGGAACAAAATCGAAAAAATATTTCTAGTTTTTCAATGTTTTTGACAGATAGGTTGGACCAAAGTTCTGAACCGTAGATTAGAGTTGGGATACATATCTTATGAATGAGTGATGCTGATACTACTGGATTAACATCGTTTACGTTAAGACCAATAGGCATTATAGAGTAAAACGACGATGTGGCTTTAATCACTGCATTATCAATCATGTCGTTCTGGTTTAGCTTGTCATTTAAGTGTATACCAACATGTTTTACATTAGTAACAACATTAACATGTTCCTGTCCCAGGTGGAATTCAGGGTAATGTTTGGCACGCGATCTGTCACCAAAGACTACGATGTTGCTTTTAATGGGGTTAATTATGTATCTCCATCGAGAAGAGTAAATATACACAATGTCTAACATCTGCTGCAAATTAAGAGGAGATATGCAGGAGAGTGTAAGATCGTCTGCAAGAGTGCAATTACCAGTTTTATTACTTAAAATGCACGTTCCCAAATTGCTGCTTTCTGCTTAAACTCATTTAAGAGGCCATCTATAAAGAGATTGTAGATAAAAGTTGAGAGCGTTCCTCCTTGGCGGACCCCTTGTTTTATCATGAACCAATCCGACTTTATGCCATTTATGTAGATACAACTGTTCATGTTACTAAGGGCATTTACAATTAGCTTCCATATCTTTCCCTGTATTCCAAATTTATGCAATTTATAAAATATTCCAGTTAACCACAGGGTGTCAAAGGCTTGTTTTGTGTCTAACAGGCATACATATACTTTGCTCCCTAATTCTATATTGTAGTGTATAGATTCCTGAAGGTTAAATGAGGCTGTAACTGACCCTCGATATTTTTGATAAGCATTTTGTCGTACATTTGGAAATGAGATATTTTTATTTGTTATCCAGCTAACTAACTTCGTATGTATAATCTTTTCAAACAGCTTATATATAACAGGTAGGAGCGTTATTGATCTGTAGTTTTTTGTATCGGATCTGCTCTTCCCGTTATTTTTGAATAATGGGATTATTACACCCTTTTTACTGTTTTTTGGAAATTTTTCTTCAACAATGATTCGATTAAAAAGTGTCGCTAAAGCTTTGAATAGAGATTGTCCACCAAGTTTCAAATGCTCATTAAATATGTTATCAACTTGTTTTCATAATTACTTTGTTTATTTTATAACAACAACAATAAACAAACTAACATAATGTATGGCAATTAACAGATCATTAAATCACAAGTCATTCAAATAGCGCATTATCTTATTATTAACAATACTTCATTTAATATAGATAAAACTTACTAAAGTTTCACTATTCATGATACATACATACATACATACATACATACATACATACATACATTGCAAAAAATACGTCATTATACATTAAAGATACGTAAACTGCTTTTAAATACACTCTACTTCTCATAATGTTTCACATTTTTAATTGGACATATAGGGAAAACTATGATTTTATGGTGCCTTATTGGAACTGAGAAAAAGACCATGTTCCTATAAACATAAAATAAATAAAAAAATAAGTGAACAACCGTAATAAATTAGGCTTTCAAAAAGTGTTTGCAAAAATGTTATCCGATAAATAGAACTTTAGTTATCAATTCATAAGTAAAAACAGCCCTATATACTCTATATGGACCGATACACGTTACCCAATAAACCGTGTGAGGTAGTTTCTGCGCTATGACGGTCCATGTCTGCTCCGTCAGCGTTCAATCTGCGCTCCGTTCGCGCTACGTTCGCATTTCGTTTACGGGTTTCATTTGGGGTACTTGAACGGATAAGGGTATGTACAACCGCATAAAATATTTAAAGCAAATAAAGTTATAAAATGTTACGAAGATTGTAAATTAAATTTCATAAACAGTGACTTAGTCTGGTAAATAAAAAAAAACATACAGCAATTTATTTAAATCGATGTTGTGTTTAAGGTCATGCAATTATAGATTGATTAGCAAATTTAGGAACGCCTTAGATAATTTATAAAAACGGTCGCCCTGTTCTATTATTTTTAAGTGATAATGAGATTTCATTTATTTAAATCCACAACGGAGCCTCACACTCCATCAAAGCGAATATGTCGGAAAATATAAACACCGAAAGGGCAGTTCGGGTGAGTGAGGAATAATATCAATATCGAAGTTGAAGGATTATATATTTTGTCATATATTTTATACTGATAATGTGCAGTTTAAAAGTAAGTCCAGAAAGGCAGGTTTGGACACATTTAATTGGTGTTTTAAAAAGGCAACATTAATGTAATATTTATATAAACTAGAGTCCTCATAGTGGTCTGAGGCGTCGTCTTAAGACCATTTACCTCTCATCGCTTAGATCGTAGGTTCGATTCCCGCTCACGTCAAATACCTTATGTCAGTGAGAAAGATACTTGCGGAAGGACATTGGTTCTATTCGGATTCATTCTGACGTCTTCCACCACCAACAAAACATTTTACAAAGCATAAGAGTGACGTTTTATCTTTTTTTTTCTTTCATTTCAACATTATATCAGATTATTAGGATATTTTCCTTATTGGTTACACCAGTCACTTTAATTTAGAAAAAAGTACTTTATTAATGTATTTAACACGATTGCGAGAACACAATCATATTTCATATGAATCGTTCTCCGGTCCGTTTGCGGAAATGAGTTGTTTTCGAGAGGTGATCGGGCCAAGCCTAGAATTGAACATGCGACCTCTGACGCCTCGGGCCGAGCCTAGAATTTATCATGCGACCTCTGACGCCCCGTTTTTGTTGAATCACTCAGCTTTCATATTTTGGTTTGAAGAATTATGATTCAGTTTTAGATTAAATGCATTCAAAAGTATTTTCTACGCTGATATATTTGAAGTCATTATAAAAACATACATTATAAAAATTAACTTAACGGAACCTCAATCTAATTGCCCTTTTCGTTAGCTGAGTGAACGATGTATTTTTTAAGTGTTTATTATGTAAAACTGATGACATTCACTTACTTTGTTGCTGATACAGTGCTACGATGTTAACAAATTACCGTGGTAACAAATTACTTACGATTTAACCTATAACACATTACAACATAATTTGTTATCAAGTTTTTAAACTATACGTTTGAGGCTGAGCCCTTTTACAGCTCAAACATAATTCAGACTATTTGTATAGGTTTTAGTAGCTTCATAACTGATACTGTGTTTAAAATCTGAACCTAGACTTTACTTTCCCGTAATACCGTAAATCAACCAGAAACTTGCCGTCTACCAATTTCCCGTCAATATATACTTTATAGCTGGGAATTTCTTCCTCTGCGTACATCCCTTGCATTTTCACATTTGTACAGATCTTTCCGAGCAAGTGCGATTTCCTTGGGATAATCGTTATCAATTCCAATTGATGATCATTTAAGTTTATATATATTTTCTAATTCGAGTTCAGTGTCCACATAATCTCTGAAACGTGTTTTGAATGAAAGTTTGCGGTCAGCTGTAGGTCTGCCCTGTGTCTGAATGAGCCGAGACAATTTGCACGTTCGATGCATACATCTGTTGGCTGTGTCAATATCTAGCTCATCTTGTATGTAGATGACGTTTGCAGTGAGTTGTTTACAGTCGTGACCTATTTGTTTATTCCTGGAATATCAAGTTATTAATTCTACTTCTCGACTCAAGGTTTATTTATATTATATTTTCTATTCAGCTTAGTCAGTATTGTTTTGTAGCGGTTGCGCGTGATATTTTAGAATTAAATACATTTTTTCTGTTTTTTATGCATGTGTAAAGAATGTCGAATCACGCACAAATCAATAAAGTTCGAAGGGCATGCTTACATAACCATCTAACGTTTAAGATTAACATACTACATGTATTTGTATTAATATGCTAATATTCATGTCACAGCCGTAATTT
This sequence comes from Panopea generosa, assembly GCA_029582155.1. NCBI lineage: Eukaryota > Metazoa > Mollusca > Bivalvia > Adapedonta > Hiatellidae > Panopea > Panopea generosa. Next base: position 8,158,563 of record CM055911.1, read on the forward strand.
GTTTAAAAGCACACGCTCACGCATGCACAAGGTTATTTGTCACAAATGTAACCTTGATCCCCTATGCACAATACTAATACTCTTGAACACATATATTGTTTTTCATATTTTAGTTTACTAGTAGATGTGCTATTAGCATTACCCGATTGCTTATATAAAGACAGTTTAGAGATTATTTATTGAAAATATTGATAAATTGAAATCGTATAATTGTCATGTAAAAGTAGCAGTAAATCAACTTTCTGAACAAATCGAAGAAAGGATACTTATTGAACAGGTACGTGTTTGTGAATAATTATCATTATTACCTCTGGCAAAGTTACTGCGATATACGTTTATAGAGTATGTGTATGTTTTGAACATAATGGAATATCACATATTTAATAAACGTAAAGTACTTAAACAGGCCTGGCCTATATTGACGATATCTTAACATCACAACTGCACATTTATATAAAACATTATATATTATGGATATAATTTTCAATAATTTATATTGTATTTTGTCTCTATAAGGTAGAATTCTTTAAATTTGCTGACCAAATCGCGGCCGGCAATAAAGTCACTCATTTTCCGGTATCGGGTTACGCTAAATCATTGATGAATAAAAGGGAACATGACGACCTTTGTATTAACGATTTCTTATTAATAAGATAAACTACAAGGACGGAATCAGTCATTACCTTCAAATTGAACCTTCCTGTTTGTGATTCAATAAACTTTCTATCATTTACTGAGTGCTGTAAACCTAAACTCATACTTCATTTTCATGAGTTTCTCTCCCAGTTTTTAAATTATTTATTCAATGAGTGATTTATTTAGGTATCAAAATACTCATTTACCATGATTACCTTATGTACACCTCATATATAATGTCATTTACCATTACCTTATTTACACCTCATATATAATTATTATTTTAATTATCAACTTTATTTCCTCCAAGTTAATGCAGATTGTACAAATACATATATATTAAACAGTGAACAAAATTAATCAAAATTGAAATATGAGTATAATACAACATTTCGATATACACTGTTTTTTTTCTGTGCGTCAGTAGTCGAATTCTATATATGCATACATTAACACGTAATTAATACGCATCTTATCATCATTATCACATAAATATTTTTATACTTTATATATCGGTTACTCAGGTTATATCAGCGAATTGCTTCTGTTTGGTTGACACTAATCTTAATGTCCGTTTAATCATAGTTTACATATTAAAAACATTAGTGCACCCATATCTCAATTAGTTAATCAAACCAACAAAATGTATATTCTATGAGGCGTATAACTTTTTTATGTATAATCCATTTAGCGTCATAAATTTTGGAAATTGCTCTATTGCTAAAACATTTTGTAGTCGTCCGTCTACCATGCCAAGCATGTATAACATATTTGTTTTAGGGTTAACGTTTCGAATCATATCACTTAGTTTCTCACTGAAGATTTTCGAAATTTCTGAATAATACTCTGAAAGAATGTGTAACAGTATTGTAGCTCCGCCTACTTCATGTCAGTCTATTCACTGATAAGCCTCTCTGATACCACTGCTGATCAATTTTGGACAGACTCTCCTACGATAAACATCTGATAGTAAATACATTAGTTAGAGCACATACGTGTCGTTCTTATTTTATAACCCAAAGCCCCTCCTAACATTACATGGTGTCAGAAGTTACGGATTTGAATAATTCCTGGACATTATTAGTGGACATTCTTAGTGAAGTGACGGAATTTCATAAATAATTATTTGGAATATTGAATTGATCTGCTTATTCTCGCAAAATGGAATTAGCTGGTGTGCCGATGCCATCAATGAATTGGGAAAGTGGGAATCTTTCAGAGCAAAATTTCGATAGCATTCGGAACTAATTTTTGCCGGAGCCTTGGTGAAGCAAACCGAAGAGGTGAAAGTAACATATCTACTTCTCTGGATTGGAGAGACAGGCAGAGAAATATATAACACTCTCGTCTTGTCAGATGAACAGAAAAAGTAAGTAGAATTAACATTTAATGCATTCCAGGCGCACGTGCAACCCAAATCAAATCCGTGTTTGCGAGATTTAAATTCAACAACGAAATCCAAGGAACAAACACAATAGAACAGTTCATAACAAAACGCAAGTCTCTAGCTTTGGACTGTGCTTTTGGGGTCGATTATAGAGACTGATTAGAGATCGCATTGTGTTTGGCGTCAAGTCAAACAAAATTCGGGAGAAGTTATTGACGGAGGGCGAAAAACTAAATTTTGAAAGAGCTACTCGGATATGTCAATCCTTTGAGTACGCTCAAGAGCAGTTACGTTCCATGCAGCCCGGTCAACCATATGATAACGTTAATACAATCAACAGACCACGAACAAAGCGAGGAGGGCACAAGGGAGGTCCAGCCGGAGATTTATACCAGGGTGCGACCAACAATCGAGAGGGCGTTGTCGGTTCAAAACCAAAACAAACAGTGACACAGAATGGACACAACAAACATAAGCGTTATAACTGTGGTGGCTCACAGCACAAAACAAAGCAGCAGTGTCCGGCACATGGCAAACAGTGCCACAAATGTTCAAAATGGAACCACTTTATGTCAGTGTGCAAGTCCGCCAAGGTTCACGAGGTCGGAAATGGACACTCAGATAACTCAGACATTTTTGTTGATAGTGTTGAGTCCAAAGTTGTGAATGGCCAGTTATTTTCAGAGATAGACGTGAGACTGTCAAAACAAAGAATTAAATTCAAGCTGGACACTGGAGCTCAGGTAAATATCATACCGTTTGATGTGTATCAGAATCTGGGTCTAAAGAATAAGTTAGATAAGCCTCTGTCTACTCTGTCTGCATATGACGGTAGTAAGCTTAATGTTAAGGGTTGTGTCACACTACATTGCAGGCATCCGGCTACAGGTCACACGGGTCCTGTGACATTTCATGTTGTTAACACTAAGTCAAAACCCTTGTTTGGTCTCCAGTCATGTATCGATTTTAAACTTATTAAATTAACATACTCTGTTGAAGGGAACTGTCAGGTAACACCCCTCGCAAAATCGGCCGTGTTAGAAACACATGCAAAAGTATTTCAGGGTATCGGTCTGTTTCCCGGGGAATGCAACATACGGTTAGATCCCCAAGCTATTCCTGTGGTTCATCCTCCCCGAAAAGGCCCTGTAGCATTACATGATAGGCTTAGGGAAGAACTCTCCAGAATGGAGACTGACTGACTGGGTCAATTCGATGGTCGTAGCAGAGAAAGGTTCCTGCAAACTCAGAATATGTATTGATGCCAAAGACTTGAACTCAAATATCCTCCGACCATATTACCCTATGAGAACTTTGGATGACATTTTGCCCAAGCTCACTTGTGCAAAATATTTCACCAAACTAGATGCCCGATCCGGTTACTGGGCCATCAAACTAGCTTCAAAGTCCTCCTATCTGACTACCTTTAACACCATATTTGGCAGATATCGTTATCTGAGACTACCATTTGTTCTGGTATGTTCTGGTGACGAATTCATCCGCAAAGTCGACGAATGTTTTGAGGGTCTCAGTGGGGTAGTTGCAATTGTCGATGACATTCTTGTGTACGGGAAAACGCGAGAAGAACATGACCTTTATCTAAGGGTAGTATTAGACCGATCACTTGAGAGAGGCATCCGCTTTAATGAAGAGAAACTCCAAGTAGGTGTCACCGAAGTACAACACTTCGGACATTTGCTTACATCTGAGGGCCTTAAAGCAGACCCAGCCAAGGTCAAGGCTATTAAAGAAATGCCCTCTCCAACAAACAAATCTGAGGTAGAGACCATATAAGGGATGGTTACATATCTGTCGAGATATGCTCCAAATCTAACCGAAATAACAAGTCTTTTGAGATAGGTGTTATCAAAGGATGTTGAATTTTCATGGGACAAACCTCAGGTAGAAGCTTTTAACAAGGTTAAACAGGATATAACACAACCGGGTAGTATCTTGTCCTATTATGACCCTAAGAAATCATTAACAAGTAGATGCAAGCAAGTTTGGACTGGGTGCGGCCATAATGCAGGACGGCAAACCCATTGCTAACGCATCGAAATCCCTCACACCATCCGAAATTAACTATGCTCAAATAGAAAAAGAGATGTACGCCATTGTATTCGGGTGCGAGCGGCTCCACCAATTTGTTTATGGGCGCAAATGCATGTCGAAACCGACCACTTGCCGTTGGTATCAATTTTCAAAAAACCGCTCTACACCGCTCCCGCTCGTCTACAACGCATGTTGGTACGGTTACAGAGATATGACCTTGAACTTAAGCATTTCTTCTCAAAACAAATCCCTATCGCAGACACCTTAAGTAGAAAATTTCTAAGCGACACCTGTCCGGTCCTTTCAAAAGCTATGGTCAACATGGTCATTAAAAGCATGCCTGTAAGTGACAGAAAAATGCAAGAAATCAGACTACACACAGAGCAGGATATACAACTGTGTACGCTTAAAACAGTTATCATACAAAGCTGGCCAAACACTAGGAATCAGTGTCAACCTGATATAGTTCCGTTCTGGACTTAACGAGACGAATTAACCCTAGTTGATGGAATCGTGATGAAAAGTCATAAGATAGTGATACCAAAATCCATTCGATCAAACGTGCTTGATATAATTCATCTCGGGCACTCAGGTACTGATAAATGTCTGAAAAGAGCACGTGAGGTCATCAACTGGCCAGGAATTTCAAATGACATAACCAGTGTAGTGCTTAACTGCACTATTTATTTACAGCATCGTAACTCGAATCAGAAAGAACCGCTGTGTACAACAAAGTTCCCTGATTATCCGTGGCAAATGAAAGCCACTGATCTGTTCACCTGGGACAATAAAAGTTATCTTCTTGTAGTAGACTATTACAGCCGATACTTTGAGGTCAAAGAACTCCCAAATATAAAAAGTGTAACTGTGATTAATCCAATGAAGAGCATTCTTTCTCACTGGGGGGTCTGTAAAACCCTTATCTCTGACAATGGCCCATGCTACAGCTCACAGGAATTTTCTCAGTTTGCTAAGGAATGAGATTTCAAGCATGTGACTTCTAGTCCACATTATCCACAGTCAAACAGGCTTGCTGAAAAATATGTACAATTATGCAAAAGAATTCTCACAAAAGCTAAGTCAAATCAGACCCATTGTTAGCATTTTTTGAATACAGAACCACACCCCTAGACTGTGGGTACTCCCCATCACAGCTATCAATGGGCAGGCAATTAAAGTCAGTCTTACCTGCTTCAAAGGAAAACCTCCTTCCAACATATATCTCTCCAGATAGAATTAAGCATAAAATGATCTCACACAAACAAAGGGGAAAAGATTATTATGATAGGCAGGCTAAAACACTTCAGATCTTAAAGGTAGGGGATTCAGCTAGAATCCAAAAACAAAACAAAACTTGGGCACCAGCGGTTGTAACTGAAAAGCACAACGACAGGTCTTATTCGGTTAAAACCTCTGATGGGACCGAGTATAGGCGAAACAGGCGTCATTTACTGAAGACAAATGAATCTCATCATATCACTAACACCCATGATTCTGATATTTGCACACCAACGGATATTGAAAAGTTTGCCTTTCAGTCGCTGCACAAAGCATCGATTCCACCACCTATCTCTGGAGATACATCGCCATTACCACAACAGGATGAACATTCTCCCACCAAATCATATGTGTCGAGATATGGGAGACTTGTAAAAAGAAAAATGATTGAATCAATGTAAAATGACAATCGGGTGCCAAATGAAGTCTGGATGTAATCATATGTGTCAAAATAGCATTTGAATATTACAAACAATATATAGGAAATGCTTATATAAACAATATTTAAGTAGTACATAGTTGCACTACTTACAATACAATATCTTGGCAACCTTTCTGGTTGCAATAATAATGTTTGTTTATTGTATAACACTGGTTATTGTTAATTCATTATGACACTTGTTATATCTCATTTACTTCCCGTGACCAGCAGATGACTTTAATAATATAACTATAAATTGTAACATGCGTCATTTCATTAAGACAACATAACTCTACCTGTAAACATAAAACCATGGGAAAGATGAATTAACCCTGCCATGAACTTAATCTTTGACCAGATCGGGTGTCAAACAGCTAATACAGCTGCCAGTTGCTGCAGTAAGATTACATTTATAGGCGTCAGTTTAAATGAAATATGTTATTTTACCATTAAACTTACATAATAAATCCCATTGGTCAAAGTGTAATCCTCTCTGGGAATTCACCGACAAGGTGTTTAGTTGGTAGTTTATTTTGAAAAGAAGGGAGATGTAACAGTATTGTAGCTCCGCCTACTTCATGTCAGTCTATTCACTGATAAGCCTCTCTGATACCACTGCTGGTCAATTTTGGACAGACTCTCCTACGATAAACATCTGATAGTAAATACATTAGTTAGAGCACATACGTGTCGTTCTTATTTTATAACCCAAAGCCCCTCCTAACATCACAGAATGTAAATACTTTTCTGACCAATACACATAGTTAGTAAGTGGCACAGTTCGTCACCGATATTGTTATTACATCTAATACATTGTCCATGTATGATCTGCCGACAGCAAAACTTTGCCAAGAACGTCATTACTTCTAAGCAGTTTGGTACTTCCAGGGCAACCCGCCATAGGTTGGATGGCGTTAGACGCGGATGTACATCACAGAATATGATGAAATCTTCAGATATCGCCATTCTGCTTCGCCATTGTTCTTTTTCATATTCTAATATTACGTCTTTACATTTTATTTTCCACAATACTTTCTTTTCAGACACACTTTTCTAAAAAGGCACTCAAGAATGCAAACATACCCTATTTATTTAAAATTCTTATAATGTCTGGGACAAACCCAAGTTTTTCTGTGGGAACAGTTGGTTATGAACTGAAATAAACGTCTCATGAAGACTCGTTTCACTATATTTTCTGAATTGACCCTTCATATGGCTCCAAAGAAATTAAGATTTTGGTAGTCAATGTATGCTTCTATGCAGGAGAAACCCAGTAACCCGGTAACCATATCAGAGCGGGTACGATGAGGTAGGCCTTATGCTTTCTTAAGACAGAAGTGGTGGACAGTTTCCAGTTGTTTTATATCTGTCTTTCAAATATTGTTCCATAGTTCGCAACCAAATAACGCCCGCGGAAGAACAACTGCCGTATAAAGTATGCCGGCTGACATTGGATTTAGGCCTTTATAATGTACTCCGCAGTTTATAAGCGAAAGAATCGTTCCTCTAACAGATTGTTTGACATCGTCAATATTAGCAGGATACTTGCCTTTACTTGATTGCAGAATACTCAAATGTTTGTAGACTTTAACAACGGGAACAACATTATTAGCATAAATGAATTCATACATTTGAGGTTTAGGGAGCGAAAGTGACATCATTAACACAGTAGCACATATTGAGGCATTGTAAAAATATCGCCATTTGTTTGCATATTTTTTAAGCATTTCGTCGATGCCTTTTTTGGGAGTGGCAGCAAAACAATATCGTCAGTTTGTGTTGGCGCACTGATTTTTAAGTCGCTCAGCTTTAATACTTATTCATTTCTGTCAAGGAGTTTGAGGAGTTCATTAATAAAAATGGTGTAGAAAAAAGGCGACCAAATACTTCCTTGTCGTGTCCCTTGTTCAATATACAGATCTTCTGATAGTAAGCCATTGCAAAATGTTCTGCTTGAGGCACCTGATAACATTGAAGCAATGATTTTTAGAAGTTTGCCTTTTATGTCTATCAAGTATAGTTTGTAGAGTAATCCATTGATCCATACTCGATCGAAAGCTTTTTTTGCATCCATAAAGCAAGCAAACACATTATATCATGGCGCTCTAAACAATAATTACGACTTTCTTGTACAAGAAAAGAAGCCATTTTACATTGTTTACCATTTTGAAACCCCTGTTGCATTGGATGAACCTTGTTTGTAAGACCGTTGCATTCTAATCGTCCTAATACGTACTTTTCAAAGAGTTTACAAATTACTCGAAGTAGAGAGATGGCTCTGTAAGTATTGGGATCCGTAGTTGATTTCCTATTACTCTTGTGAAGCGTTATTATGATGCCTTTTTTGAATTTCATGGGAACATTCTCATATTTCAATATTGCGTTAAACAAATTTCTTAGACATACCACGAGGTAATCTCCTCCATATTTTAAATGTTCGTATGTAAGTTTATCAAATGATCCGCTTTTCATTTGAGTTGCTCTCTTCCGTATTATTTGTATTTTGTCATTTTTTCTTTTGTCTGAATTCTTCATTAAAGCTTTGACTTTCCGTTTCTTTATACATATTTGTGAAATAAACCCGCCAACCTTCCACTACTTTATCCAGGTCTTTTGTCATTTCGTTATCAAACACTATGTCAACTCCGCTAGTACCTTTTTTCTTCAAATTTCTGGCATTAACTGCTTTCCAAAAGCCTTTCTGATCTATTTCAGATAATTTGTCGATTCTTTCGAACTCTTTTCTTTCAAATTCAGCTGTAGCGTTTCTCAAATGACGGCGAAAGTCATATTTACATTTTTATAGCGAAAATACGATGTCGAGTGTAGATATTTTACTTCAGATAGCCAAGTAGATCTCATTTGTCGCATTGTTTTATGTAGTTTTTTGATATATTCTGTCCAGTACAGCTTTAAATGCTTCTTGTATTCCCTCTTTGAGATACACTGTCCAGCTGAGCTCTGGAGGCACTTAACAATTGTATCGTAAGAGCAATTGACATCCGTAAATTCTAGTTTTTCAGTAACTAGAATTTCAGTTACTCGCTCACTAAAATTAAAATTTTCGGCTTCAGATTTCTATTTAAAATTTATTTTTGATAATTTGTCAGACGTAGACGTATTATTATCTATTTGTTCAATTTTAAATGCAATAAAAATTGGTAAGTGTCTTGAGACGTTCAACAGATTTTCGTCTTTAATAAAGCTGTCGATTATGTCATAAAGTAGTGTTTCGTCCACGAATATGTGGTCGATTAGACTTGGTTGACCATAACCATATGGGTAAAATGACATACTTGGACCTTTATATCATTTAGTGTTTGTAATTGATTCCATATTCAAATTTTGCATTGTTTTATTTAAGTATATTCTCTACTTCTTACTAGGTTTTGTCCTACTTTAGCATTAAAATCACCTAGAAAAATAACCTTCCCTTTTCCACAATATGTACAATATATATCGTTTAGTTTATCAACTTCATTTTTGAAATATTCAAATTTGTGATTGGAACAAGGCATAAATACTTGTACAACAAACAAGGTAGACGTTTGAAGAACTATTTTAAGAATTGCAATATGATCACTATCAGAGTCAATCACCTGTATATTGTGATCTAGAGATTTATGCCATAGAAATTCAATACCACTTTCGCCAACTTTCCTTCCATGTAAAGTTTTCAGACCATCGTTGATAACGATATGTGCATTATAGTCATCATTATGTTTAGGGGCATACTGTGACTAATAAAGGTAACCGTTGTTTCTTTGGGTGTATCTTTCTTTGTAATCCTCTTGGTCGTTAAGTTCAGGCATCGTCGGTAATGATAACAATGTTTTTGGAACACTCATTGTCTATATTTAGCATTTAATTAGCACGGTTTAAACTTTGATATATTAACATGATTCGTGCACATATATATATTAATTTTACCATTTTCAATTTATATGCTATTCACCATTACCATGCGCCGTATGTCTTTTGTGTAGATGGTGCAGCTTTAATAGTAACGTCCCAGTCAAGCGTGACGATTAATTGGTCAGTACTCGTGAGCGATGGTCAGAATTTGCATAACATCCCTCCCACACATATTCAAATAGCGAACAATTGAGAAAATCAAAGTTTCAAATTCAGTGTCTTAAACTCTTTTTCTGCAACTCTGTTTTCTGTAAATCGACACGATTACTCCGAACTGACTTGTATAGCAGTCATTTAAATATCATCGATGACAGATCCTTCATAAAGGCACACTTTGAGAATATATTCCCACTATAAAGCTTCGGCTTTTGTAAACATGGTGTCACGTGACAATAATTCATTTGCCATTACCTTATGTACACCTGATATATAATGCCATTAAAAATAACACATCACACATTGACATTCTTCTATAATCATGTTTGAGTTTCAAAAGTGGGCATTGTATAAAATAAATTTATTGTGATACCTTTCTCCATTGTTTGATGATATCTTACAAATCATTGCATGTTTGATACATTTTACTAATTTGTCATTGTTTTTATCTACATTACCTGTCGTTAGTTTTAAATAATTGAAAGCAAAGGAAATACTGTGATCTTTCTAAATGCACAATGTAAACACATAAAGTAAAATGATGGTCTATTGCGAGGTTATATAATCACAATATTAAATGATTTTGGAAGAGTTCATGTTTTTACATCATCTTAACTTTAGAAACTAGGGCATAAGCATTGTTTGTGTTGTAAGTATAACAAAATGCATGTTTGAAGTTTAGTCACTTTAACGAAAATAGTTTGTTGAGAAGCAGAATAAAAGCTGAGATAAGTTTGACTAAGATAATTAAGTAGGTCAATGTCATTGAAAAGACAAAGCTAAAATTGAAACCTAAATCGGAAAGTGCAAGTATTAACTGAGATGATTAAGTAGGTCAATGTCATTGAAAATGATGATGTTTGTATATAAGTTTTTAGTTACCTTTGTGTTTTGAACTAATCATTTTGGCGAGCCAGATAAGATGATTATTAAAACATAAAATATGATTATTTTATTTATGTACCGGGTATGTGTGATAGATGAACGATGTTGGAATATTATCAGTTTCTTAGTAGTTTAAGTATTTCTAATGTTTAACTATTATGATAGGTGATAGTTAATTTAACTGCTTATGTTTAACTATTATAATAGGAGATTGCTAATTTAACTGTTTATATTTAACTATTATGACAGGTGATTGCTAATTTAACTGTTTATGTTTAACTATTATGATAGGTGATTGTTAATTTAACTGCTAATGTTTAACTATTATAATAGGTGATTGTTAATTTAACTGCTTATGTTTAACTATTATGATAGGTGATTGTTAATTTAACTGCTTATGTTTAACTATTATGATAGGTGATTGTTAATTTAACTGCTAATGTTTAACTATTATGATAGGTGATTGTTAATTTAACTGCTAATGTTTAATTATTATGATAGGTGATTGTTAATTTAACTGCTAATGTTTAACTATTATAATAGGTGATAATTGATTTAACAGCTAATGTTTAACTATTATGATAGGTGATTGTTAATTTAACTGCTAATGTTTAACTTTTATAATAGGTGATTGTTTATTTAACTGCTAATGTTTAACTTTTATAATAGGTGATTGTTAATTTAACTGCTAATGTTTAACTATTATGATAGGTGATTGTTAACTAAACTGCTAATGTTTAACTATTATGATAGGTGATTGTTAATTTAACTGCTAATATTTAACTATTATGATAGGTGATTGTTAATTTAACTGCTAATGTTTAACTATTATAATAGGTGATTGTTAATTCAACTGCTAATGTCTTACTATTATAATACGTCTTTGTTAATTTAACTGCTAATGTTAAACTATTATGATAGGTTATTGTTAACTTAACTGCTAATGTGTAACTATTATGATAGGTAATTGTTAACTTAACTGCTAATGTTTAACTATTATAATAGGTGATTGTTAATTTAACTGCTAATGTTTAACTTTTATAATAGGTGATTGTTAATTCAACTGCTGATGTCTTACTATTATAATACGTGATTGTTAATTTAACTGCTAATATTAAACTATTATAATAGGTGATTGTTAATTCAACTGCTAATGTCTTACTATTATAATACGTGATTGTTAATTTAACTGCTAATGTTTAACTATTATGATAGGTAATTGTTAACTTAACTGCTAATGTTTAACTATTATAATAGGTGATTGTTAATTCAACTGCTAATGTCTTACTATAATAATACGTGATTGTTTATTTAACTGCTAATGTTAAACTATTATAATAGGTGATTGTTAATTTAACAGCTGATATTTATTCAGATTATATATACACCATCAGTAATTGTCAATATAAAAATATCAACAAACTAAAGTATACCGTAAAACCTTCAATTGTATTGTATAACTGTTGATATAGTAAATGTGACTTAAATTGATCTTTAGCTGCACATATTTAGATGAACTATGTTTAGCTTATTAGTTTACTTTTATCAATAGTCTCGCGTAAGTCTATATTGAACGTCCATGATACTAATAACATCATATGACATTGCCTATAAACATTATACAATAATGTATACTGTTAATGGTGAGCCATATAGTTAAGTAAATAATATATATAAATAAAAACTAGCTAGTGTACATATATAATTTTATTTGTAATATATCTGCAGGTAATAAGTGATTTGCCCACTAAACTGTATATGTTCTCGGCAAGAACTCATATGGCAGCCGAATGTTGGTTGGTCGGTTTAAATGTAACGTGCGATCTGAAAGCTCAATCCGATTTTGAGTTCTTACTCAGAGTATTTTGTCAAAAGCTGAGATGTGGACAAATCCTTTTCCCATGCTCCGATATATAATTTATTGAGTTACGCATGGGATATTTTAAGTAGTTAATAGTGATTATTAAAATGTGTTCGTCAGCCTTGCAATATTGTATTAGCTCATCGCAATATTGAAATGTGACAAAGCCGCGCTAATTTCCCATGGTGTATCACACAGCGGTACAGAATGGTTTAAAACATATTTTTAAATGTAAATTAATAAAACTGTGAAATTTGTAAAGAAGCACCCGGCAGATTGCTCATAGCTAAAATGCTCCAAAATTAAAAAAAAATATTTTAAACAAGAAATGTCACTAGTAAGTGTCATATGCTCCGCTCCCCCTAAATGGTCTGCGAAAATAGCGATATATTTTATAATAGGTAGTGATGTATCCATGAATATCAAGAGTCTTGGACTGATGTTTCAGACTAAACACACACTTTCATGATTTTTTTTACATTAAAGTGTGACCTTGACCTTTCTGTAACATTGACTATGACATCTAATGTAAAGTTCTGGGTATTTCTAAAGATAAATGCAGGTGACACATCACCATGACATGTTGATCACTTGCTATTGATCAAGCTATTTTAAAATCCTTGTAAAACAAAGTGAAATATCAAACAAACTGAAAGTGTGACCTTGACCTCTGATGTTCTGGGTCTTAACGCGACATTTCGTCATGTCATGTTGATCATTTGATAAATTGAGCTTAGTGTTTATGAAATACATCCATGTATAATAAAGTTACAGACTGGACTTGAAATCTAAAACAGACTCAAAGTGTTGTTAATCAAACTGAAAGTGTGTTGTGTAACAAAGTTAACAAAGTTAAAGTGTGACCTTGACCTTTGAAGTGGAAATCTAGGTGTTACGCGCGACATGTCGCCATGTTGAGGCGATCATTTTTAGCAAGTATTTATAAAATCCATCTATGCATGACAAAGTTACAGGCCAGAAACGAAACCTCACACAATTTCAAAGTGTTGTCAAACTCAAAGTGTAACCTTGATCCTTATGGTAAGGATGTAGGTCTTACGCATGACATGTCGTCATGTCATAATGGTGAATTGAGCCAGGTGTTTTTGTCCATAGGTGACAAAGTGACACACTGAACACAAAATCACAAGCAGACTTAAAGTGTCGTCAAAGTTAAATTGTGACCTTGAGTTTTAAAGTGGGAGTATGGGTGTTACGCACGACACTTCCTCATGTTATTTTGATCGCTTGAAGCAAGTGTTTATGGAAAATTATCAATGCATGACAACGTAACAGGCTGAACACGAAATCTCACACAGACTCAAAGTGTTGTCAAATAAACTTAAAGTGTAACCTTGACCTCTGACCACTATCTTTTTTTAAAATAGTCTTGTATTATGCTGTTTTGAACGTCATGGCATTTTCTAACCACAGTATTCACTAGAACCATTTGCAGTGTTAAGTATTGAATACAAAGTAACCATATAGTCTCGTTGTCAACTTGGTCTACATAACTACATGTATTTAAATGTTTATTTAAAAATATTATCATTATGATTTTATATTAACATGTAATCGCAAAATATTGAAATAATAAGGAAGCTATATGTTGAGTGATTGAAAGTTGAGAGCAGGTATTTAAATGCATTTTTTCTCTTTAATCTACAATACTTTTTGCACAGTAGATCTGACGGCGTCGCATAGAAGGTTACCTTAGATTGGCCTTTCCGCCAGCCAATCGGAGCATGGCCTAAAAGGTTTTGATAGCGAAAGCGTCAGTAGCTCTATGCGGTCTTACACAGCAGCAACTATCTTTACGAAAATCCTGTATTGAAATTGTTTAAAAACGATAGGCGATATAGTACGTATATATCGTGATCCATATTTGCAATCTTTGCCACAACCATTAGTTAATGCTACTTAATAAAACTTAAAACTTAACTCTATGTATCATGGTCACGCCTTTGTCCAAAGCAAGTGGGGTCAATATGTATTTGCACCATAATGGTTATGAGTATTGTACAATGATGAATTTGTGTATTGAAACATACTGGTATATACATTGTAATATGATGAATATGAACAGAACAGAACAGAACATATATTTCATTGATTTGCACATAAGTACATCATCATACAATACATACATATAATAGAACATTTATATATATATATATATATATATATATATATATATTACATTTCTATTATATGAAAACTATTTCAAAAACTGTTGTCACGTGACTAAGTATAATACTATTTAAGCAAATAAAATATATAGAGGATGAACTAAGTGTTATGAGAAAGTGAAACACGCAGTATAAATGCGGCTTTTAGATATTTTGCAAGTTTTGTTATTGTATCAATATCAGATCTCTTTAAAATATCTATGAATTTAAAAATACTTGGGTTTTCGTAATAATTACGTTCAATAAGTTTCGGTCTTATAGTAGTGTAACATGAACATTTAATGATGAAATGATATTCATCTTCAATATCTCGAATCCTAATATGTACAGTATCTTTCGGCTCGAGGTATTCGGTTCCTACCAAAACGACCCGTTTGGATAAGTAAATTGTGAGAAGACAGTATAATCTTGCAAATATAAGTTCTTAAGTCAACTTGTAACATGTCTAAATACTTTTCATAACCAAATTCTAATTTCACCAATGTATATATATATGTAACACTTGGCTTCTTTCTATATCAGAGTACCAGCTTTGATAAAATTATCAATCAAACGTTGTTTAAAAACATTAATAAAGCTTCTATCATTTGCTATTCCTTGTTGATTACAAACAAAAGCGAATCCATTTTGACATAATACATGTTTAATATTTGCTAACCAACACTTTTTACCAGCTATGCAATCGTCATATGACAATTTGTACAAAACTTTTAATAATATATTGTCCGTGTTTAACAATTTAAACCAATATTTTAAAATTCTAATATATCGAGATTTGTACAAAGGGTATCTAGCTAATTCTCCATAAACACCAACATTTGAAGTATTAGTTCTAACATTAAGAACAGACTTACAGTATTTTTAGTGAATACGTTCAATTTCTTTCGATTCACTTTACCCCCAAATTTCAGAGGCATATCCTAAAATCGAACCTGCAAAGGCATCAAATAATTGGCAAGAGATTTTCGGCTTGACTTTTATCTTTTTACAATTAATTAACAGAACATTCAATGCCTTTAAAGCTTTACCAACTAATGTTCTTGATTAAGAGCAAACGTTCCTGTATAGTTAAAAACTGTCCCTAAGTAATTAAAATCATTACAAACATGCAATTGATTTCCATTATAAGTGAAACATTCGTTTGGTAATATTCTTCCACGCTTTCGAAACACCATAACTTTAGTTTTTGTGCATTAACTTCTAGACTCCACTTTTTACAGTATGAATTTAACAAATTTAAGCTGTTCTGTAAGTTTTCTGGTGAGTCACCAAGGATAACCATATCATCAGCAAAAAGTAAAAGTATTAACACGATATCATCTATCTTCAAACCCGACAAAACAATGTCCTGTAAAAATAGCTCCAAATCTTCAAGATACAGTGAAAACATTATTAGCGACATTATCTCCCCTTGTCGTAATCCCACTGCATATTCAAAAAATCAGAGTAGCTGTTGCAAGCCTTGACATACGATTTAACCTTAATATACATATCTCTAATAATTTTAAAATGTTTCCACTTATACCTACCCGATATAGTTTTAACCATAATCCATTTCAAATGCCTTTTTTAAATCTACAAAAACACAATAAAGCCTTTTGTTATCATTCAAATATTTTTGTACAATAGTGTATAACACAAACAAAGCATCAGTAGTTGATTTTCTGAAAACTGAAAATGCGAAACTATGTTTTCTTTTCACAGTATGATACAATCCGTTTGTTTAAAATAGTGGTGAAACTTTTTGATTAACAACTAACAAGTGCGATACCAATATAATTATTTACATCACATTTATCCCCTTTTTATGTAAAAGTATTACATCTCTTTCCGTCCATTTATCAGGGAAAAGGCTACTATCTAGAATATTGCATTAAAATATCACACAGATGAGAGGCTAAAATGTCAATGCTTTCTATGAAATATTTATCAATCAAACAATCAGAACCTGCAGACTTATTTCTTTTCAATGACTTAACTGCATTTATAATTTCATTAGCAGTAATCTTTCCATTTAACTTTGCAGATCCATCACCATCTTCACCCTCAACTTTACCACCATCACCACCACCGTCGCCATCATCATCACAAATATCATCATCATCATCATCATCATCATCACCACCACCACCACAACCATCACCACCACCACCACCACCACCACAACCACCACAACCATCATCATCATTATCATCACAGCCGCCGCCGCCGCCGTCGTCGTCGTCGTCGTCGTCATCATCATCATTATCACCACTACCACCACCATCATCATCATCATCATCATCATCATCATCATCACGACCATCACCATCATCATCATTATCATTACCCTCATCATTACCATACTCACCATCATTATCATCAGTATGTAATTCAGTAAGCTTATCAGAATTAATCATATCATCTAAAACAACAACATTATCGACATCATCTAAGTAAATATCATCATCATTATTATTAAACTCATCATCACATTCATCAATATCATTACCATCTTTGTCTGACACATTTTCAACATTAATATCATTTTCAACAATAATCACATCATCGTCATCATTATCATCACCATCGTTATCATCACCATCACTACACTTTTCAATCTCATCAACCTTAGGGTGTGCTACCTCATCATCATAATCTTTATTGCATTTATAATTGTCATAAAAAACAATAACATCTTCATCATCATAACCATCATCATTATTATAATTTTCTTTTTTAGCTGACACAAAATCATTATCAACATCATTAACTACATCATTTTCATTATCACCCCGTACATTACCAGTAGAATTTACCATATTATTATCAATCTCATATAGAACATCATCATCATCATCATCATCATCATCATCATCATCATCATCATCATCATCATAATCATCATCATCATCAACAACAACAACAACATCATCATCATCACCACCACAATCATCATCATCATCAACGACTTCATCAGCAGCATAATCACCAACATCATCATCATCATCAATTCTTAGAGCACAAAACTGTTCAGCTTCAATATTCTGATTTTGCATAATGTTATTACTTAATGTTGAAAAATATCTATAAAAATCATCAAGACACAAATTATTCGATATATTTTTCTTTTTGCTTAAAATCACCAAAATTCTTTTGGCTTTGAAAAACTTAGCTGTTCAATTTGATGCACTTTTGTAATTTCATAAAGTTTCCTTTCTTTTTTACAAGGTCTTTATATTCCTTTTTAAGTATACAGCATTGCTGTGTATTAGTATCAGATTTACATCTATTAAAAGCTTGCTGTACTCTTAGGTATGTACACTTTGCTATACTAAATATATACATTCACCATCAAACCAGTCTTTATTTTTACCTAGAGAATTCGTATTAAAAGGTTTATCATGTATATGAAAATCTTTGCAAAACAGAGGGTCTGATACCTGACGTAAAATATTTGTAAAAACTACTGACATTGTTATTGACCGATATTCGATCCTGTAACACAATACTAACTCATTGTATTTGGGCAGATTCGCAATAACACTATTTCTAAACTGCTCCCTTAGATCATTATCCCAACTATATTTAACCCCATGCGTCGCTTCACATTTATTACTATTAAAATTGCATACAAGCGAAAAACAAACAGGTGCGTGGTCACTCGACTCATTAAAAGGACTTACAATGAAATCACTGATATGTGAAAAATTCTGCTCTTTTGTAAGTAAATAATCTCTTTCATTGAAGCGTATGTATATGTATACTGTGCCGTGAAGGGAATGTGTATTGTACAATGTATAAAGAAAGTATATCTACTGTACCATGATAAATTGTATGTGTGTATATAATACTATGTATGTCCGAATTGCTATTATGGATGTGTATAGTGTGGCCTTGGTCGGTACGTCCATATTTGGATTACATTGTGCACTGATCTGCTGATGGTACGTCTGTATTGCTATTATGAGTGTATGCATTGTACAGTGATGGTACGTCTGTATTTCTATTACTGGTTTGTATATTTTGCCACGATGGGTACGTTTGTATTGCTGTGATTAGTGTATCTATTGTGCCGTGGGTACACAATGCATTGTGTATATTGCGCCATGATGATGTGTATAGTATCATGAAATGTACGTATATATTTTATGAATATTGCACAACGATTGTACGTCTATATTGTTCGAATATTGCGCAATGATGACACGTTTATATTGATATGATATATGTGTATATAATGACATGATGGGTACGACTTTATTGCTATTATGGGTGTGTTTTTTGTGCCGCGGTGAGAACAACTGTATTACTATGTTTGGTGTTTAAATTATGTCCTGATTATGCAATGATGGTACGTCTGTAATTCTATTATGGGTTTGTATATTATGCCGCGATGGGTACGTCTGTTTTGCTGTGATGAGTGTTTATTGTGCAATGGGTACATAATGCATTGTGTGTATATTGCACCATGATAATGTGTATAGTGTCATGAGGTGTACGTATATATTGTATGAATATTGCACAACGATGACACGTCTATAGTGTACGAATATTGCGCAATGATGGCACGTCTATATTGTACGAATATTGCGCAACGATGGCACGTCTATATTGATATGATAGATGTGTACATAATGACATAATGGGTACGTCTGTATTGCTGTGAAGGGTCCGTTTATAATATCATGGTGAGGACGTCTTATACTGTCATAATTGTGAATATAGGCACGTTTGTATTGCTATTATGGATGTGTGTATCTGCCATGGTGGTATGTAAATAATACCATGGTGAGTACGTTTGTATTGCTATCATGGATGTGTATATAACACCGTGGTGAGTACGTTTGTATTGCTATCATGGTGTGTATATAATACCATGGTGAGTACGTTTGTATTGCTATCATGGATGTGTATATAATACCATGGTGAGTACGTTTGAATTGCTATCATGGATGTGTATATAATACCATGGTGAGTACGTTTGTATTGCTATCGTGGGTGTGTATATAATACCATGGTGAGTACGTTTGTATTGCTATCGTGGATGTGTATATAATACCATGGTGAGTACGTCTGTATTGTTATCATGGATGTGTATATAATACCATGGTGAGTACGTTTGTATTGCTATCATGGGTGTGTATATAATACCATGGTGAGTACGTTTGTATTGCTTTCATGGATGTGTATATAATACCATGGTGAGTACGTTTGTATTGCTTTCATGGGTGTGTATATAATACCATGGTGAGTACGACTGCATTGCTATCACGGATGTGTATATAATACCATGGTGAGTACGTTTGTATTGCTTTCATGGGTGTGTATATAATACCATGGTGAGTACGTCTGCATTGCTATCATGGATGTGTATATAATACCATCGTGAGCACGTCTGTATTGCTATCATGGATGTGTATATAATACCATCGTGAGTACGTCTATATTGCTATCATGGATGTGTATATAATACCATTGTGAATACGTTTATATTGCTATCATGGGTGTGTATATAATACTATGGTGTGTACGTTTGTATTGCTATCATGGATGTGTATATAATACCATGGTGAGTACGTTTGTATTGCTATCATGGGTGTGTATATAATACCATGGTGAGTACGTCTGTATTGCTATCATGGGTATGTATATAATACCATGGCGAGTACGTCTGTATTATCATTGGTGTGTATACAATACCATGGCGAGTACGTCTGCATTGCTATCATGGGTGTGTATATAATACCATGGTGAGTACGTTTGTATTGCTATCATGGATGTGTATATAATACCATGGTGAGTACGTCTGTATTGCTATTATGGGTATGTATATAATACCATTGTGAGTACGTTTGTATTGCTATCATGGTTGTGTATATAATACCATGGTGAGTACGTCTGTATTGCTATCATGGGTGTGTATATAATACCATGGTGAGTACGTTTGTATTGCTATCATGGGTGTGTATATAATACCATGGTGAGTACGTCTGTATTGCTATCATGGGTGTGTATATAATACCATCGTGAATACGTCTGTATTCTATCATGGATGTGTATATAATACCATTGTGAATACGTTTGTATTGCTATCATGGGTGTGTATATAATACTATGGTGTGTACGTTTGTATTGCTATCATGGATGTGTATATAACACCATGGTGAGTACGTTTGTATTGCTATCATGGGTGTGTATATAATACCATGGTGAGTACGTCTGTATTGCTATCATGGATGTGTATATAATACCATGGTGAGTACGTCTGTATTGCTATCATGGATGTGTATATAATACCATAGTGAGTACGTTTGTATTGCTATCATGGATGTGTATATAATACCATGGTGAGTACGTTTGTATTGCTATCATGGATGTGTATATAATACCATGGTGAGTACGTCTGTATTGCTATCAAGGGTGTGTATATAATACCATGGTGAGTACGTTTGTATTGCTATCATGGATGTGTATATAATACCATGGTGAGTACGTCTGTATTGCTATCATGGATGTGTATATAATACCATGGTGAGTACGTCTGTATTGCTATTATGGATGTGTATATAACACCATGGTTAGTACGTCTGTATTGTTATCATGGATGTGTATATAATACCATGGTGAGTACGTTTGTATTGCTATCATGGGTGTGTATATAATACCATGTTAAGTACGTCTGTATTGCTATCATGGATGTGTATATAATACCATGGTGAGTACGTTTGTATTGCTATCATGGATGTGTATATAATACCATGGTGAGTACGTCTGTATTGCTATCATGGGTATGTATATAATACCATGGCGAGTACGTCTGTATTGTTATCATTGGTGTGTATATAATACCATGGCGAGTACGTCTGCATTGCTATCATGGATGTGTATATAATACCATGGTGAGTACGTTTGTATTGCTATCATGGATGTGTATATAATACCATGGTGAGTACGTCTGTATTGCTATTATGGGTATGTATATAATACCATTGTGAGTACGTTTGTATTGCTATCATGGTTGTGTATATAATACCATGGTGAGTACGTCTGTATTGCTATCATGGGTGTGTATATAATACCATGATGAGTACGTTTGTATTGCTATCATGGATGTGTATATAATACCATGGTGAGTACGTCTGTATTGCTATCATGGGTGTGTATATAATACCATCGTGAATACGTCTGTATTCTATCATGGATGTGTATATAATACCATTGTGAATACGTTTGTATTGCTATCATGGGTGTGTATATAATACTCTGGTGTGTACGTTTGTATTGCTATCATGGATGTGTATATAATTCCATGGTGAGTACGTTTGTATTGCTATCATGGGTGTTTATATAATACCATGGTGAGTACGTCTGTATTGCTATCATGGATGTGTATATAATACCATGGTGAGTACGTCTGTATTGCTATCATGGATGTGTATATAATACCATAGTGAGTACGTTTGTATTGCTATCATGGATGTGTATATAATACCATGGTGAGTACGTTTGTATTGCTATCATGGATGTGTATATAATACCATCGTGAGTACGTCTGTATTGCTATCAAGGGTGTGTATATAATACCATGGTGAGTACGTTTGTATTGCTATCATGGATGTGTATATAATACCATGGTGAGTACGTTTGTATTGTTATCATGGATGTGTATATAATACCATGGTGAGTACGTCTGTATTGCTATTATGGATGTGTATATAACACCATGGTTAGTACGTCTGTATTGTTATCATGGATGTGTATATAATACCATGGTGAGTACGTCTGTATTACTATTATGGGTATGTATATAATACCATTGTGAGTACGTTTGTATTGCTATCATGGTTGTGTATATAATACCATGGTGAGTACGTTTATATTGCTATCATGGGTGTGTATATAATACCACGGTGAGTACGTTTGTATTGCTATCATGGATGTTTATATAATACCATGGTGAGTACGTCTGTATAGCTATCATGGGTGTGTATATAATACCATGGTGAGTACGTTTGTATTGCTATCATGGGTGTGTATATAATACCATGGTGAGTACGTCTGTATTGCTATCATGGGTGTGTATATAATACCATAGTGAGTACGTCTGTATTGCTATCATGGGTGTGTATATAATACGATGGTGAGTACGTCTGTATAGCTATCATGGGTGTGTATATAGTACGTCTGTATTGCTATCATGGGTGTGTATATAGTACGTCTGTATTGCTATCATGGATGTGTATATACTACCATGGTGAGTACATCTGTATTGCTATCATGGGTGTGTATATAGTACGTCTGTATTGCTATCATGGGTGTGTGTATAGTACGTCTGTATTGCTATCATGGGTGTGTATATAATACCATTGTGAGTACGTTTGTATTGCTATCATGGGTGTGTATATAATACCACGGTGAGTACGTCTGTATTGCTATCATGGATGTGTATATAATACCATGGTGAGAACGTTTGTATTGCTATCATGGATGTGTATATAATACCATGATGAGTACGTCTGTATTGCTATCATGGGTGTGTATATAGTACGTCTGTATTGCTATCATGGATGTGTATATGATAGCATGGTGAGTACGTCTGTATTGCTATCATGGGTGTGTATATAGTACGTCTGTATTGCTATCATGGATGTGTATATAATACCATGGTGAGTACGTCTGTATTGCTATCATGGGTGTGTATATAGTACGTCTGTATTGCTATCATGGATGTGTATATGATACCATGGTGAGTACAACTGTATTGCTATCATGGGTGTGTATATAATACCATGGTGAGAAAGTATGTATTATTATCATGGGTGTGTATATAATACCATGGTGAATACGTTTGTATTGCTATCATGGGTGTGTATATAATACCATGGTGAGTACGTTTGTATTGCTATCATGGGTGTGTATATAATACCATGGTGAGTACGTTTGTATTGCTATCATGGATGTGTATATAATACCATGGTGAGTAAGTCTGCATTGCTATCATGGATGTGTATATAATACCATCGTGAGTACGTCTGTATTGCTATCATGGATGTGTATATAATACCATGGTGAGTACGTTTGTATTGCTATCATGGATGTGTATATAGTACCATGGTGAGTACGTTTGTAATGCTATCATGGGTGTGTATATAATACCATGGTGAGTACGTCTGTATTGCTATCATGGGTGTGTATATAATACCATTGTGAGTACGTTTGTATTGCTATCATGGATGTGTATATAATACCATGGTGAGAACGTCTGTATTGCTATTATGGGTGTGTATATAATACCATTGTGAGTACGTTTGTATTGCTATCATGGTTGTGTATATTATACCATGGTGAGTACGTTTGTATTGCTATCATGGGTGTGTATATAATACCATGGTGAGTACGTCTGTATTGCTATCATGGGTATGTATATAATACCATGGCGAGTACGTCTGTATTATCATTGGTGTGTATACAATACCATGGCGAGTACGTCTGCATTGCTATCATGGGTGTGTATATAATACCATGGTGAGTACGTTTGTATTGCTATCATGGATGTGTATATAATACCATGGTGAGTACGTCTGTATTGCTATTATGGGTATGTATATAATACCATTGTGAGTACGTTTGTATTGCTATCATGGTTGTGTATATAATACCATGGTGAGTACGTCTGTATTGCTATCATGGGTGTGTATATAATACCATGGTGAGTACGTTTGTATTGCTATCATGGGTGTGTATATAATACCATGGTGAGTACGTCTGTATTGCTATCATGGGTGTGTATATAATACCATCGTGAATACGTCTGTATTCTATCATGGATGTGTATATAATACCATTGTGAATACGTTTGTATTGCTATCATGGGTGTGTATATAATACTATGGTGTGTACGTTTGTATTGCTATCATGGATGTGTATATAACACCATGGTGAGTACGTTTGTATTGCTATCATGGGTGTGTATATAATACCATGGTGAGTACGTCTGTATTGCTATCATGGATGTGTATATAATACCATGGTGAGTACGTCTGTATTGCTATCATGGATGTGTATATAATACCATAGTGAGTACGTTTGTATTGCTATCATGGATGTGTATATAATACCATGGTGAGTACGTTTGTATTGCTATCATGGATGTGTATATAATACCATGGTGAGTACGTCTGTATTGCTATCAAGGGTGTGTATATAATACCATGGTGAGTACGTTTGTATTGCTATCATGGATGTGTATATAATACCATGGTGAGTACGTCTGTATTGCTATCATGGATGTGTATATAATACCATGGTGAGTACGTCTGTATTGCTATTATGGATGTGTATATAACACCATGGTTAGTACGTCTGTATTGTTATCATGGATGTGTATATAATACCATGGTGAGTACGTTTGTATTGCTATCATGGGTGTGTATATAATACCATGTTAAGTACGTCTGTATTGCTATCATGGATGTGTATATAATACCATGGTGAGTACGTTTGTATTGCTATCATGGATGTGTATATAATACCATGGTGAGTACGTCTGTATTGCTATCATGGGTATGTATATAATACCATGGCGAGTACGTCTGTATTGTTATCATTGGTGTGTATATAATACCATGGCGAGTACGTCTGCATTGCTATCATGGATGTGTATATAATACCATGGTGAGTACGTTTGTATTGCTATCATGGATGTGTATATAATACCATGGTGAGTACGTCTGTATTGCTATTATGGGTATGTATATAATACCATTGTGAGTACGTTTGTATTGCTATCATGGTTGTGTATATAATACCATGGTGAGTACGTCTGTATTGCTATCATGGGTGTGTATATAATACCATGATGAGTACGTTTGTATTGCTATCATGGATGTGTATATAATACCATGGTGAGTACGTCTGTATTGCTATCATGGGTGTGTATATAATACCATCGTGAATACGTCTGTATTCTATCATGGATGTGTATATAATACCATTGTGAATACGTTTGTATTGCTATCATGGGTGTGTATATAATACTCTGGTGTGTACGTTTGTATTGCTATCATGGATGTGTATATAATTCCATGGTGAGTACGTTTGTATTGCTATCATGGGTGTTTATATAATACCATGGTGAGTACGTCTGTATTGCTATCATGGATGTGTATATAATACCATGGTGAGTACGTCTGTATTGCTATCATGGATGTGTATATAATACCATAGTGAGTACGTTTGTATTGCTATCATGGATGTGTATATAATACCATGGTGAGTACGTTTGTATTGCTATCATGGATGTGTATATAATACCATCGTGAGTACGTCTGTATTGCTATCAAGGGTGTGTATATAATACCATGGTGAGTACGTTTGTATTGCTATCATGGATGTGTATATAATACCATGGTGAGTACGTTTGTATTGTTATCATGGATGTGTATATAATACCATGGTGAGTACGTCTGTATTGCTATTATGGATGTGTATATAACACCATGGTTAGTACGTCTGTATTGTTATCATGGATGTGTATATAATACCATGGTGAGTACGTCTGTATTACTATTATGGGTATGTATATAATACCATTGTGAGTACGTTTGTATTGCTATCATGGTTGTGTATATAATACCATGGTGAGTACGTTTATATTGCTATCATGGGTGTGTATATAATACCACGGTGAGTACGTTTGTATTGCTATCATGGATGTTTATATAATACCATGGTGAGTACGTCTGTATAGCTATCATGGGTGTGTATATAATACCATGGAGAGTACGTTTGTATTGCTATCATGGGTGTGTATATAATACCATGGTGAGTACGTCTGTATTGCTATCATGGGTGTGTATATAATACCATAGTGAGTACGTCTGTATTGCTATCATGGGTGTGTATATAATACGATGGTGAGTACGTCTGTATAGCTATCATGGGTGTGTATATAGTACGTCTGTATTGCTATCATGGGTGTGTATATAGTACGTCTGTATTGCTATCATGGATGTGTATATACTACCATGGTGAGTACATCTGTATTGCTATCATGGGTGTGTATATAGTACGTCTGTATTGCTATCATGGGTGTGTGTATAGTACGTCTGTATTGCTATCATGGGTGTGTATATAATACCATTGTGAGTACGTTTGTATTGCTATCATGGGTGTGTATATAATACCACGGTGAGTACGTCTGTATTGCTATCATGGATGTGTATATAATACCATGGTGAGAACGTTTGTATTGCTATCATGGATGTGTATATAATACCATGATGAGTACGTCTGTATTGCTATCATGGGTGTGTATATAGTACGTCTGTATTGCTATCATGGATGTGTATATGATAGCATGGTGAGTACGTCTGTATTGCTATCATGGGTGTGTATATAGTACGTCTGTATTGCTATCATGGATGTGTATATAATACCATGGTGAGTACGTCTGTATTGCTATCATGGGTGTGTATATAGTACGTCTGTATTGCTATCATGGATGTGTATATGATACCATGGTGAGTACGACTGTATTGCTATCATGGGTGTGTATATAATACCATGGTGAGAAAGTATGTATTATTATCATGGGTGTGTATATAATACCATGGTGAATACGTTTGTATTGCTATCATGGGTGTGTATATAATACCATGGTGAGTACGTTTGTATTGCTATCATGGGTGTGTATATAATACCATGGTGAGTACGTTTGTATTGCTATCATGGATGTGTATATAATACCATGGTGAGTAAGTCTGCATTGCTATCATGGATGTGTATATAATACCATCGTGAGTACGTCTGTGTTGCTATCATGGATGTGTATATAATACCATGGTGAGTACGTTTGTATTGCTATCATGGATGTGTATATAGTACCATGGTGAGTACGTTTGTAATGCTATCATGGGTGTGTATATAATACCATGGTGAGTACGTCTGTATTGCTATCATGGGTGTGTATATAATACCATTGTGAGTACGTTTGTATTGCTATCATGGATGTGTATATAATACCATGGTGAGTACGTCTGTATTGCTATTATGGGTGTGTATATAATACCATTGTGAGTACGTTTGTATTGCTATCATGGTTGTGTATATTATACCATGGTGAGTACGTTTGTATTGCTATCATGGGTGTGTATATAATACCATGATGAGTACGTTTGTATTGCTATCATGGATGTGTATATAATACCATGGTGAGTACGTCTGTATTGCTATCATGGGTGTATATATAATACCATGGTGAGTACGTTTGTATTACTATCATGGGTGTGTATATAATACCATGGTGAGTACGTCTGAATTGCTATCATGGGTGTGTATATAATACCATGGTTAGTACGTCTGTATTGCTATCATGGGTGTGTATATAATACGATGGTGAGTACGTCTGTATTGCTATCATGGGTGGGTATATAGTACGTCTGTATTGCTATCATGGGTGTGTATATAGTACGTCTGTATTGCTATCATGGATGTGTATATAATACCATGGTGAGTACATCTGTATTGCTATCATGGGTGTGTATATAGTACGTCTGTATTGCTATCATGGGTGTGTATATAGAACGTCTGTATTGCTATCATGGGTGTGTATATAGTACCATTGTGAGTACGTTTGTATTGCTATCATTGGTGTGTATATAATACCATGGTGAATACGTCTGTATTGCTATCATGGATGTGTATATAATACCATGGTGAGAACGTTTGTATTGCTATCATTGATGTGTATATAATACCATGGTGAGTACGTCTGTATTGCTATCATGGGTGTGTATATAGTACGTCTGTATTGCTATCATGGATGTGTATATGATAGCATGGTGAGTACGTCTGTATTGCTATCATGGGTGTGTATATAGTACGTCTGTATTGCTATCATGGATGTGTATATAATACCATGGTGAGTACGTCTGTATTGCTATCATGGGTGTGTATATAGTACGTCTGTATTGCTATCATGGATGTGTATATGATACCATGGTGTGTACGACTGTATTGCTATCATGGGTGTGTATATAATACCCTGGTGAGTACGTTTGTATTGCTATCATGGGTGTGTATATAATACCATGGTGAGAACGTTTGTATTACTATCATTGGTGTTTATATAATACCATGGTGAGTACGTTTGTATTGCTATCATGGGTGTGTATATAATACCATGGTGAGTACGTTTGTATTGCTATCATGCGTGTGTATATAATACCATGGTGAGTACGTTTGTATTGCTATCATGGATGTGTATATATTACTATGGTGAGTACGTTTGTATTGCTATCATGGATGTGTATATAATACCATGGTGAGTACGTTTGTATTGCTATCATGGGTGTGTATATAATACCATGGTGAGTACGTTTGTATTGCTATCATGGATGTGTATGTAATACCATGGTGAGTACGTTTGTATTGCTACCATGGATGTGTATATAATACCATGGTGAGTACGTTTGTATTGCTACCATGGGTGTGTATATAATACCATGGTGAGTACGTCTGTATTGCTATCATGGATGTGTATATAATACCATGGTGAGTACGTCTGTATTGCTATCATGGATGTGTATATAATACCATGGTGAGTACGTTTGTATTGCTATCATAGGTGTGTATATAATACCATGGTGAGTACGTTTGTATTGCTATCATGGGTGTGTATATAATACCATGGTGAGTACGTTTGTATTGCTATCATGGGTGTGTATATAATACCATGGTGAGTAAGTCTGCATTGCTATCATGGATGTGTATATAATACCATCGTGAGTACGTCTGTATTGCTATCATGGATGTGTATATAATACCATTGTGAATACGTTTGTATTGCTATCATGGGTGTGTATATAATACCATGGTGAGTACGTTTGTTTTGCTATCATGGATGTGTATATAATACCATTGTGAGTACGTTTGTATTGCTATCATGGGTGTGTATATAATACCATGGTGAGTACGTCTGTATTGCTTTCATGGATGTGTATATAATACCATGGTGAGTACGTCTGTATTGCTATCATGGATGTGTGTATAATACCATGGTGAGTACGTCTGTATTGCTATCAAGGGTGTGTATATTATACCATGGTGAGTACGTTTGTATTGCTATCATGGATGTGTATATAATACCATGGTGAGTACGTTTGTATTGCCATCATGGATGTGTATATAATACCATGGTGAGTACGTCTGTATTGCTATTATGGATGTGTATATAACACCATGGTGAGTACGTCTGTATTGTTATTCTGGATGTGAATATAATACCATGGTGAGTACGTTTGTATTGCTATCATGGGTATGTATATAATACCATGGTAAGTACGTCTGTATTGCTATCATAGGTGTGTATATATTACCATGGTGAGTACGTTTGTATTGCTATCATGGATGTGTATGTAATACCATGGTAAGTACGTCTGTATTGCTATCATGGGTGTGTATATAATACCATGGCGAGTACGTCTGTATTGTTATCATGGGTATGTATATAATACCATGGCGAGTACGTCTGCATTGCTATCATGGGTGTGTATATAACACCATGGTGAGTACGTCTGTATTGCTATCATGGATGTGTATATAATACCATGGCGAGTTCGTTTGTATTGCTATCATAGATGTGTATATAAAACCATGGTCAGTACGTTTGTATTGCTATCATGAGTGTGTATATAATACCATGGCGACTACGTCTGTATTGTTATCATGGGTGTGTATATAATACCATGGCAAGTACGTCTGCATTGCTATCATGGGTGTGTATATAATACCATGGTGAGTACGTCTGTATTGCTATCATGGATGTGTATATAATACCATGGCGAGTACGTTAGTATTGCTATCATAGATGTGTATATAATACCATGGCGAGTACGTTTGTATTGCTATCATGGATGTGTATATAATACCATGGCGAGTATTTGTGTATTGCTATCATGGGTGTGTATATAGTACATGATTGGCACGTTTGTATTGCAATCATGGATGTGTATACGATACCATTGTGAGTACGTCTGTATTGCTATCATGGGTGTGTATATAATACCATGGTGAGAACGTTAGTATTGCTATCATAGATGTGTATATGATACCATGGTGAGTACGTTTGTATTGCTATTATGGATGTGTATATAATACCATGGTGAGTACGTCTGTATTGCTATTATGGATGTGTTTATAATACTATGGCGAGTACGTCTGTATTGCTATCATGGGTGTGTATATAATACCATGGCGAGAATTTGTATTGCTATCACGGATTAGTATATAGTACATGATAGGCACGTTTGTTTTGGTATTATGGGTGTGTGTATGTGCCATGGTTGTGTGTATATAATACCATGATGAGAAGGACTTTTTTTTTATCCCCTTTGTTAATATTTCACCACCCACTTTTGTTACTTAACATGTTTGGTTTTATAATCGGGGTGATTATGAGAAAATGAACGAATTGAAATCAATTTTAACTGGGATTTTTGAACACATGTTCTGTAGACATGGCACGTAAGCGTTTTACTGAATCTATTTTAGCTTTAATGCAATCTTGTATTCCTTCTAAAGAAGTATAAATTCGACCAAATGACAAACCATGGTATGACTCAGAAATAAGACGACATTCAGGACAACGTGACAGACAAAAGACAAAGGCCGTAAGGACTCAACAGACAGGAGCATAGACAAAATACAAACAATTAAGGAATAAAGATAATAATTTTAAAACTCATGCTAAAGAACAATATTTTAATAATATGAAAAACATTGTTTTGGATGCGAATGTGTCAAATTCTAAATTATATTGGAAACTACTCAAATAGTTTATTAAGACTAACAAAAACTCAGAAATAATTCCTCCACTTAAATATAGATCTGTTAATGGTGAGGATTCAGTCTATTTTAATGATACAGGTAAAGCTAACTTCTTAAACGACTATTTCGTCTCCATTTCAACAATAGATGTAATGCCTCTGTTTAAAAAAGGTCAAACAAACTAGCCATCTAATTATCGGCCATTATCTTTATTTAGCTGTGTTGGTAAATTTATGAAAAGAGTTTTCTACAAACATATTTATAATTTTCTGATTGAAAATAAACTAATTTACAAATTGCAATCTGGATTTCTTAAGGGACATTCGACAGTTTACCAACTCATAGACATCTATAACCAAATTGCTCAAGGATTGTATTCCAGACAATATACTTGTATGATCTGTTGTGATGTATCAAAGGTGTTTGACCGAGTTTGGATCAAAAGTATATTATTCAAGTTAAGTCAAAATGGAATAAGAGGAGATATATTGAAATGGATCGAAAGTTTTTTAGTGAAACAGAAAAAAAAAAATTGTTCAAGTGTGTCAAATATTAAGGAAACATCTGCTGGTGTTTCCCAGGGTTTGGTCTTAGGTCCTTTATTTTTTTGTGTACAATAACGATATCGCAGAACATTTTTTAAGCATAACTCGTATTTTTGCAGACGATACATCGCTTGCATCTACAGCTTCTAACTTACCAAATTAAGAAAGTATTCTTTATCACGATCTTACTATCATACCGCAGTGGTCCAAGCAGTGGTTAGTAAATTTTAACCCGAACAAAACAGAAGCAATTATGTTCACACTAAATGAAAATGTTTCTTATCTATTTTTAATATTTGATAATGTCCCAGTTAAATTTGATGATCACCACACACATTTAGCATAACTTTTAGTCATAATGCAAAATGGCACCACCATATAGATAACATTGTAAATTCGGCTTGTAAGATTTTGGGAATGACACGTAAAATTAAATTCCTGTTAAATAGAAAATCACTCAACCAAATATACATTTCATTTCTCAGACCCACTCTAGAGTATGCATCAGTTGTTTGGGATGGTTGCACTCATTACGAAAAGGACAAATTGGAGAAAGTACAAAATGAAGCAGCGCGTATTTTTCAGGATTAACTTGTTCAGTGTCTATTCCAAAATTGTATACCGAAATCGGATGGCTGTCTTTGTCACAGTGAGAGAGAGAGAGAGAGAGAGAGAGAGAGAGAGAGAGAAGAAAATATCGAAAATTAATAACAGCATATAAAATTAAAACTGGCTTGTTACCAGACTTAATCTTCAGTCTTAATAATCTTACCATCTTAATAATTTTATTTCTTGAAACAATAGGTGTTAATTTACCATACAACCTTAGAAATGCATCTGATTACATAGTTCCAAATATGAGAACACAATTATATGCAAATTCATTGATTCCCTCGTGTATTTCTTATTGGAACACCCTTCCTCAACACGTACGTTGCTCAGAATCATTAACGTCCTTTAAACGTACTTTAGTCACCAATTTCTTGAACAACCAGTGCCACAGTATTACCTTACTAGTAATAAAAAGTTATCTTTAAATCACACACGCATAAGAAATGGGTGTAGTAATTTAGGTTTTGATAAATTTACAAATCGATTAACAATATGTTCACACGTCGATTTCATCCTCTCAGTCATCATACTTTACTGTTCGGTAAAGACACTTATACTGACGATGAAAAATATTTATATTCACATCTGTGCAACAATTTATCGAAGACTCAAACGATTTGATATTATTTAACTAAACAATATATGTGCATAAAAACTCGACCTGATGACGATTCTTCTAATTATAGGGTATATTTAGATTACCTTATTATTATATCATACAACCATTATTTCCAATTTTGTTTTTCTTTCTTTCTAAATCTCTATAATAGTTATCTAATATCTTAATCAAATTGTTTTATTTATAATATGTACAGTTGTTTATCTGTAAGTGTCATTTTGAGTATTTGTAATTCATTTTGTGTATGGAAGGGCCGTAACTAATGTTGGTAGACCTTGTTGCCCAACCCTTTTGCTTATATATGTACATATATATGTTAAAAAGCAATTAAATATGTTTAAACTATAAAAATTAAATTATAGAACCGGTTACCTGTTTCTCGTGTGTAGGTACATTTGTATTATTGTGCACTGTATATAACGATGTTGTCGTTGGGAGCCGAATGCCGCGGATAAATGTCATTTAATACTTATATAATACATTTTTAATCATATATAATAGTTATCATTTTAACTACAATATATACATATTTTTGATATCATCGTTAAAAGCCACAAAACTTCTTTTTGTTTTAGGGTGGGTAGGGAGGGGTGGTATAATTGAATGGTGACTAAGGAATTAATTTATAGTAAAGAAACGCGACGGTTAAAACGTGGTATAAAACTATTGTTAGCTCTGAGCACGGCTGCTAAAGTATCGCCCAAAACTATTACGTCACAATTTATTTTTAGCTCGCCGGGACGAACTCCAAGGAGTGCTATTGCCATGACCCCGGCGTCGTCGTCGGCGTCTGTAGACACCCAGGTTAAACTTTTGCGTTTAAGTTTAAGATATCTATGCAACCACTCATTGGACGTGAATGAAACTTCCCATGTGTGTTCACCATTATCAATGGAACACACACAGGCAAGAACCATAACTCTGGATTGTATTTTGGCACAGTTATGGCCCTTTTTGGCTTTGTTGTGTTCTTACAACTCTTGTTAAATTGATAGAGTGGTCTAACAACGACAATGTAAGTGAAAAGTCACTGTATTCTATCAGTGCAAATGCTGAATACTGTTGGATTTACAAAAGTGTTTGACAAATATATGGATATATGAGACTTGACGGTCAGGTACATTTTTATAGTTAGTATTCATTTCGCCGTTACCTACGGAAATAGGCAAAACAAATCAAATGTTAAGGTAAATATGTACATTGCACCTTTTCAAACACACGTACGGATGTGTCATCAATTCAAGATGTGACTTGAATTATAAACAAAGAAGGTCATTCTTATTTTTTTCAATTTCATTTCAACAAAATCAGTACTTTAACACATATGAACCGATTACACTAACAACCGATGTCAGTTAAACATATATTAAATGTTCACAAACTTGCGTTTATAATGGCGTTATGTGCGATATTGCAGGGGCGAGTTGGGGTAGGGGAGGGGTCTCCAACAAAGATTTTAATAATGTGTTCTGTGATCAATTACTTGTGTTAATGAATTTTGAAATATATCATCAGCCTTATAAACAACCGTACGTGTACGTTTGGACGGGTCAGAATTATAAGGTCAACTAATCAAGTGTGAAACACACACAAAAAAGCGCCAGATAAATGGAGATATAACAGTGTCCCACATTGTACATTTTACATTAAATTTATGTTTTATTTATTACAATTTTACACATATATGTTCAAAATAGTATTTATTTTACAACTAAATATTCTCTTCTCTGCCTGGCTGTAAGTGTGAATCTGATAGCTATTATGCATGTATTGTGAATGTGAAAGTGCATCCTTCTTCTCTGCCTGGGTGTAAGTGGGAGTCTCATGGTGACTGTGTATGCTTTATGAGTGTGATAGTACATCCTTCATATCTGCCTGGGTGTAAGTGGGAATCTGATGGTTATATGAAAGTATTTAAGTGTGATAGTACATTCTTCATCTCTGCCTGGACGTAAGTGTGAACCTGATGGTTACTATGTATGTATTGTGAGTGTCATAGTACATACTTCTTCTCTGTCTGGGTGTAAGTTGGAATCTGATTGTTACTGTGTATGTATTGTAAGTGTCATTGTACATCCTTCTTCTGTACCTGGGTTTAAGTCTGAATACGATTGTAACTATGTATGTATTGTAAGTGTGATAGTACGTCGTGCTTCCCTGCCTTGGTGTAAGTAAGATCTGATGTGTATGTAATGTAAGTGTGATAATACATTCTTTCTTCTCTGCCTGGGTGTAAGTGGGAATCTGATGGCTACTGTGTAAGTATTATTAATTTAAATAAGATATCCTTCTTCTGGGCCTGGGTGTAAATGGAAATCTGATTGTTACTATGTATGTATTATGATTTTTTTAGAACTTCCCTTTTCTCTGCCAGGGCGTAAGTTTGAATCTGATTGTTACTACGTATGTATTATGAGTGTGATAGTGCATCCTTCTTCTCTGTCTGCGTGTAAGTGTGAACCAAGATGGTTAGTATATATGTATTGTCAGTGTAATATTACATGTTCTTTTCATCCTGGATGTAAGTTTGTATCTAAAGGGTACTATTTATGTATTTCGGATGTAATAGTACATCCTTCTTCTCTGCCTGAGTGTAATTGTGAATCGTTTGACCCATATGCTAACACGTGATGTAGACTTGCATGTGACATTTCCTACAAACAATGCATCATTGCTGTACTAAAATCCTACTTGGCTCAGTTGTTTGTCTCCTGGTGTAATCTTTTCAAAACTGGAGACAACCAGATATCTCAATAGACTTGGTCGAAGCTGTTGACGACTCCGGTGGGTCAGATTGTCATTCAATGCGCATTATTTCAATAGTGTTCAAACATACTGTCTGCAAATAATGATGAATTCACGTACGTATGGATTTACCGCAATTAGCATTCATTACTTTACATGTATACATGCCAATTTTTATAAGATATTAAAAGTGTCCACGAACTGTCCGATCACTCTTTTGTAGTATTTCTCACAACACCTATGGTTATTTAGTTAACTATCACATGTTATTAATTTTAAAAAAGTACTTACCATTTATTCATACTATATCACATATCTACTCATTCAACAGGAACCACAGTTGTATTATCAATTTTTTAAAAAAAAGTCCACCAATTGTAAAACAGTGTGGATAAATATCAAAGGTGATATATTGCTTTCATGCATAGCTGTTAAGTATATTTTTACCTGGGTTATAGAGAATACCATATTATCAACTTTATCAGGCGAGGCTTAGAAAAAAACAGGACGAGGCTCTGTCCAGGCCAAAATGTATAAGTATACATAACGACGTCATGAAGTATACACAATGACGTCATGTGCCTGATAAACATGCAATTACATGATCATTGGCATGATAATGATATTAATATCTCACCCTAGAGTCGAGATAAGATTCTCGCGCTTTGACGGTATCATCATCCAGATGACGTAACGTATAAAGTTATGACGTAAATCATGTAATGAAACGTCTTCAAAGTGATCGTCGTTATAATAATTTATTATTATAATTTTAATTTAAGATGAAATAACTATTGAATGTATGTGGTATACCAGAAAATAATCATTCACAGCTTTTTCTGATAGGATAGAAAAGTATGTCCCTTGGGATAACTGTTTTTACGGGAACGAGGGACGGAATTTTCTATCTGGACCTCTGACCCATGTAAGATTCTTATAATCTATATATAACCCAGACTCAAAAAACACGTTATTTTAGAATATCATGTGACCTCGTTATATGTCATTATTTGTAATGCAGAGGCTTTTATTTTCTTCATTCAAAAACACAAACATGTAATTATTGAACCATTGATAAAGAACTTTACATCAAAGAAGTATTCATGAATGAGCCATATGTCATTCAAGCAAGCTTATTAGTACATACTACTGGATGTAACATTTTAAACGAACGTTACTGATAACTAAATTGCAGTAAACATATCTTGAAAAAACTGATGAGACAAGCGAGGAAGTTCATCTGTATCAGCTTAATTTACCAGCTGTATGAGTTACTGAAACGTGTAGTTAGGAAAATATGTGATTTGCCAGTTGTCCAGTTGCATCGAGTATGGCGGTTGACAGAACTGTAAGAGGAATTTTATATGTGAATATCTCAAAGACTATAATAAAATAATTATGGAATGTTTCTGTAACTGCCTGTCTTAAAGCCTCGAGTTAATATGCTTGGAAATGCTTTTCAGAAGGTTTAACCCACGACTATGTACGCTAGGATATTGTGTCAGTCTGGTTTCGTGGGCAGGAACTTCTTTTGATTACTTAATCATTGTTTCCTATTTGTTGTTTTATTTTTTGTGTAACCTTATGAACATGTGTTTCCTCATTATAAATAATAGAAATGTTTATATGCCTGTGTGTTTGATCCTGTTCGTATCAGGCCAAAGTACTCATGTGTGGTGCAAATGAATTGTACTTGATTTGTGAAAATATTCTCTTTACTCGTCACATGAATAGTAAAGTTTTAAAACGAATGAAGACATTTTATTTAATTATAATGAGCCCTTAATTAACTGTTTGTTTGAAAAAAGAATCTGTATATAAAAAAAGTGTCTGCATAATCATGATCATGGTTTTATAACCGGCTGTTGTTTTAAATCATTACATGTTCCGGCCTGTAAGTGTTTAAGTAAACTGTGACGTGAAAATACTATAAGAATTTGGTAACGGGAGACTACTCCTGATTGGACTACCCCACTCGGCACTATTTTACTTTGGCGGCATGTTTTAAAGCTATCTCTACCAGTATCGGTCATGTGTTACTATTTGCACGCACTATTTATAAATCTTAACTATAATCCGGGATACAGGTGTTTTAAAGAATAGTTTTAAAAAATGATTGTTTATATACCTGACACAGCCGATAATTACATCTTCCCATTATTCGTTATCATAATGAATGACCGGTTTACTGAAATCGGTTTGTCCAACCTTTAAAGTGGTTCCGTTTATCATCACATTCTACCATTAAATACGAAAGATGTGACAATTAAATCTTTGTTGACATAGACAGTAACTAACACTTTCTGATTCAAATTGACCCTTTTCTGAAAAGGTAAAAACTATTGATATTTGTAACTGCTGTGCTTGTGATGTTCATTGAGTATCATTTAAATGATCGGCATGGTCGTTTTATATTGATACAATAAGAAATTCAAGCTAGCATTCCTATTTGTAGATTATATATGCTTTCAATCTGGCTGAATTCAGTCATTTACATTACATGTGGTTATAGGTTTCACTTAATATTTTTGCTAGATAATTAATTGAACTTGTATCATTTAAAAGTGAAATGAGCACTATCAAATAAAAGTTAATCCTGATGAAATGGTTGGCTGAATTCAGGCAAACTTTAGTTGAGTCAACACGAATTACAAGTTGATTTAATTGTAACAACCATTGAAATTCTAGGCAAAACACTGAGCGCATAGGCCTAATTTGGAAATCCTTTGTCTTTGGCCTATCTATATCAATATCGTTATGGCAATACGGACTGAGTGAATATATAGTAAACCATTTAGGCATTTTGAATAAAAGTCTTTTGTTTTGTCAATTTTAACATTTTGAAAATCCTGATACACTTCCATTTAACAGTGTTGTGTTAGAAATGTAGTGTATTATGGTATCTTTGTTCGAAATAGCAGTGTAAATGAATAAAAGTGCAAATAGAATACTCTTGCACACATTTTTTATTTTATATGCAAAAATTGATATTTTAATTCATGTGTGTGTGTGTGGATGAAACTCCTACAAACTAAATGTTTAATGCAGTACCAGCGGTATAGAATATTATACATTTCTTTATGGATTAAAAATTGTTACGCACTGAAGTTAAATATAGCGTTGTTATTAATCGGGTGTGTTGTTAGTAGTTTATTTAACTTTGGTTGTTAAACAATTTCTTACAACTTAGATAAATCACCCTCGAAATCGTCCGTAACAGAATCAGTTCTAAGCACATGTAAATATAGTGTCTTCCTTAAGAACACCACGCATACATGTGGCCTGTGCGAGGGATCGAACACATGACCCTTCGATCAGGTTTTGAAGTTCTTCCCCTGCACCACACGCTCCACAAAAAATATGGAATATATCATATTAATTTCAAAAGAATATATTAATAAATAAGTGTTGTGAATTTCAAATACAATAAGTGCACAGTTTTACAAACCTACCATGGAAGTTTGAACTGACATATAACTTCTTGAATATTGTTGTTTTACTTTAGACATGCAATAATGTAATGTGATAACCAGTAGTGGGGGCGGGAATAATAATCCAACTGTATGATTTAGAAAAAGTTCAAAGGTTAGTACAATTAGTTTAGTTTAAACTGATTTATTTTAGCTCGATTACGATGAAAGCTCAGAGCTTATATGAAACCGCTTTCGAGTCCGCTTCATGGGTAGAACCAGTACTGAGTGTTGTTTTATGAGATGCGTCGGGTCGAGCTGGGGATCGAACCCACAACTTCTGGCGTGAACGGCCAACACTCTATCCGTTAGGCTACCGCCCCGCTGATGCAATTAATACACTTGCATCAGTCCATTATCAGACTGATAAACAATATATATAAATAATGATTAATAATAAGTTGAAACATGTGTTGTTTAGAATATACAATTAATAATGACTATGGCAAGTGTAAACATTTGTCTTTCTTGAAACATAAAATAAACCCGATTATTTATATGTTCTTTCGCCTTAAATACAAACAGGATATGTTATGCTGTGCATACAGAAAGGTATATGATATAGAAAGATTAGTAGTATAACTGATGTAAATGGTGCTCAACCCAGTCAATTACATGAACTGTGCTGATAGCAAATAGGGTGTTCAAGCATTCAGTAGCGGGAGGGAGTAAATGTTAGGTAGCCAATGAGGCCTCCAAACAAATTATATAATAAATCGGTGAAATGAAGGTCAGCATATTCAATTAGTCAGTGCATAAATAGTATCCACAGAATAAGAGAAAGTGAAACTACTTGAACAACAATATGGAAGATAATGTTATAGAATATTTGCTAATGACAGCCTCTTCAAATGTATGTAGGGGAATATCATATTGATAGTTATACTATTCAGAAGCCAAGTGGGGAAATATATTCACGGTGAGAGTTAGCGAAGAATGTTCTTGTAGTTGACGGAACCCATCGTCTTCAGGCTATAAGGCATAGTACCACCATTGCAAAAAGGAAGTGCTTCCGTGGGGTAGTCTCATGATGGCGGTTATAAATAATCCTCATTTCTTCTTCTTTAAAAATGCATTTTCCTTATTTTAATGCTCATTTTTTTTATTTGAATGGCATTATTGATGTATTTTGAACATTTTGATAGTACTTAGTAAAGTTTCCTTATAGGCATAGTACCACCATTGCAAAAAGGAAGTGCTTCCGTGGGGTAGTCGCATGATGGCGGTTATAAATAATCCTCATTTCTTCTTCTTTAAAAATGCATTTTCCTTATTTTAATGCTCATTTTTTTTATTTGAATGGCATTATTGATGTATTTTGAACATTTTGATAGCATTGTCATGTTTGAATTGTGAATTTAGAAAAACAAATTGATGCTTGGAAACTGGGGTATGAATACATGATTTCGAAAGTCTACTTTCACTTTGTCACCAGTGTACAGACTGAGCAGAAAAAAAAATCTCTTATATGACACATGACCCCTACTTTTTTCATCATATTTTGATAGTGCAGAGGTTGACAAACATTAAAATGTAGGTTTCACTTCTTTCATTTGGGATTCTCTATGAATGACAAGCTTTCAAACTTTTATTATTTACTATAGAATAAAGAAAAAAAATCAATGCTGGGGTTTCACCTATAAGAGAGACTTGAGTGAAATGGGGGATGATTTTCCAAAATGTTAATTGTAGGTAAAATAACCTCTTTTTTTACACTCTTATAGTCTTAAATGACAAATTGGAGACATTTGCTTCATAAAAAACAACATTTTGGCAAGTTTATGCCTCAATTTAAGCATATGTGTGCATATCTACATAGAAATTTCATGAAAAATCACAAAATTTTGAATTTTTTTTATTTTGGATGATTGAAATGTGGGATTTTTAGCATGTACATTGTATTGAATAATGTATTTTTGTAAGATAATGTCTTCAGTGTATCATGAGATTATTTTGGTGTAATAATTTTAGTGGAATTAGGTAAAAAAATTATTTCTTTGGTAAAATTAGTCAAACACATAAAAATTGCATGTCAGTCAACATCTCGCGCCTGTATATAATGATCATGTAAAAAGGGTTATTTTGACAAAAGTTTCAGTATTTAATGCCTGCAACTTGGCAGTATTACTTCAAATTGATAGTACTTAGTAAAGTTTCCTTATAGGCATAGTACCACCATTGCAAAAAGGAAGTGCTTCCGTGGGGTAGTCGCATGATGGCGGTTATAAATAATCCTCATTTCTTCTTCTTTAAAAATGCATTTTCCTTATTTTAATGCTCATTTTTTTTATTTGAATGGCATTATTGATGTATTTTGAACATTTTGATAGTATTGTCATGTTTGAATTGTGAATTTAGAAAAACAAATTGATGCTTGGAAACTGGGGTATGAATACATGATTTCGAAAGTCTACTTTCACTTTGTCACCAGTGTACAGACTGAGCAGAAAAAAAAATCTCTTATATGACACATGACCCCTACTTTTTTCATCATATTTTGATAGTGCAGAGGTTGACAAACATTAAAATGTAGGTTTCACTTCTTTCATTTGGGATTCTCTATGAATGACAAGCTTTCAAACTTTTATTATTTACTATAGAATAAAGAAAAAAAATCAATGCTGGGGTTTCACCTATAAGAGAGAC
Source organism: Panopea generosa (assembly GCA_029582155.1). Lineage (NCBI taxonomy): Eukaryota > Metazoa > Mollusca > Bivalvia > Adapedonta > Hiatellidae > Panopea > Panopea generosa. Next base: position 8,200,789 of record CM055911.1, read on the forward strand.
TTGAGTGAAATGGGGGATGATTTTCCAAAATGTTAATTGTAGGTAAAATAACCTCTTTTTTTACACTCTTATAGTCTTAAATGACAAATTGGAGACATTTGCTTCATAAAAAACAACATTTTGGCAAGTTTATGCCTCAATTTAAGCATATGTGTGCATATCTACATAGAAATTTCATGAAAAATCACAAAATTTTGAATTTTTTTTATTTTGGATGATTGAAATGTGGGATTTTTAGCATGTACATTGTATTGAATAATGTATTTTTGTAAGATAATGTCTTCAGTGTATCATGAGATTATTTTGGTGTAATAATTTTAGTGGAATTAGGTAAAAAAATTATTTCTTTGGTAAAATTAGTCAAACACATAAAAATTGCATGTCAGTCAACATCTCGCGCCTGTATATAATGATTATGTAAAAAGGGTTATTTTGACAAAAGTTTCAGTATTTAATGCCTGCAACTTGGCAGTATTACTTCAAATTGATAGTACTTAGTAAAGTTTCCTTATAGGCATAGTACCACCATTGCAAAAAGGAAGTGCTTCCGTGGGGTAGTCGCATGATGGCGGTTATAAATAATCCTCATTTCTTCTTCTTTAAAAATGCATTTTCCTTATTTTAATGCTCATTTTTTTTATTTGAATGGCATTATTGATGTATTTTGAACATTTTGATAGCATTGTCATGTTTGAATTGTGAATTTAGAAAAACAAATTGATGCTTGGAAACTGGGGTATGAATACATGATTTCGAAAGTCTACTTTCACTTTGTCACCAGTGTACAGACTGAGCAGAAAAAAAAATCTCTTATATGACACATGACCCCTACTTTTTTCATCATATTTTGATAGTGCAGAGGTTGACAAACAATAAAATGTAGGTTTCGGTTCTTTCATTTGGGATTCTCTATGAATAACAAGCCTTCAAACTTTTATTATTTACTATAGAATAAAGAAAAAAAATCAATGCTGGGGTTTCACCTATAAGGCGAACAAAGGAAATAGCTTGAAGCTATATTGTTAACAGTGTCCTTTGTCATATTTACACACAATTGACAAGAGACGAAGCTTTAATGCTTGGCGTAAACAACAATATACACAATAACAATGTTAATGTCATGACTGAAGGTGTGCCTATTTAGAAGGATATCAGGATTAACTTTTATTTGATAATGCCCATTTCACTTTTAAATGATACAAGTTCAATTAATTATTCAGCAAGAATATTAAGTGAAACCTTTAACTACATGTAATGTTAATGACTGAATTCAGCCAGATTGAAAGCAAATAGGCATGCTAGTTTGAACGTTTTATTGTTATTAAAATAAAACGACCATACCGATCATTTAAATGATACTCAATGCACAGAAGTTACAAACATCTATAGTTTTGACCTTTTCAGAAAAGGGTCAATTTGAATCAGAACATGTAATACGCTACCGTATCCGTATTTTTTGAAAAATAATTTAATTTTCGATAAAATAACAGTTTTGACATATTACAATTAAAATGGATAGGATTATTTTTCGCTACCATGCCTAACATCGCAATAATCACAAACCCATGAATATATTGTACATCTATCTCGCACATAATTTATTTCACAGCCCCAATGGAATGGTTATGTCTATCTATTGATGCATTGAAACAGAAACAGTCTGTCAATTATTGGATGCATTTGTTAGCTCAACTCTCAATTACGCCTGCGAAATATGGGGATTTTCGAAATCTAAAGAAATCGAAAGAATACATTTGATCTTTTGTAAATATTTGTTAAATGCTAAAACTTCAACATTTAATATGGGAGTATATGGAAAGTTAGGTAGATATCCCTTGTATATAAATAGATATGTTCGTATGATTAAATACTGGACCAAAATTTTTAATAATAAAGGTGGTAAGAATTGGGTTAACGACATCAAATGTCCACTGGAAGATTATCGATTTTCATATATATGGTCAAGTACTGATGACGATAATTTGTTAAAATTTAATTTGTTTTTTAAAGAAAGCGATTTAGATAATTTTAAACAAAAATAGTTTAAAGAAATCGAAAACAGATATAAGATAAAAACTACTTTTGAATTCGAAAACTATCTAGATAGGCTTCCAAGAAAATTGAGAATTCCAATGACAAGAATAAAACTACCATCACATCGGTTAAAAATTTAAACCGGCCGTTATGCTCAGAGCAGAATGTAACGTAATTTGCGTTATTGTATTTTATGTAACTTCAACGACATAGAAGATGAATATCATTTTCTGTTAATATGTTATATCTATCAGAATATTCGTTAAAGTTTTATTAAATCATATTATTACAAACGGCCAAACATGTTATAATGTATAGATTTAATGCAATGTAAGAAGTATTCAGTTTTATTAAATCATTGTAAATATTTTTATCAAGCTTTTGGTGTTCGTAAATCCTTGTATAATCAAAATGCATAATGTTTTCATCTATCTATTTGTGTTGATCTATTCAAGTATATAATAACAAAGTGTGTTAAATAGGTTATTTTTATTTGTCCAACCTCAAAAGAAAATATTTGATAAAAAGGTATTTAGATGACGTCATAAATTATATTTAATTTAATTGAATCTAACATTATTGATTATTTGTCTATTATCTACGTGTCATGTGTTGCATTTATTATTTGAATTTGGATGTAATAAAAAACATTATATGTTTTAATTACTGAATAAAATTATTTGAATCTTGAAAAAAAAATCTATTTACTTATAATATTTACTTCCGCCGGAAGTTGGTACCGGTCATGAAGAAGGCTAAGCAAGACGGGCACGAAGCGTTCATAAACATTGATAAACTGTACATTGATAACCATTTGTACAGAGGACATTTAAACTAGGACTCATGTGTGAGTGTTTTAACGTGTTTATCTTGGAACATTGAAGGACTTTCAGTAGCAAAAAGATCTTGTGAAGAGTTTGTGAATATTTTATCTAAATATGACGTAATTTGTTTAAGTGAAACTTGGTCAAACAAACATACTAATATTGATTTAAATGGTTATAGTAATCCAATTCATTCTTACCGTAAATATCAACATAGGAGAGCAAAGCGCTCGAGTGGCGGTGTTATTATTTATATAAAAGATAGCATAAGAAAAAGTGTAAAATTAATTAAAAATGATGTCGATTATTTGGTTTGGTTAAAATTTGATAAAACGTTTTTCCATATTGAAAGTGATATTTATTTAGCTGTTGTGTATATAGCTCCAGAAAGTTCACCTATCCATAATATTTATGATATTGACATTTTTAGACAAATTGAAAATGATATTAATATTTTTAAAGATAAGGGCGCTATTTATGTGACAGGGGACACCAATTCACGGGTTGGCCGTAAAAATGATTTTATTGACAATGATCGTATCCTTGACGACGATGACGTATATGACATTGACACCCCATTACACCTGACTACATGTGATTTTAGCTCAAATCGTTTTGGTGATTGTTTAATTGATCTTTGCAAGTCGACCAATATACGTATTGTTAACGGACGGTTACACAACGATAAGAATGTAGGTAAACTAACATGCATGACTTATAATGGAGTGAGTACAGTCGATTATCTATTGACTTCATATGAAAATTTTAATCATTTGTCCGACTTTGAGGTACTTGATTTCAATAGTTTTTCAATCATGCACCAATAGCATTTTCCTTTAACACAATGACAAATTTACAGTATACAAAACATACTACAAGAACGTTTTATAGATGGGATGATAAACATAAATTAGATTTTTTAAACGATATCACGGACGATATTCAAACTCTCGAACAGACGTTAACAACCGAGATTTCCGTTGGCAGTAACGTTGATGTTTTGGTTAATATTTTTACTGAATTTTTGACTGTAAGAGGAAACAAGTATTTTAAACAAACTTCAAAACTTAAACACCATTATTTTATGTGCAAGGATGAAACCAAACAAAAATGGTATAATAATGAATGTAAACAAAAAAAAGATATTTATAAAAACGCAGTTTACGAATTTAATTTAAATAAAACTGAAAATAATAGATTAAATATTTATGAAGCAAAACGGGATTATAAATATTGCTGTCGTAAGATAAAAAATAATTTTAATAGAGATTTTAGTAAAAAGATGAACGATATGAGAAGGAAAAGCGCGCAAGAATTTTGGAAAATATTTAAAACAAAACCTTTACAACCTTAGGGCGAAAATATTTCAAAAAATGATTTTTACTCACATTTTAAAAATTTAGCATCAATTTCAGAGTTGGAAGAAAATGAAGAGTGTACAGATTTTTTAAATAATTTCCAAGCCAATATTGATGGTGATAGTACTTTTAGTGAATTAGATATTCCAATTTCTATTTCAGAAATAACTGCAGCTTCCAAACTGTTAGGTACTAATAAAGCTTGTTCATTTGATAATATTTTATATGAATATTACAAGGAAAATATACAAGTCATAGCGCATTCTTTGGAAATACTATTCAATCGTATTTTAAATACTCAAACATTTCCATTGTCATGGTCTACTGGCGTTATTATACCACTATATAAACGAGGAGAATCATCGGACCCAAATAATTACAGGGGAATAACATTAATAAGCTGCTTTGCAAAGCTTTTTACCGTTATATTAAATGAGCGTTTAAAAAAATGGTCTTCACAAAATGACATTCTAACGGACTCGCAATTTGGTTTTAAACCTAATTATAGTATCGTGGATGCAATATTTATATTGAACTCACTCATTGAACAGCATTTACGTAATAAGAAGAAATTGTACTGTTGCTTCGTGGATTATTTAAAAGCATATGATTTACTAAATCGTAATTGCTTGTGGTTTAAAATTATCAAATCAGGTATTGACGGCAACTTTTTGCACTAATTCGTTCTATGTATAACGAGGTCAAATGGTGTGCAAAACACCTGAACAGTCTATCAGATGTATTCGAGTGTAACATTGGATTATTGTAAGGGGAGATCACTTCTCCGATTTTATTTTCTCTTTTTCTGAATGATATCGAAATGCATCTCAAACAGAATATTAATGTTGGTATTTCTGTTGAACAGTTATCAATTTATCTGTTGTTGTTTGCGGACGATGCCGTAATTATGTCGGAGACAAGAGAAGGACTCATTGAATCTTTAAATAATTTATATTCCTATTGTAAAAAATGGAACTTAACGGTTAATGTTAATAAAACAAAAATAGTAGTGTTACGTAAAGGTGGGGTATTAAGTGCTGATGATAAATGGTTATATGATGGAAAGGAGATAGAAATTGTTAGTACTTTTAACAAATTAGGAATGGTTATGTCAAGTGGGGGGGGTCTATTATTCATGCAACAAATACGCTTTCAGGTAAAGCACTTAGAGCTATGAGTTCGCTTTTTAATATAACAAAAATATTGGAAGTTCCATACCATATAATGTTTAATCTGTTTGATGCATATGTTTTATCAGTTTTAAATTATAGTTGTGAAGTATGGGATTTCGCACAACCAAACAACATTGAACGTGTTCATAGAAAGTTTTGCAAATGGGTCCTTAATGTAAAATTATCTACAAATTCTTTATCTCTATATTCCGAGTTAAGTCGAATTCCACTTTATATAGGAAGATATCAGAGAATTGTTAAATGCTTCATTAAATTACACGGGAATAAGCAAGATAATTGTATTCCACGGTCAATAATACATAGTCAAAGAAGGGAAATTGATGAAAATCACAATGTTCAAAATTGGGCCTTTAAAGTTCGATCGATTTTACATAATGCAGGTTATGCAGACGTTTGGATGTTTCCCGAATCAGTCAATATTAACTCTTTCATACCATTATTACGGACGAGGCTTAGAGATATATACATTGCAAATTGGAGGGAATGTATGGTCACCTGTACATCTTTATATATATACAGACATTTAAAACAGACATTTGAGCCATCTACTTATTTATGTTTAGAAAATGTAAAATATAGAAACACTATAGCTAAAATACGATTATCATCGCATTAACTAGCTATAGAAACAGGACGACATCAAAAAATTGCAAGAGACCAAAGAAAATGTTAAATGACATCGAAGACGAATACCACTTCATACTTATTTGCCAATTTTATAATGATCTGAGAAAATTATATATACCTAAATGTTATTCAACTCATCCAAGCATGTTTAAATTTATTAACCTTCTTAATATTGACAACAAATCGATTTTAAACAAACATGCGACTTATTGTATTAAGGGTTTCAAACTCAGGGATTCTCGTTTAACAGTTTTAATGTAGAATACATTGTATTTATTGTAATTTAAATTTGTTTTGAGTTTATGCTTAAAATAATTTTGTATGATTGTTTCTAAATACCAAGAAGACACTCTCACAAAATATCAACTTAATGAAACGGTATTCATATACCACCTTATTTCAACGTATGTATTGATTTTGTATATATGTATGACGATGAGCTGTAATGCTTAAAGTTTAATAAAATATATGTTCTGTTCTGTTCTATAATATACTGGTACATGTAGTACTGCACGTGTGATATAACGCGTGACATATGTTTGTGCAAACAATGAAGCAAATGTCATTATAGCGTGTAGGAACAATATAAACAAAAAATGTTGTTTATATTATTTACATACTTTTATGTGGCTAAATTCAATGTTATACATTGTTCACACTGTCTACGGAGAGTTTGTTACGTTGGAGGGATTTTTTTAAATATAATGGTATTTGTTTTATATATTACAAATTGCTAGTAATTGTTCAAAATATTCCGTGGTCCATCTTATAAACAGCATAATATTATGGGGCATATTTTATATGATATTAAATATCGGAATAGCAAATTAATTAATTACTTGTTTTTGCCCGATGAAAGTAAATACATATTAAAATGTATTTTTATTCACTGCTTGCCAGCACCGGTTAGTACAGTCGGTAGCGCGTCTGACTATCAATTCATGGTTCGTGAATCCCTGCAGGGCCACATTCTCCTTGATTACTTGTATACCAGAGTGTGTCTCATTATTTAAATTGGAAAATTATCAGCTATTTGGGAAGAATGATGTGCACAAGTACTTGGTAAATGATGTGCACAAGTACTGGGTAACCTTCCAGGTTCAAAGGAAAGAGTAGTTAGGTTATCTGATCGTCTGTTACCATCGATTGTATAAAATGGTGCTAAAATATTCAATCAATCAATCATACTCACTGTTTAATGTAGTTGGTAATACTTTTATATCCATTGAAAAGATTTTCTACGAATGGGTATTTTACATCTTTAGTTAGTATGCAATGCCCTTTTTCAAAATGTTAAGGGTAACAATGAACATTTTAATCAAATTGTTATTAAAATCAAAAATCGAAATCAACACTGAACGTGTCAGAAACAAATGCTTATTTTATCCCTTACTTTAAAATTCCATTTTGTCCCTCAGAAATTCAATGCTTTAATACCCCAAAATGGTGCACTCAAGCTATTATTAAACTTTGTTGAGACTGCAGTCTGTCTCTTGATGATTAGTATGTAAATAACTTGACTTACACACGTCTGTACGGTTTGTTGATGGATGGCCCACACTGACCCTCTGAAACCTGCGTATTATAGTGTGATTAAATGGATCACTTGTTTAAGTGATTAAAATTAAAAAGTGTTAAGATGTTTTAATCCTTTGCTGAACAAGATAAAATATATGTTATTAATCCATAGGTTAAACTAGCAACAATGACGTCAGCAACAGAACTGCATCCCGAGGCTATTATCGAACGGATGGGGGCCAGAGGCAGGTTTCAAATTCTCCTTGTTGTAATCCTCCATTCGATGAAAATCGTTGTTGCCTTTACTATTTTCACCATGCCTTTCACTGTGGCGGTACCAAAGTGGCAGTGTAATGATTCCATTGGTGGAAATATATCACAAGCTAACGATTGGTCAAACAGTTATCATGTGACTACTGAAGGTCAAACTGGAACTTCTTCAAAGTTATTTGCATATTCGACAAATTCGGGAAGCACTCCAGCTGGCCCTCCGAGTTTAAACCAATTTGATGCCAATGGAACAAGTGGTGGCATCGCCAACAGATGCAGAAAGGAGGATGGAACGATATGTGAAAATATCCTTTATGATTCCTCAATGAAAACTATAGTTAGCGAGGTGAGTTATGTTATTTGTAATCGTGTTTAACGCCGCTTTTAACACAGTTCAGGTTATATATTGCATATCCTGATTTATTGGCGGAGGAAGTCAATAGCAATCTTTCTCACATAAAGTGTTTCAAATGAGCAGGAATCGAACCTACTACTTTACCGATGAGAGGTAAGTGATCAAGAGAGGAGCTATAGACTACTCGGCCACGTAGGACCCGAGGAATTAATCAAAGCAATTCCTGATACGTATTTTCATAATTCATTTTAAAACAAAAAAAAGATAATTTTGAAATAAATTGCATTAAGTATTTGAACCTAAGCTATGTTAACATTGTAATTTTACGGATGTGTTGTCAATTAAAATCCTCAGACGGATTTTTTGTTTTTGTAAATAAAGTCAGATATAATTAACAGATTAAAATGAACCCCAATGATTTAGCAATACAGACCGCCTTTAAACACTTATATATACGAGATAATGGTTAGGTTTACTGAGATTGTGCTGTTCTAGCGGATGTGACACTTTAATGTTTCGTCTAATGGGCTGTGTTTTACAAAATTAAAATAAATCGCCGTAATTTTGGTCAACATTTACAATGATTGTATTTGCCGTAGATATAACATATTCTGCATGGTTGGAGCCATTATTTGCATCATTTAGATGAATGTCCAAAGTATTATGAAAATGTGTGGCCTATGTTTATGATGGTTTTTATCTACAAAAAAAACACGCCCCTATTTGTCATATACAATTTATGTTTTACGTTGTACTTGTCATAAAATATACATTCATGATACACATAGTTAACATGATCTTCTGAACAACATTTTTGTCTCTTTTTCACCTCTTATTAACTCATTTTGTTTTTAACTTGTTCATACAACAACAAACTAATACAATTTAAATAGTGTATATTAGTATAGCTAAGTCAATGAAATTAGTACCTCGGACTATTACTGTATTTGTATTTTTTTAAGTAGACTGGTCCTACAAAGTAGTAGTTTATTCATGTACATAACTTCGCACTTGGCATTTTTATTGTACGATTAACTTGAATCGTGCATATTTACATTCATATTGTTGTTCGGAAAACGTTTTAGGTAATTATCAAATTGCAACATATATGTCTTCTTGGCTATAGAGTGGTGGATAGTTGCCCACATTTGATTTTTCTGTGGGAATATTTGATTTAATAATAGACGAAATGTATTATTGAAATTTATCATATTATGTTAGAATGTGGGATGATTAGTCATGAATAACAATGTACTCACATTATAATATAATGTGATTGTTTTTTTTGTAAAATGAAATGACATGTTCGCACAATATGGTATTGGTGTATCCTTTGATCCTATTTGCAAAACAATCTGCAAAATGACGTGGCTGGATACTTGGGAGCTGCATTTATTTGTATATTTTAATGTATCACTACCCCAACCCGCAAAACTTACAGTTATTTCTATATCATTACAGTGGAACATGGCATGTGAGTTGTCCTGGGTACCCTCCCTAACTGCATCGATGCAGATGGTCGGACTATTGTTTGGCAACGTTGCTAGCGGGCAGCTTGCTGACATTATCGGAAGAAAGAAACCTTTGTTCATAGCGCTGACCGTGATGATTGTAGCCAATGTGATATGTTGCGTCTCCAATTCGTGGCCTGTCTTCAGTGTTGGGAGAGTCCTTGCTGGTATGATTTATAAATGCACATACAAGTGCAGGCTATCATTGTATTAACCTTTATTAAAAGTATGGTGTTAAGTGTCGTTTTTAACATTTTTTTGTCATACCGCTATGGTGTCTACTTGAGACAGTATTCTAATCGATTAAACTCTGGAGTATAACGCCGCAGACAAATGGTATGATACCCGACCTAGTCACATTATAATGACACCGTGCCAACCAGACTTAGAACTATCCTCGAAATCCTGAGCGCCAAGCGAGGAAGATTCTAGTACCGTTCTAAAAGTATTTGGCATGAACCCGCCTGGGATCGGATCCACGATCTTATTTGAACGCTACATCTCCTGTTAAACATATGTTGTCTCATGTTTTTCTGCCAAATAAAGTTTAAGAAATGTATTTTACATTATATTAATGATACAAATGCATACCCATCCGTTTGTAATACATTTGAATTATATACAAGAACCACAAGGCATATTTCCACCAAATTCAGTACTAAGCAAGAAATATGCATCTTTCCATGATATCTAAATTCATGCAGGCTGTACGTTTAGATTATGATTTTCTACTTACACTATAGAAATCGGTCATGGATTCAGTTAATGTGTTTTTTTTAAGTGGCCTACCTTTCCAATATTTATTTTAAATAACTATCAAACTGCTATAGTAAGATAAGGCCTGTGACTAAAACAATTCATTTGCGTATAATTTTTCCATATTGCAATTTTTCATTTTTGTATTTTATACAATTTTGCTGTCATTGCCATATTGCTTGCTATCATCGCATATTGCTGTCATTGCCACATTAATTGATATAGTCCATATTGCTGCCATTGCCATATTAATTGATATAATCCATATTGCTGCCATTGCCATATTAATTGATATAATCCATATTGCTACCATTACCACATTTGTTTATATCACTCCCATATTGTTGTCATTGCCATATTAATTGATATCATTCCCATATTGTTTGCTATCATTCTAATATTTCTGTCATTGCCATATCAATTAATAACATCTCATATAGCTGTCATTGCCATATTGCTTTCTGCCATTGCCATTGCAAAATTGTTTGCTATCATTCCAATACTGCTGTCATTGCCATATTGCTTTCTGCCATTGCAATATTGTTTGTACATCGTTATTCGGCGATACGGAAAAACAAAATTAACTTTAAACATATGTTCGAGATGTAGTAAATTTGCTTCTTACATGGGAGTTTATAACTCAAGAATATTCAGCAAGTTTTTAATATATGAATATCATTTATGTACTCATTTACAATCTGTATTGACTCCTTAAATCGATAAACGTAACGACAATAGTTACACATTTTATTTACAAACCGTGGAATCATGACGCAAGAAAATGTTAATATTTGTGACTCTTTTGGCATTACAAACAATCGCAAATCTCGAAGAAGGTTGATTTTATTCAAAATTATACACAAAGCTAACAATTTAAGTTTGAACATTGAGTTTCGTTAATTTGTAAAATGAACGCAAAATGTCTATATAGATTGACCGAATGAGTAAAGTCACAAATATATATATATATATATATATATTATGCAAATGAATAATTGAAAATAAAATGAGGATATTAACATGAATACCCCAATAAACCTCCGTTAAAGTCAGAAGAAGCCTGTCACAAATCATAATTAGTTATAATACGAGGGGCGATTAACTAGAGTATAAATGACACTCAGCAATATTTTGAAAGGTTTCTTTATATTGTTGCAATACATGAACAATTAAACTAAGATCAAGAAATTTAGAACTTTACGGATGATTGCTTATATATTGAAAATATTGAAATCGTCTCCTTTTATCGCAAATTTTAATTCCAGGTATTGGCATGGGATGTTTTCTTACTATACAGTACAGTTTGCCAACGGAAGTGACTCTGTCTAGACTGAGACCCTGGGTTATTTTTGTTCCGTCATGGCATATCGAAGCATGCCTGCTTGCTCTTGTTGCCTTTTTACTCCCTGATTGGAGGAAGCTACACATCGTGACCGCATTAATAGGATTACCATTTTACGCAGCATGGTGGTAAATAACATGTATCTATTAATTATCATTTTGTTTAATGAAATTCGTATGTGATCTCGAATTGTCTAAAATAAATATAGTAATGATCGATTTACCAAGGTATTCCAAATCGTGTTACGGCATTCCTTATTTTTATTTAACACTATTTTACAAAATAGGGTACAACATTTCCCTACATTAAACAATGAATTTCAATGAGACATAACATTTTCTTTTAAAAAAAATATTTTAAACTTAATCATTTTCTATAAAAAATAGTCTTCAAAATCGGCAATTCTGAGTTTAAGTCTAGCTTGTTGACACTAATGTTGAATGAATTTAACTACTGCATACTTGTATGGCAATAACTTTGAAGAGAAACTCAGAAAACGCACTTATACCGTCAGCATTTGAAAACTAAATCTTAAACCACTGTCATTCAACTCGTATTGGCATTCCATTAATACTATCTGATAAAGAGGACCTCCCTGTGAGCAAATAATTCAACAACAAAAAAAAAACCATATAAAGTAGCCTATTCGGTTGTATGGAGTCTGTCCATAAAGTGTAATGAGATATGCGACACTCAAAGTCCTCTAGCATCGTCTTAAGCTTTATTCTATGTTTGAGAAAATCGATGAGTTCCGCGATTCCAACGGACCAGAAACAGTAACAACACTGACTGAAGTATATTTTAGCCGTCACTCATCACGTAAAACTGCTCTTATGAAAGACAAAACTACCTGATAAAAAGACGCATTTGCAGCACAGAACTCGACCAAGTAATAGTCTGCAACGAAAAAGTAGGATATTCTAATTCTGTCTCATAACTTATAGCAATGGAGCGTTTACTAAACTGTACATTGTTTGTTTAAGGTTCATTCCTGAAAGCTTCAGATGGTATTTGTCGCATGACCGGAAAGATGATGCCAAAAAAGTAATTCAGTATATTTCAAAGTTCAACAAACGTCCAATGTCAGACGAAGTGACTGTAAAGTTACTTGATAATGTTCCTATAGACACGCCAACAGTAGATGACAGGAAGTACACCATTAGGGATCTGTTTAGATCTAGACATTTGATTAAAGTGACCTGTATTTCGGCCCTTAATTGGTTAGTTTATCTACTTTTATTTACACATTGCAATTCAGATATAATGATTTTGTTAATACAATTGATTGAGTGATTGAATATTTAGCGTCATTTTTATGCCATCGACGGCTAACGGACGATCAGTTAACTTAACCACTGTTTCCTGGGATTTACCAGTACTCGACCACACCCCATCTCCGCAAGAAACTGATAACTTTCTCATTTGAATCAGTGGTGAGAGACGAATGATAATGTTGTCGTATATCAATCATCACGGAGAATGTCGCCGGGCTGGGGATTCGAACTCGCGACCCCTAAATTGATAATCAGAAGTGTAACCGACTGAGCTAATCGGGCGCGCTTGTTAATACAAATACGGAATAAATGTTGTTATTTTTAAGATCCATCCTTATGTTACAAAGTCAAATTGATTGGTTTGTTTGAGAATAAAATATATCTGAATAAATTGATCTTTAGCTTCACATTAAACGTTGAAACGTTTTTGTTTTGCATGAACTCTATTTTCTAACGTATATTATTATCAATTATTACATGATTTACAGAGAAAGAATGATATAAACCAATGGTATATATATATTAGGTCACTACCAATCCAGCACTCGGTGTTTTTGCGTAACTCGGCTCTCGCATGTAAAATGCGCCGATTTTTCATGTTCTTGACAGGTTACGTCGGACGACGAGTCAAAGATTGTGCGTTTTTACAGTTTTATACAGAAAAAAAACCAAAACAAATAGTAAAGGTACATTTCTCTGAGTTTTATGGTATCAAAATATAAGTTTACATTCTTGCTCATTATAATTCAACTGGTTTGCAATACAAATATTGTTTTTTATTACGTGTTTGTAAGATTCAATTCATCAATCGATGTTTGATATGTGTATAACAAATTTTCAAGTCAGTAATATATAGCAGGGCCAAGCTAGATCAGTCGTTAAAGAGACATCACCTATACATTTTATATCCACGAAATGATTAAACTGTACCTAATCTGAAAGAAACCCATGTAACTGGAATAATTCAGTTCGATTTTCTACAACAACACGTGTAACCTTTTAGAAATAAGTGTTTTACAAGGTGGTCTGTAAACAATTGTATTCGTGATTGAATTTAGTGAAATAAATTCCGGATAGTTTCGAAACGCACTTCGCTATTTACTGGAAATTCGAAGATTTTTTATTGTCGCTCGGGAATAATCGCTTTTATGATACCGTAGTAGTTAGAGTGGGGCGCGATGACAAAGTGGAAAATTAACAAAAACTCGTCATAATCAGCACACCTATTTATAACTTATGAATATTTGTATATTCGTGGAATATTTAGCGTAATTTTTATGCCATTGTTTAAAGCAAGTGGCTAGAATGGATTGCTCGCAAATCTGTTTCATACAGTGTCCAGTTGGAATCATCACACTACAATGGTGAAAATTGAAAGAACGATGTTGAAAAGTCGAAAAAGCGAGACAACGAAACTACGATGGTGAACAATTGAAACTTCGATAGTGAAAAGCAAAAAACATTTCTATCGTAGTTTCGACATTACACCATCATAGTTTAATTTGGTTGAATTTATTTAATTTAACAAATACGTGGTGATGGTCCCAACTGGACACCGTAGTTTCGTGTTTAACTATTATCTGAATAGACATCGGGTAAAGCTAAGTACCAAACCAGCCAGCACTCTATTCACTGAACTACCGTCCCGTTCAGTTGTATTTTTCTTCATTGTAGAATAGGGACATTATTAACAGTATTCTATATAACGTTAAATTGAATTAAACAGTCACCCGTTTTATTATTTCATCATCTTGCAGGTTCGTGTTAGGCCTAGTGACGTATAGTATACAGTTTGCCATCCAAGCCATGTCCGGGAGTTTCTATCTCAACTTGTTCTTATTAAATGTTATTAACATACCGACCACTTTTGTTGCTATAGCACTTAGTAACACGTAAGTATAAATACGGCCTAAGTTACTCTAGCCCTTAGTAACTTGAAAGTATACAGACGACCATTGTCGCTATAGCCCCTAGTGATGGGTAAGTATAAATACGGACTTTGGTGCATTAGCCCAAATAACTGGTTTAAAGCACGATAAGCTCAGTCGGTTACGCGTCTGACTATCAATCCAGGGGTCATAAGTTTGAATCCCCGCTCGGCAACAGTCTTCGTGATGATTGATTTACAAAATTGTGTCTCATTATCATTCGTCTCTCACCTCTGATTCAAGTGGAAAAGTTATCAGTTACTTGCGGAGATGGGGTGTGCTCGAGTACTGGTTAATCCCAGGAAACAGTGGTTAGGTTAACTGATCGTCTGTTAGCCCTCGATGGCATAAAAATGACGCTAAATATTTAATCAATCAATCAAAGCGTGAGGGTAAATACAAGATTATATGTATGAGCCCTTAGTGATGTGTCATTATAAAGTGTATATACTCTGTTCACAATCGTTATGTACTATACGATTCGATCCAAAGTTAATAATGTACAGACAGTTACAAAGTTTATATTTATAAATATACTTTGTGTGGCGCCATTTATATGATAGGAACTTAACATTTTAATTTTAGTCACATAAGGTTTCAGTTAATATAACTCACTATCGATGATAAATATTTGATCGATAATTTTAACCAATAACCACACTGTACATTGCGGTGACACGGACAAAATATACGATAAGCATAATACATTTCTTTACTTGACTCACTCTGATCCTTTTAATACATAATTCGAATACATATGATTTTAACCCTCGTTTAACCATACAGTTCAACTGATACTGAGATCTAAGTCGTTATAACATTAAAAACAATTGGCGGAATGACGATATTGTCTTCACAAATAAGGGAGATAAGCGAGACAAAATGTTCGCATAGTACCAACATTATATCATAACCTGCACGTATTACATATGTAGTAGAAAAAAGGTCAACATGTCGGATTATCATAGTTCGGCAATGTTTAGATTCTAATTATCGTTTGTATTTTATTACTAAACAAACGATTTCTTTTTATTGGCTTCGACATATTAAGGTAATAACACACCATTGGTTAATGTCTTTATTTTATAGTAAAAGTGTTTGCATGTTTGTCATTTATTGAATGACCAAAGTCAATGAAGTGAAACTTACATTGTTTTGTTTGAAAGTCTCTGCACTACCAAATAATAATGAGAAAAAATGTGGGATATTTTCATTTTGTTCAGTGTGAACACTGTTGACAAAGTGAAAGTAGACGTATTTACATTCCGATATCCAAGTCTCAATTATTTTCTCTTCTAAATTTACAATTTCAAATGACAAACCTTTTAAAATGTTTAAATTACATCAATAATCCCATTTAAATTAAAACAAATGAGCATTTAGAAAAGGACGATTAATTTTAAAGTAGAAGAATCAATGATTATTTATAACCGCCTATTTCCAATAGGGGTGCTACGCTTGTAAGTATAAAGCTTAATGTTTAGATTAATGGGCGGTTTTCAGAATTGGTCGCCGAAAAACCGCCATACTATGTTATGCGTTAACAGCATGTGGAGCACTAGCAGTTGGAATTGTTCAGAATATTGGTAAGTTTTCACCATATGTCTATTCAATAGAAATGCAATCTCATAGTATTATTTCACTTTCTCTCCATTTTTAAAACTCTTTTCTCGTCTCTCTGTCTGATTTACACTTTTTATTATTTAATTGTGTATTAATTTTTCTTTCTCATTTCTACTCATATAATCCAGGGTTTAAAATGGCTATTAGTTTTATATTAATTTTTGCTTTTGGACGCAATGTACCAATGCTGGATTTCCGACGTCATCCCCTTTTGATTTGCTGCCAACATAAAACGTGCAAAGAACTTTTATATAAGAATGCGCGGTGGTAAATAGTTCAGCATGGATCTAATTGAGCTGCATTTAAAAGATTAAGATCATAAATATTTAGCAGAAAAGACAATGTTTACATGACATTGAAAGAATTTAGACCTTATTGAACCATTACATAATTAACATGAATTAAGATATTATTCATGGGCGACTGTCATAAAGTATGTTAGTTGAAAACATTCCGTTTGTTTATTTATTTATAAATAACATGATTTGAATATAAAGTATCCATAAACACACGCTTTCCTGTTGTTCTTGTTTCAGACACAGATATGAAGGGATCCGTTACTAATGGGTTGGCCATGTTTACAAACTTGGGCATCGCAATAGCCTGGGGCCCAGTTCAAATAATGACACTTGAACTTTATCCGACAGTAGTCAGGTACCGTATTTATATACATGTAGTGTTTTTAAATAAAACAACTACCGCCATGTATTATTTTATTTTAGTGATGTTATCAGTGACCTTCTGAAGTCTGCTTTTACATGTGCATGTTAGTATAGAAAGTGATGTTTATATAGATAACACTTGAAATAAAATATGTTTTGTCTTATTAATATAAATATATATTAACTTTCAGAAACATTGGTTACGGTTCCATGAATATATTTACTTTCAGAAACATTGGTTACGGTTCCATGAATATGTTTGCGAGAATAGGAGCAATTATAGGTCCCCAACTGGCCTATCTGGTTAGTCAATTATTTATGACCCAATGGATATTTGTTTTTATAGTCTGCAGAACGGACCCAGCTCTCTTGATTGTGTCCGTTAAATAGCAATGTTGGGAAAGCCACATTTGGGCACTCTGATTGGTCAGTCGCTTCAATTGGAAGTTTAAATGATGTTACAGTTAAGTTAGCGTTCACTTGCTATGAATTGTTAGACAGGCATAGAATTTCCTGCTTTTTCATTGGTGGTTAATATACCTAGTTCGGGAAACATCAAGTTCTTGGATAGACGAGCCAAAACATAATAAACGCATTCGATATTTTAAAGAACAATATAGATATATAGAATTTAATCGTATTGTATCGTTTCGTATTGTTTATTTTCGAATCATATATTATTATTGTTAAGCGTGAATTTTGAAATATTTCTAGCCATAATACAACTATGCCTGCCTGAGGTTAAGAGTTCAATCACGAGCTCGACCCTATGACCTCTCTTAATAACTATCAGTATTGGTTTCATCCATAAAACAGCAGACTCGGGAGAGAGAGAGAGCAGTTTCTTTAAATTTTGAGTTTACTTTGCATAAATGGAGCTTACATAGATCAATATAAACTGAATTCATTAGTTTGTTTTTAATACCAATCCAAATACAATGGCAGTTACAAAACACAACTCTAAATATAGTTACAAGTGATTTATCTTAACGTATCTCTATTTTCTCTTCCAAACTAGGCAATTTAGGCCAAATTTTAAATGGTGTTTCATAGATCTATCTTTATCTAACCGTCATAAAAGCTACATACACATTTTTATTTCAGATTATGGAGACAGTTTTGTTTTAATTTCATCATTATTATATTCGATATTCTTGTACGATAGATTTTTTAAGAAACTTACTTTCTAAATCTACGTGTACCTGCCCAATTTCGAAAACTATGTTCGAGTTGAAGCAAACAAACGATGTTTTAATATTAACCCTTATATGATAATGCTACTGAAATAATGCTACTCTGTCTATCCCAAAACAGGACACACAAAAAGCAGGTTTGATGTACTTTACATGCGGGGTACTTAGTGTCGGATGTACACTGGGTACAATCGCTCTCAAAGAAACCAAAGACGCAGCTCTGCAAGACAAACTCCAAACATCAAATAGAACAAATGTCAACTTGTCACCCAAAAAGCCTGATAGTGGTCAGAATGATGCGGATCCTATACGAAATACTTTGATGTAACCCTATGCCTTGTATATCATCTTGTTATTGAAAAAAATATGTTGACATTACACAGTTGGGAGATTTAAAAGGAATATAGTGAGTCTCAACGGCGAAAGGAAATAAGGAATTGAAAATTAAAGCGACATAACCAGTGTTTGAAGTATATCATAAAGAAAATAGCAACTTGGTAAAAAATAACAAACAATGTTGTAAATTCCTATGGCCTTCGATGCATTTATAACGGCCAAAACCACTCTTCAACTTGAATAAATCGTGTTTTAAATGTAAATTGACTGATAAGTAATATTAATACAAATTAGCTGTTTTTCTGACAGAAATTATCGTAAAACTTCCGATATTATATCTAATTAAGTCTACAAAATCAATATTAGTTAAATGCCATGAATGAAAGCAGCATACCTATTACCTTATTTTGTTATTCTGTCGTCAATATGTTCAAATAAATTAAATTGGAAGTTAAAGTTTACATGTATTTAAGTACAATGTCATGTGTAAATGCTTAAATGAAGGAAGGGCTGTAAGACAGAGAGGCCGTAACTAATGTTGGCAGAACTTGTGGCCCAACCCTTTAGCTTATATGTGTTTGTAAATATTTATAGCTATACTACTATTATAATGTAATTGTACGATTATAAGCAATAAATATGTTAGAACTATTCTTAAATATGTTCTTGAAATACGAGTCAATCTGTTTTTCTTAATTATATATAAATGTGTTAGTGCAACAGGAACCAATCCCGAATACTGCTCGGTACAAATATAGTGCAATGTCAAGGTATTATGTAGATGAGGAAAGGCAACTGAATGAGATTATGTGAACGCTCGTGTATTCATGCAGTATCTCGCAATATATTGTTTTTCATTCATCTTAACTTCTATTCATCTCATAAACACAAAACAAAATGCTTACATTGCAGAATGAAATTTTTATGAAAACAATACATATCCCAGAAAATGGTGTTTAAATTTTTTGAAGTTCTTTTGATTACGAAATTTGTATACTGCAGCTAAAATAAAGACAAACTATGATAAATTGTACTCCAAATCTCAATATCAAAACATGTTTAAACATCTAAGATTATATACAACTTACAGTTTATGTACAAGAAATCAGTTGCCTGTGAATTATGAATGGTTAACTTGCCAAATAATTCATCTTTCGCGTGCTATTTCATCAAGCTGTAAGTTTCCTATCACTACAAGTCCTTGGTTATATGTTTGAAAAAAGAATAAGATACACTGCTTTTTCTGACAGTATCTACTACAAGGCAGTTCATATAGCTGGACATACATGCGTGACCAAATAGTTTATACATAATATTTCATTTGAACATGTAAAAACAAAATATAAAACTAAAAAACAAAAAACACAAATTAGCTAACAAAGTTGACCAACATAATTATGCTGTCAGTCAGCTCTTAAACAAGTCCCACAGAACGAAGAAGCGATGACAAACGTATCTAAAGGCGAGCAGTTGCCCAGATAGACACGATCCCCTTGATTGAGATTAAATACGGCAGAGTTGCTGCTTTGGTCGTTGGCGTCGGAATAATGTGCAATGGCCTAAACCATGTCATTTTTATAACACATGTTGCAGGTGCTGGACCAGGCTTCTTTTCGATTGAGAAATAAAAATTATAGAGACCGGGTTCACGGCAAACAAATATTCCCGTGTGTGGGTTGTAATCTCCAGGCTGGTTGAATTTGATATCATGAAAAGCGATGGTTCCATGTGATGCGCCATTTATTGGTGGAGGAGGACTTCAGAATGAATCCGAGTAGAACAATCGTCCTTCAGTTAGTAAGTGGCAAACTTTCTCACATAAAGTATTTTGGGGCGAGAGAGACTCGATCCTAATAGCTTAGTGGGAAGAGGTAAGTGATCTTAAGACGGCGCCATAGACCTAGAAGTGAGTAATGTGTTTTTATGCTCTAATGTCAATCATTATGCACGCATTACTCAGCATATCTAATAAGAAAATGTCGAACAACAAAATAAGAAATGCAATAATTTAGATAATGATTTATTTTTGAAAGGCGGAGCTTGTTTAGGTGTGTATTAAAGCTGTATTTGGGTTTAATACGATGCTTTAATATCTAGTTGCTAGGGTGGGGAATTTACTCCGGGAGTGAGAGGGGTGCCAGCTGTTAAAGAGTAAAGCGCACACAAACTATTATAGTTGTTTCACTGAAGTTCGTATAATTTGAATGTCTATATACAATACATGGCTATGCATAAACATGAATAATATGAGGTTATTTAACAGTGTTGAGTACAATACTGAATTCTATTGGACGAGTACGCAGCAGTAATAATCCATATTTGGACGAGGCGAAGCATAGTCCAAATATGGATTATTACTGCTGTGTACTTTATTTCACACCATAATAAATTATGACAAATGACGGGATTAGTACCATTTACATAACGGATTTTATTGACAATTTGAAAATTTCCTATTTTTCATAAAAATTATATCATATGTGTATTCACGTGATATAACAAAACTGTACAATTTTCAACTTTGAAAACAATAAACTATCGAAACACTAATTTATAAGTCAGTTCAAACATTTTATGTAAAGCATTGTAAAATGTTTGAATAAATTGTGTATATTTAACATTAGTAGAAAAAGTTAACAAGAGTCCTTGATATTATTTTCACAACAATTTAAAGAAAACAAGGTTAATATCACAGATAGGGAAAATAAAAAAACATTGAACTGAACTCACTAACACATATGAGTATGAGTCTGAGACTGGTTTCCACTTTATACAAGGGGAGTAACTCCGAACGACTCGGAAGGGTAAAAAATTGTACGAATTGTCCCGTCCAATATGGAAAAAATATGGATTTTTGGGATCGAGTCCAATACGAAAAAAATATGGTTTTCTTGGATTGTAGGTTTCTGATGATGCTATTATAGTCTTAAGAAACCGTAAATGCATATGAAATCGTACAGTACAATACTGGTTTCTATTTTATCGTCACATGATGTAAACAAAAGTTTTCAATTGGTTTAAATCATACGGGTGTGAAATAAATAAAAATTATTGTACGTGCAGGCCTAGTTAAATATGAATTATGAAACATAGATCTATAACTTTGGTCCTTCACAATATCATAGAAATTAACATAGAATGCCTTCTTTAAACATCAAAATATGAAATACACATTGATCACACTACCAGAAAATATTAAATAATTTAGATAATGTCATTGGTGATCATTTTCGCTTTCTACAAGTATTTTGTCTTATCGGGACGATGTCTACTCGAGACAATATCCTTAGTGCTGCCGCACTGGAGTATCACGCCGCAGACACATTGTATGAAACCCGATCGAGTCACATTAAACTGACACTGGGTCGGCCAGTCCAAGAACTATCCCTGAAATGCTGAGCGCCAAGCGAGGAAGCTTCTGGTACCATTTTTAAAGTATTCGGTAAAAACGCGCCGGGGATCGAATCCACAATCTAATTTGAATGCGACATCTCTTGTTGAACAAATGCTGTCTCTTGTTTTCTGGTTAAATAAAGTTAATTAAAAGTATTTAACATCATATAAATGATACACATCTATAATCGTTCGTTTTTTATACATTTTTAGATTTTTATTTGGCGATATGGACAAATAAAAGAAACTTTAAACATATGTACGAGATGTAGTAAGCTTTACTTGTTATATGAGAATACATAACTCATGAATATTCAACAAAAATGTTTATTTTTGATAAATTTCATATCATCCATGTACTCAATTAACATCTTTGTTGCATTTTAAAGTTAAAGCTGTTAAACGGAAGGCAAATAGTTACGCATTTTATTTACTTACCGTCGATTCATGACGCCAAAAAAAAAAAGTTTTTAAGATGTGTACGTTTGTTTGGTATTATTAGCAATCGCAATTCTCAAACACATTATTGATTTTATCCAAAATGATGCAAGAAGCTAAAAATGAAAGTTTGAAAATTGATTTGTGTTGGTCCGGGAAATTAACGACAAAAGTAATATAGATTAGCCAAATGAGTTACGTCACAAAAAAGTGTATCATGCAAGTGAATAATTGAAATAAAATGATGATATTTACATGACTACTGTGTTTAACCTCCGCAAAAGTCAGAAGTAGCCTGTCACAAATTATAATTTGTTATAATACGATGGGCGATTAACTAGACGTGTATAATTGACACTCAACACTTTTTCGAGAAGTTTTTTATTATTGGTGTAATATTCATCTTGGATCAAGAAATGTAATGAAGTGAAAACATTTAAACATCAACAAAGTGAACAAAACCAAGTTGTTTGGCAAGACAAAGAACTTAGTGGACGATTGCATTTTTTTAGTATGCAACTATTTTGGAATTGTCTCCTTTCATCGCATGTCTCGATTCCAGGTATTGGTATGGGATGTTTTCTTACTATATAGTACAGCTTGCCAACGGAATTGACACTGTCTAGATTGAAGACTTGGGTGATTTGTATTCCAACATGGCATACGGAGGCATGCCTGTTTGCTCTTGTTGCCTTTCTGCTTCCTAATTGGCGGAAACTACACTTCGTGACCGCATTAATAGCAGTACCCTTTTACGCAACATGGTGGTAAATAACGTGTATTAAATATTATTTTAGTTAATGAAACTCAAATGTTATTTCGAATTAAATTGTCTAAAATAAATATTGCAAGGCTCGAATGTTATTTCAATTCATATGATGTATTCTGTATTTTACAAACGATTTCCCTATATCAAACAACCACTTTCACATTATCATTAGATATAAAAATCTATATTTCAAACTTAATCATTTTCTTAATGCATGACGATAAATATGAAGAGAAACTCAGAAAACAAAATTATTCTATCAACAATTAAAAACTAAATCTCAAACCACTGTCTTTCAACGCGTATTGGCATTCCGTTAATACTATCCATGTTTATTGACAATGCTTGTCAAAAGGAACCACAATAGTTTCAATGGAGATAATTGTGATAAATAAGCTTACAGCATCGCAAAAATGTTGAATGGTGACTTTAGTAGTAAAGTCACTACCCTCCTAAAATGAACCAAATTCAGTACAAATTATTCTCCCTGACAGTCCGCATGTTGGTAGTAGTAATTTTCTACAAAATGAATACAGAACAGCTGTGCTTTTACGGTATACAAGTATAACTACTTTCAACAGGAAGATAAATACAATGCATGTACTGCTCAATCACCAACAGTTTTGTTTTGTACTTTGTTATAAATGTAACGATACCTGGCAGGACGTTGCTGTATTATCAACAAATAAACATATATTGCAAGTGTGGTTATTTTAATTCATGTTGGGGTGTCAAAATATTATGACCGGGGAGTCATTATACTATAAAAAATATTGACTGGGGAGTCATTTTTTCTGTAAAATAACGACCGGGGGGTCATTTTTCTATGGGGATCAAAATGCTGCATAAGGGGTAATTTTACTTCATGTGGGGGAGTCATAATATTATGATCGGGGAGTCATTAAACTATAAAAAATATCGACCGGAGAGTCATTTTTTTCTATAAATTAACGACCGGGGTCAATTATTTGGGGGTAAAAATACTTCCTTACACTAGGTGGCATCTGCGTTGGAGCTGCGGAAAACTATAAAGATGCAATGAATACGTGTGTACAGAGTTACGCATTAGTGTGTACACATTCAAGCATTATGTGGATGCTTAATCAACCTGTTACACCCGGCCACTTTCCGGCCAACCCGGCTGCAAAGAAAAGGCAAATGTGGTGATGTAATAGTGCTTGTTTGTGTGTTGTTTTAAACAATTGAGTATTGATTTCAGCTCGAGTATTTAGCATAAGGTTCTGCAGTAATCAGCTTTGTAGGTTCTGCCTATATATTCATTTTTTCCTCAAATATTTATGTTATTTTTCTATGTGGAGAGAGTGCCTGGAATCTTCTTTCCTGTTGACGTCATACAATGTATTTTTTAAATGTGGTTGAACACGATTTTCAACACATATCATGTTATATATTATGTATCTAGAGTTTTATTGTTGGAGGAAGATATCAGAATGAATCTGAGAAGAGCAACCGCAAGAAACTGGCAAACTGTCTCACATAAAGATTTTGGAACGAGCAAGGCTCGATCATAACCTTATTGCTGAGAGGTGAGTGATCTGAAGACGGCACCTTAGACTGGTATCGCACTGAGTATGCGGTTTTAATGCTCTAATCTTAATTACTATGCATGCAGAGCTGTTTGTATATGTCGAACAATAACATATGAAATGCATTAATTAAGATTTTAAAATTACCTTTTTTTGTTAATTATTGACGTTTTTTGACAAATTCCGGCTGAGTTCGACAGGACATTTAAGAGTACATGTATATAATTTTCAAATAATTGTTTGATCAGTCTTTCAAAGATAATTATTTACTGAATCCGTAAATATGAAAATAATAGCGTGGCTATACTAAAATTCAATATGGATCTTCACGCGCTTACAACGCTATATATATAACCTGGTCTGAAGTAAAACAATAAATAATGTAATTGAAACTTTATCAAGATTACAGACCTGATGACTGAGTTTATAAAATAATGACGTGTATGTCACATAGGAACAAAATGGAAAACAGAAACATTCAACTACTATAGCATTCATTTCAATCTTTTTCCCTTGTTACTTGATTTATATATCAAACGCAAATACAGCAGTTAAGATTTTTTATTATTTTTATTTGGTTTCAACGCTATTTTCAACACATTACAGGTTATATATGGCATATCCAGTTTTATTGGTAGCAGAAGACCTTGGAATAAGTAGCTGGCAAACATTCACAAGTAAAGTTCTTTTTGGACCGAGCTGAACTCATGACTGAGTTAACAGGTCATAACACGACATTGTCTTAGGTCACGGAATACTGAATCTAAGTAAAATCATCGTTCTCCCGCAAGTAACTAATTCACTCTTTTATTTTACCAAGCTAGGTTCAAGGTTGGAGCTCGCGCGACCTCTGTGTCTTAACCCAACACCATAGCTTACAGCGTAGCTGCCCCAGAGACTCCCCAGACACTCCATTATCCCCAACCACCATCAACTGTTGTGAACGAACGCGAATTATGTTTTATACTTTGACATTTATGTATATGACAAAATAAAGTTTGAAACATTGAACATGAATTTAATACATTGTATAATAAGTTACTTAATTACCAATGTCAAATGCACATATAACTATTTTTTGTTTGTTTGTATGTGTTTATTGTCCTGTTCTAGCTTGTTGTCATTATTTGATAAAGATACCTGGCTTTGCTATGATTCATGTAGCTGCATCATCTGCCAATAAAACAGATATAGCCTTATCAAATAGTACCAAATAGCATCCAAACTGGGCCGAAATCATGAAAATATATTATTTATAGATATAACAATGTTATGCTTTTCAACAAAAATAATACCCAATCGATTTACACAGCTCTAATTTCTTAGGCACAAATATCTTGCTACCGTCATGCAACAGAGGTAATTCTTATGTGAGACCTTCTAACTAATTTTAAAAACAACAACAACTTTATTTTGACTGGTTACACTTAATCATTATTTAAAGATTAAAAAATATCAATGAAACCAAATACAGTTTTTCTAGAGCCAGTCTACACTCGTTATCACTTAGATGCTTTTGTTTGATCTCAGATTTTAAGTGATTAAGTATATACTCAGATATGTTGGTGGAACAGTAGCCAGGTGTATCAAGTATATTTCCCTGTAGAAATGTTCCAAATATGATTCCTTAAACTTTGTTTTTAGTGTGCTTTATAATTATAGGTAATATTTATAACAATTAAAACCACATGAATCGAAAAGAAATATAAATATGTTTGAACTGATATCTGGTTAGCTGACTTTCACATTATAAGTAGTGACTCTAAGTGAAAAAAAATCAAATCACAGAAGGTTGGTAACATCATAACATAAAGGCCCGGTGTCAGTGTGAGGTCTTAATCGGAAAAAATACAGCGTAAGGATTTTAAACATTATCTATTTCATCTGACACAGCCTCATGTATAATTGTAATTGTTTTAATGGCTTAATGTCTCTGTGTCAGTGTCACTAACGTCTTGTCGCTGAGCTCAGGTGTTTGCTAGTTAAACATCTTTATTTGAGAAAATTTGCAAGTTCAATATGAAAGCACATTTCTGTTCTAAATTTTAAACAAATATGACAGCCATGTTAGATTATACTTTGTTAAGATTTATGTTATCTTGCATATACCATTCCAAAGTTGATAAGGATCAGGTAATTTATTCTTATAGATGTTAAATTAAAATAGTATATGTATAGTCTTTAACATAAACAAGTTTGTAGCTGCTCTGATACTGTATACCTTAATAATGCTAATTCAGGTGACATGGGCAGTATATTCCAAATCAATATTAACCTAAAATAGATTTCCATTATAAACTATAAAAAAATCATATCTAAAAGAAAACAGTTTTATTTGCATCAAGTATAGATGTTAATATGCTCTTGATTTTATTTTCATTGATGTTGTACTGCTATTCAATATTTGTTCTGTGACATCATCATTCAAGTCTTTCTATGATAATTTATTATAATATAGATTTAATATATTCTGTGATAATAAGAACATACATGAATGGTAGGAAATTTAACTCTTAAATGTACTCTACAAGTAACTAGTCAGAGTTGTCTTTCTTTGTTTTATTATTAGTAACTTAAAGTATAACTTGTCACTACCATGCAGCTACTTCAACAATATTTTATAAGGACCCCTTTAAAAATAAGTAACTTAAAGGGTTATCCTGTGCAATATATATATTTCTCAAATAGATTCTCTTAACTCTATCAGTAATACATGACACTGTGATTTAATATCTGTAGCTTTTGTGATGTATATTTGTGATATCTACTGCATTTATAACATATGTCCGTAACATTTTTGTCAGGAGCATAACTACAAAACATATCAAGTGATTTTTGCTGAATCTCCACACAATTATAGAGGACTTTGAGAAAAACTGCAGTGTACAAGAACCATAACTTTAAATTGCCTCATTTTATTAAATTGACTTGTCCGGAGCTAACTCAAAAACTATTCAAAGGATTTTGTTGAATCTTCATACAATGACATTGAGAGAAAGTGCAGTGCACAATATCATAACTCCATCTTGTTTACTTTTTTTATTATAACTCCACAACTATTCAAAATATTTTGTTGAATCTTCACACAATGACTGAGGACATGTAGTATTGTGTACAAGAACCGTTACTCTACCTTGCTTACTCTTTTAATTATCGCCTTTATTAAATGTACTTGTTCTGGGCATTACTCGAAAAGTGCTGAATGGAATTTATTCAAACTGCATACAAAGAAAGAGGATATTAAGGGCAAGTACAGTGTCTAAGAACCAATCTTGCCTCATTTTTTAATATGTCACGTTTAATATACTTGTCATATAGAATACTCAAAAACTATTCAAGAGATTTGGTTCATATTTCACACAGTGATAGAGGGCATTGAAGAGGAAGTACTATGTACTATAGCTCTACCTTGCCGATTTTTTAATTATTTCCCTTTATTATATTTCATTATGCTTGTCCGGAACATAACTCAAACACTGTTCAAGGGATTTAGTTGATATTTCACACAATTATGGATGACTTTGAGAGGAGGTGTAGTGTGCAAGAACCATAACTCTTTATTCTGTCTTTACATCAATTATTCCCTTAAGTTTGTTTTTATATTCGATTATGGTAGTGCGGAACATTACTCAAAAAGTATTCAAGCGATTTAGTTGATATTTCACACAATGATAGAGGGCATTGAGAGGAAGTGCAGTGTGCAGGGCCCATAACTGTCGTCGGAGAATTATTTCCTTTTTGTTATTTTCTCTTGATTGGAGTACACCTTGAAAAGATTAATGTGAATGCTTTGAAACTGTATACATTGATAGAAAACAGTGTCAGGAAATGGGCTGTACAATAAATTGCTTCAGAGAGGGGATTGGCTATGTCCAACATGGCTCTCGTTTTAATATTGTATTATGTATGGGATTTTTGAGGAATAATGTTAACAGTTCTTCAACCATTGTAAGGGTCAGTGTTCTGAATGAGTGATGGAAAGAATAAGATCACTGTAGCTCATGCATAGCTATCGGAAAGGTAAACAATTGGGTATTAATTATAGGTCGAGAATTTAGCTTAATATCCTGCAGTAATCAACGTTCTAGGTTCAATCTGCATAATTATTCACATGTATACACCTGAAAAACAACACATTTGACAATGAATGACAACACAAGTGATGTCATGAGATGACCGACAAATTGAGTTAAGAAAAACTAATGTGATAAACTTTAAAAGGCGTTTTTAAGTCTTAAAACTTACTTTATAGAACCGGTTAGCTATACTTCGTGTGTAGGTACATTTGTATTATTACACCATGTGTGTATAACGAATGCCGCGCGGATAAACGTCTATTTATACTTAATATATTTTAATTATATATTATAAGTGTCTTACATATATATACATATTGTTGATGTTATCGTTGAAAGCCACGGAACTACTTTCTGTTGGGGGGTGGGGGGGGGGGGGGGGGGGGGTTGGTGGGGTGCTATCTGATGGGATGGTCATTAGGAACGAAGTTATGGTAAAGAAACGCAGTTGTTAAAACGGCCCCACTAAATATTACTAGTACACCATTTATTTTTATAATGATAACACGGCTATGTGAGTGAAAAATCACGTTTTTTCTCTTTATGTAAATGTTGAATTATATTGGATTTACAAAATTGAATGTATTTAATTTGAAAAAAAACATGTGGTTTATTAAAAAGATTGGAACTTTACTATCAGGTACTTTTTTATTCATAAATCGTATTCATTTCGTCGTTACTTACGGAAATACACAAAATATATGAAATGTCAAGATAGATATGTACTTAGCGCCTTTTCAAACACACGTATGGTATTGCATCAAATCAAGACATGACATGAATGATAAACCAAGAAAAATATTCCATGCTTTTCAATTTTATTTCAACAAGTTCTCTCAATCAGTACTTTAAAACACACATTTAACAAAATAATAGCGAAGACATATATGAACCGATTACACTGACAGCTGATCTGGGTTAAAATATATTAAATATTCACAAACTTACGTTTTTAATGGCGTTATGCGTTCAATTGCGATGGGTGGGGAAGGAGCACGCCTTTTCTGTATTAGGTATCAAATAACCAACAAAGAAGTTATTAACGTTCTATGATCGATAACTTGTGATAATGAATATCTGAGTGTCTCAGTCAGTCTTTAAATCATATTTGTACGTTTTATATGGGTCAGAGGGATATTACATGGTTTACTAATCAAGTGTTAATACACACACACACAAACAAAAACGCTTGATAAATGGGGTTATATTCGGCTCCCACATTTTACAATTTACATACACTATACATTAATATTCATGTTTTTTCTTTATTATAGTTTTTCATATACATGTGTAACTTGGCTCAAATTTGTTCGAATTGATATTTCCAATTCAGTTTAATATCAAAGATTGATGCTCTTCTCTGACTGGACGTAAGTGTGAATTTGATGGTTAGTACGTATGTATTGTCAGTGTAATAAAACATGCTCTTCTTTGTCTGGGTGTAAGTATGAATCTGATGGAAAGTAAGTATGTATATTTTAATGTGAACTTGAGCCATCAATGTTTTGAATGCTTCGTATATGAAATTGAGCCATAACTGTTTCGTAGGGGAACTTTATTCATCACTGTTTTGTATGTGAACTCCACCCATCATTGTTTTGTATCTCTCGTATGTGAATATGAGCCTTCTGTGTTTTGTGAATTTGAGCCTTCTGTGTTTTGTATGTGAACTTGAGCCTTCGCATATTTTAATGTGAACTTCGTTTAATGCAATTTTCAACTCATCTCAGGTTATATATGGCATATCCAATTTTACTGGTGGAGGAAGACTTCATACTGAGTCAGACTGAGTAGAACCATCGTCCTGCGTCAGTTAACTGGACACTTTCTCACATAAAGTTTTTGGAACGAGCGGGACTCAATTCTTAAGGAGCGGTGAGCGGTAAGTGATCTTGAGACGGCGCCTTATACCACTCGGCCGCGGAGGACCTACATTTGATTAAACAATGCATTGTGTTATGTTATCTTGGAGTGAACGTGTTTGTGAAACTTGGGTGGGAAGAGAAATGTTTTAGAATTGTTTTCACTAAATATTTCATATATATGCTTTTTTCATTTGGTATAGCCTGTAAGTAATAGAGGACCGGAGAGGAAGACTAGTTTTAAACTAAATGTGTCATCCTCTATAAATAGAATGTTATCGTATCTTATCGGGTTATCTCCCTTTACACATTTTACATATTTTTGCGGTAAATGTCATTCGCGTTGACAACATTTTAAAATGATCTTATAAAATATATGTGTTGCACGGTCAGCTCATCATGCTTAGAAGTTTTAATGTTGTATACGTTTAATGTAATATATCCGTGTTGTCTTCCATATAAATATCGTGTATTTGTTTCTCTTAATTATTTATAATATATTATCATTTATTCTTTATCATTCATTCCATGTAAACAGTATTCATGTCATTCATATAGTTATGTTGTCTAACTATAATACTCTTAAATATTATTACTAACAACTCTAGTAAGGCCTAAGAGTGTATCTTCCCTCTAAATCCTTTTCACGCATGCGCACATTAGAAATACACTGGTATGGCGAGAGCCGTCTTGTTTTATTAGCTCCAGCTATTTTTCTAGTTCTATGCCTGTCTGTACTTTAGATCCATAACACCATAAACGAATCCACGGAACACATACGATATACAGATAAATTGTATATAATACAGCCGTGACAATTGGTGGTTAAGTGGTGTTTGCTATGTGCAATGTTACCCTGAAGTGTGAGGAGGGTAAACAAATCACGTAAACTAAATCAACTTTTAATTTATTTGTTCAGATAAATAGCAAACAGTGAACTTCTTTCTTTCGATTTATTTATTATAAATAATGATATTTGCAGAAAACTGACATACCACTCAAAAAATACAAGTGTCCTATTTTGTATACAAAGATACAATTAAATTATCTGTTTAAGCTTGAATAGTGTTTTGTGGTAATGTAAATTTGAACAGTTATGTTAGGATTTAATAAATTATTGACAATGAAAACGATGGATCGAAGTCGCTTGTATAAGTAAGACGTAACAACAAAACACGATGTAAGTGGGAACCAATATATTAACGGTGACGCCGAATAATATTTTGGTAAACTATACAAGCCTGATTAGAATATAAATCCTCATTCATAAAATACTTTATCTTACATATAAAATACATTTATGTAAGCGAGACATGCATTTAATAAAAAAAGATACAGATTTGTTCAACAACAAACAGGTCAAGTCTATTCTGAATCAGTATCTACAATAAATCCTTGTGATCGATTTTTTTCTCCTATAATAGCCTCAACCTCCTACAACGATGTCTTTCATAACGACCAATGTACTTCATTAGCACGTTTATCTGCATCTATACAACACGGCAGGGGTGTATACCCCACATAGCTATACCCCCCATAGCATTCCTTGCAGGGATTCAAACGGATTTATAAACCAGTGATCCCTGACCCGATGTAAAATCTTCGCTCAAGTTTTATTCAATACACGCTTGTACCTGTAATGTCTAACTAAAATCCGAATAGCATGATTGACCTTCTCAAAGAACAAAATAAATAATTTATATAAAACCCCAAAACCAAACTCCCGTGGTGCGGCTGCTTTACGTTTCCGTGACGCGTTTGCAACTGTATATTACTTTAAAACAATGCTTTCTCAATTTATGCTCATTTAGAAAATATAAACAATTCATTCGATTTTGTAATGAACATGGCCCTCCGATCGGTCATTGTTTCAAGATTAAGTTATATATTGTATATATGTATATATTCTTAATAAAAAGGCACATTTTGTAATGCTATACTTCCTTATGTGTATATCTATTATTATTATTATATCTTTAATATTTGTTTTTAAGTCAATAGCGCTGTTTTCTTTGATATAAACGTCCAAAAAATATAATTATCAGTTTACCATTAAAATGTAATCATGGTGTTTAGAGGGCGATTACAATGGTTTACTGTGTGAAATGGTTATTTGTATTTTTCGCCGTTTTTAAGGAGTGCCCGTGAGTAAAGCCTTAATTATCCATAGTTACGTCAGTGTCCATTAATATATCATTATTCGTCTAGGTAATAGTTCAGTTTTCGATTGGTGTATAATCTAAGAAAAAGGTAATTATTTTAGTAAAATAAGAGTGTATAACCGCGATTCACAGTTGGTGATTTTCCTTCTCTCATAGCTGCCAAATACATGTTTAAGTGTATGTTTGTAAGAGTATAAGAACACTCCAGTGTGCAATTTTCCTGTTTAACTTAGTATGTTAAATGACTAATTACCGTTAAAGAAATTGTAATATTCCGCGTGCGGATATCACGACCTCCACTGCAGCTCCACACACGTTGACTATAAGAGTGTGTATGAACGAGATACTGGAATACTGAACTTGTGTGATGACTTAATCAATTTATTCATCTAATGCTATTCACCTTGGTATCCGTTCCGTATTTAGATATTCTACCTCCGTATGTGGCGAACTAGACCAACGGTGGCTAACTGGTTACTTTTTATGAGAGTTCATAGGAATTGAATGTTCATGGTACACGTGTACGTTGAGTATGGTAATGCCGAATGGACGTTTTGTTAGTCGTGCATTAAACGTTTTTCGTCAAATACGAGTATACGTGTATTTTGGATTGTTTACGGGGATTAAGTAGAATGCAAGGTCACAGCAATCTTAGAATCTAGATTTCTTACAATTGCCATATCTTGATTTTTGTTATAGATGATTACCAAATTTGGCCATATATGATATTAAGGTGCAGTTCAAGTATAGAAGTAATTATTACCCTGTATATTTAGTAAAGTGTATTCTTTAACGTTCAGCATAAATGTTATCATTTGTTATTTTCTTTATTATACTTCTATATAATCAATTTAAATCATTTTTTGTTGTATATGACATGACCAATAGCATTCTATAGCACCAATTAAAGTTATGTACAGAAGCTTAAATAAAATTTGAATTGTCCCCAATCATGTTTGTCAATTTAGTTCACTTCTATAAACCGGCCGTAGTCAATTTAATACACTTCTATAAACCTGCTGTAGTCAATTTAGTACACTCCTATAAACCAGATGTTGACAAGCAGTGTTCTCTTACAATACAATATAATACAATACAATACAGTACAATATCTTTTATTCACTCAGTCCACATATACATGAAAACACGAGGTCATTCAAAGTAGTAAAGTGTTAAGGCTCATATAAGATGGTTAGTAACGTAAACAGCATATATCTTAAAGATATTTCAGATTCATAACCTAGGAAATATAGCTTACTCATTTTGGAAAATAGGTTTTTGTCAAATAAATGTATTAAAAATTATCTAGTAGTATGCACAATTATACCAATACAATGTTGTGGTGTCTTTTAAAATTTGAAAAAGTTTAATCTTATTAGAATTATGTATAGCATTATACAAAACCTTCTCAATGCGCCTTTCATATCGCAGATAGGGTTTGAACAGTACACAGTTAGGTTAATATGGATATTTTGTATTTGTCACCATTTAGAACAGTTTATAATTATCATCTCTGTCTGGGTTCCTTGTTCTCCATGTGCATATGTTAACGTTTCATGTATCACAAGATGCTGGCAATACAAAAACTACGCACACATTTGACAAAGTTACCACATGGCAATTTTAACTTCTTTCTTACAACGCTGAATTGGTATTTCGACAGTTGACCTGACGCGAGAATGACTACCGCCCCTCCCACTGAAGCGTTTACCTTGAGACCGTTCGCTTGTCTAAGGAACATGGCGGTCATAGAAACAATATCGATTTCCGATTGGATTATCAAATTATTTGACTGACAACCTGCGTCAAGTCATTCCCTGCAATGTTTGTTTTAATCATTTTTCATTAACTCATGTTGAAACATCTACGTGACGGAAAGTATCTGTGCGCAGTTATAAGGTTGTATGCGGTTTAAGTTTATACTTACGAAAACATCTGACGAACATATCTAAATATTATAATGCTAATTTTCATTTAAACAAACGTATAAAATGGGTAACATGTACCTACCAGCCCCTGTATCTCAGTTGGTAGAACACGACACTTCTAGTCTCGGGGTTGTCGGTTCGATTCCCAACAAAAATTACTAACAGTCGTTTTGATCCGACTTTAAATAGAGGGCCTGTGTGATAGTGCTATACACCGAACACGCTGAAGACCCAGACGAAACTTACGCTGGGTTTCTATCTATAGCCTGCACTATCCACACATACCTAAACATACTTCCACTCTTGGGAGCATCGCCTATATGGAAAACCGGTGGCACTGTGAAATCAGCTTATATACAACATATATCTACTGACACATTGGCAAACAACGATTTGGAGAAATATGTCCTATCACACATAATTGTTGATTATCTTTTCTTGGAAGAATATCCCTTATGGATGATTTAAATCCATTAAACTGACACACTGTGTCAATGTGAAAGGTTATGTCAAGGGTACAAGAAAAATTTAACAACTTACCTCACCTATAAGATTTAATTGATTTTAAGGCAGTGCTTTAGACATGTAAGTCACATATAGCATGTGAGGTTATATAGCAGTTTCAAAAAATGTATGCGTGTTAGTGAAAAATGTATGCGTGTTAGTGAAAAGTGTATGCGTGTTAGTAAAATAGAACAGCTTGTTTGTCTTGCGAAAATCTTCATTACAAAGTATTTGTCCACCAAGTATTATAATGACAAAATTCAGATTTTGAAGTTTTAGTTTGTGTTGTTTGTTTAAGTGTTACATTGATATTATACCGTCAATGGGTAACAGCCGTATGTATACCCTAACCACTGTTGTCTGGGATTCCGGAAGGTTAACCAGTACTTGAGCGAGCCCTTCGCCTCAAATAAGTGATACATTTCCCTCTTGAAACAGCGACGAAAGATGAATGACATTAGAAGCAGTGTCGTATAACAATCAGAGTAGATATTATAGATTCAAACTCATGACCCCTGGATTAACAGTCGCACGCACTTTTGACTTAGCTAACTGGATACCGATTTGAAATATGAATAATGAACGCAACCATCTTTACAAAGATAAATGGTTCCGAAATAGTGTCTGGAGAGGTACGATGCATCTTGACAATACAAGAACATTATCAAATAAAAAGAAAGATGCAAATTCGGTTTTATTGAATATATTTGAATCCTAATATAAGAATACAAAGCTTCTCCGTAGCAAAATGGTCTAAGACGCCGTCTCGAGATCACTTATTTCTCACCGCGGAGGTCGTAGGTTCGAGTCCTGCTGCAAAAAGGTTATATGAGGAAGTTTTCCAGTTACTTGCAGAAGGACGGTTGGTCTTCCTACATCAATAAAACTAGATATTCCATGTTTAACCTCAAATGTGTTGAACATTGCGTTAAACACCATCCATTAAAAAACAACAAATACAATAAACAGACGGAATAATAACATGATATGTTTTCTTGTTTATAAATATTTTATTCACATCATATTCTTATTACAAATCGTAAATGTAGCAATGCCAGTTTTTCTACACTGTTTTAAAATAACTGTTAATCATTTGGCCCAGGAAAAGCCTCTTTTGGTGGAGGCATTTTTGTAACAATTATTTCGCTTGATATGTCAAATGCATCATCATCCAATGACATGCAAAGCTTATCCTTTTTTGGGATTTTTTGTTTTGTTTTATTTTGAACTGAAATTGATTTTGAATAAGTTGGCATTGGATGTTGGCTGACTGATGCAGTCTCTTTAGTTTTAGTTTTCTTCGGTATAAAAACGCTTGTTTTCTGTCGTGATTTCAATCATTCTATATTTGTTTTCGTTGTTCATTTGTTTCTTGTTTTCCATCTGATTGCTTTACTTCCATTTTCTTTTCTTTAATGCAATATTCTAGGTTTTCATATGTTCTTAATTCCATTTCATTATTTATCTTTTCTAAAGGGGCTTTTACTTCCGGAGAAGAGTTCAGCTTTTGAGAAGAGTTGAGATTTGATGGACCGTCAAAATATTTTTCTTGTTTGTTTTGTATAAATATGATATTAGATTTTTTTCCTGTCAATTGTAGCTTAATATCTCGTTTACCTTAAATGACTCTTTACCCTTCAACTATACATTCGTCTTTTATAGAATCCATTGTTATAGTAAGTGCTTGTACTAATTGTTCTGTTTGAGAATTATCTATTTCTTCATCACTTTTGTTCACACCGTCAACAGGGTACCCCTGTAAATCTGCTAACAATTGAACTGTGTGTACATCTTCTTCTTTTCTTTGTTTATTTGTTTTCATATTTATACTACTACTCCTATCACTACTTCTTCTTTCTGTATCAGAATTCACATCAGATTCAATAGCTTCATGATTATCTTTCTTAATATCAGTACCACTATGAAGCGCATCATGCTGGCTGGCTTCAGATTCGTCATCAGCATCACCGTCGTCAGCGGACCCGTTTACATTTTTCTTCTCACCTAACATTTCTTCTTTCGTTGCCGTTGCTTCAGTGGCGTCTGTGTCAATATATATAATTCATGGACATAAAATGTTATATCATTAAGATGATTGTTGGGATTTTATTTCGAACATTATTTTGGTGATTAATATATTCATAAATAATGACAAAGTACAAGAAAATATTTACAATTCATTCAACTGTAAAGTGCATGAAAAACATATTTTAAAGCTTATTGTTTAAATTGTTTCAAGTAATTATTACGGAATTTGAATTGAGGAAAATCCCAGATTAAGCTAATTAGTAAGAGTGGTCTCATGTCATTATTATTTAAAAAATAAAGATGGTACATTTTAGCAATGTCGTCAATAAAAACAGCTATATTAAATATGTTCACATGTATATGTTCTGTAAGCTAAGCAACACAGCGTTTTTATTCGTGTATTTTTTTCACTCAATGTAGGTGAATCACAATCAAGTGCTATAGGGCTAGTGACAACATAGTCATCTGAAGATTATACCAATAAATACGATTAAATATCAACACAGTATCTTAATGTAATCATAATCATTTTTATTTAGCGCCACTTATTGGTATACAACCAAATTATCTTTTTCCAATTACCTTCTTCATCGTACTACAAGCAATCACAAATTTTAATCAATTATAATATTTCCTAATTCCATTGACATTATATAATTTTCTTTATTTCATGACTTTGTCTGTAGTCAGTTATCTAGTTCTAATCAACAACATTTCCATATTCCATTCACACTGTGTTGTGTTTTTTTGAGCAGTCTCATATTTTATCAATATGACTTCGTTATTACGATGACTTGTTGATTGTCTGTAATCAGTCTATTAATCAACCTATTTCTAATGAATAACATTCCTTGTTTCATTGCCATGTCTTTGTGTATATTGAGCCGTCGCATATTTTATCAATATAAATTTCCTTTTTTCCATGACATTGTTTATTGAACTGATGCGTATCTTTCACCTACTTTACTTAGTGTCATTTCCGTATTAAAAAGACCATGTCTGGTGTAAACTGATAATTCGCTTTTTCATCAATAAAGTTCACGTTTTGTTATTCCCAAGACCTTGATTATTTAAATGATGAATGTTATATGTTGAAAATCATGATAAATAAACTTGCATATATCACGTGCACAGTTGGTGAACCCCGAACAGATTCACGTAAACTTAAACTTTGCTAGTTTCATAAACTTATGTCATGACTATTCAAAAAATAAAGTTGACTTGCTGTTTTCATATATTTATTGTACTCGATTAAAATGCCACTGAGTCCTGGTTCATATGTATCTAGCACCGATGTACATATAATGTATAGGTTGCATGATGAAGCTAAGGTCGGTCGGTCAAAGGTGGAGTGCATGGTCCAGTGGTAGAGCATCGAACCCATGATCGGAGGGTCGTGAGTTCGATCCTCCGCTACGGCTATATGTGGTGTCCTTGAGCAGGGCACTTTTTCCGCATATGCTTTGTACTGGTTCTACCCAGAAAGACTTCGAGCATGATTTGTCTAAGTTAAGAACTTGTTTCACAATCGAAGTAAAATAAATAAGTTTAAAACAAAAAACAAAGGTGAAGCATCAAGTTTGTTAGCTGTTGCTTCATAACTTTGCACTATTTTTAAGAATTGTGACAGTTTTTAATTGATGATCATTTTATCAAAATTATAGCCGAAGCGAATGGTATGCGTTGATGGGAAAATGATCGCCAGACATTATATACAAAACTATATAATTTTCATCGTCGCATTCATATCAGGTGAAAACTCCCGCGGGTATCCGGCGATGATCAATTTTGCAAGATTAAAGATATTTAATCCAACAAATAATTTATTCCCAATGATTTGCTTATTGTAACATAATCAGTCGCATGTTTTAATCCAACATGTTTTTTTTAAATTAATTTTAAAAGAGAAGATCGCCTTTGACCACACATAACGCCTAATATTAAATGTTACATTACACAGCAAGACGCCTTTCTTCCATATTCTCTTCTGATCTTTACGAAATATTAATCATCTTTTATCACAACGTAATAATCCTTATTTTTAATATTGATAGCATGTATTTTGTATACTACTAACATAATATTTTTATTTCTTAAGCATTAAATTTGTTTTCAAAAGTATAATTTAATAATATGATGCTTAAACCAAATACATACAGCACCTTGATGCTTAAACCAAATACATACAGCACCTTGATGCTTAAACCAAATACATACAGCACCTTGATGCTTAAACCAAATACATTCAGCACCTTGATGCTTAAACCAAATACATACAGCACCTTGATGCTTAAACCAAATACATACAGCACCTTGATACTTAAACCAAATACATACAGCACCTTGATGCTTAAACCAAATACATACAGCACCTTGATGCTTAAACCAAATACATTCAGCACCTTGATGCTTAAACCAAATACATACAGCACCTTGATGCTTAAACCAAATACATACAGCACCTTGATGCTTAAACCAAATACATATATCACCTTGATGCTTAAACCAAATACATTCAGCACCTTGATGCTTAAACCAAATACATACAGCACCTTGATGCTTAAACCAAATACATTCAGCACCTCTCCTTATTCCAATGACATGTTTTATGTACCATAATCAGGTGCCTGTTTCAATCAAACACATTCCCTTATTATCCTGATTCAATGTACATTAATCCAATAACCGTCAACATATGTCAATTTTAAACACATATCCTTATTCAAATGACATTGTTTATTGTACCTTAACCAGTCGACTGATTTAGTCAAATACAATCCCTTATTTCATGACCTTGTTTACTGTTTCATAAGCAGTCGCCTGTTTTAATAAAAAAAATATCTTCTTATTCCCCACCTTTTTTATTGTACAATAATCAGTAGCATGTGTTAATGTACATTATTTCCTTTTCCCAGCTGTTGAATATATTGTCAAATGTCGTGAGAGTATTTGTTTTTCCCATTAAAAACGCTGCTTAAGACGAGCATATCTAAATTGCAAGCACTTACCGTTTACGTTGGAGATGTTCTCAAATGATCGCACCAATCTAGGAGGTGCAGTGTGTGAACATTCACCGCTAGAATGAAATGAATGCCCGATAGGAGTCTTTGTATATTTCGGTGAAGTCCGGAACTCTTTGGCGACACTGAACGATTGGTCGTCACTGGTGGATTGAAGCTCTGCCCGACATGTCATGGACTCCGCATGTGACTTGGCACTGTCACCTTTTTAAAACAAGAATCATTTGCATTTATATTAAAATACAGTTATTAACATTAATAAGTCATTTGTTTTTTTTTATCTTGACACATGATTTAATGGTAAAACTGTATTTTGTACTCTTTGTTACATATTACAATCACATAATCTTGAAATATGTAAAACAGCAGTGTTAAGACAATCAACAAGCAGATAAGACTTGACAACAACTTACTGTTTATGTCAATTATGATACTGATGCAAAGTGAAATGTAAAACCAAAGGATAATATAGCATGATACGTATCCAATCAGTTTTCCTTTTTCAAAACTCTTTCTTAATGTTTTTAGATCTCTGCGCCGATCTGATGAAGGAGAGTATCTGACTCTCATGCAGAAGGTAGCTGGTTCGATCCTAAGCTAGGTTATAGTTGAAAGATTGAATGGTTATAGAAGGGTCTTTGCTAACAGTTTCGTTTCATTTATGGAATAAATGTAGGTCTGATCAGCCCTGTGTCAGTATAATGTGACTCGTATTTTGAGTATCATACCATGTGTCTGCGGCCGGATAATCCATCGTCGCGGTGCTTAAAACACTGTCTCAAGCAGACGCTGTTCTATTATGACTGGAATATTGTTAAAAACGACTCTAAACACCATATAATATGACAGATAACTGCGGAATGGTTGGAAAACAAGGAGGAAGATTATTATATTTTAAAAAATCAACAGAAAATCAATGGTTGATTGTATATACCCAAGGACACAACGGACTCCGTCTCTTCTGTCAATGGTTGATTCTCAAACCGACCTTTGTATGCTCCGTCTGTAAAAAAAAGAGAAAAATAACAAATGTTGAGTGTTAAGTAGCTAATATGTTCCTCTTATAGTTTCGCCAAAATAAATACATTTTAGATCAGTACGGGTATCGTTTACACTGGTTGTGATGTTGGTGACATCCTTATTAAGAAACTCATTTATTTGTTTTACAAATAATGTATTACCTAAAGACGTTATGTGACACCCAATGCGATTGGGTGAAAATAAAATATTTAAAATTGTTGTTCCGATTACGTTTCGCTACAGAGTTACGTATCCCTACATAGTTACGTATCCCTATAGAGTTACGTCCCATTGTAGTGGCGGTATTGCAGTTCGTGAGGGAAACAAGATTCCTATATAATCTGGTTAAAACTACTTTCAAAATTGTTCAAAGGGATTATGTTGTCTTGCTTCTGATGAGTAGAGTCGAGGAAAAACTGACATAGCATTTACTACAATATTGTTGTTGCATTTTAAACTGATGGGTATATTTTATAGCATTTGAGTAGTTTTCGTTTTTCTCTTTTTTTAAATATCGGCGTCACTGCACTGTATTTCAAAAATCTGTGGGATGATTTACCTTTTATATGTACCGTTAGTATAAAACATTTAAGAGTGCAGTAATTCTCAAATTCGCCGCCAGCAAAAAACCCCAAAATCATCCATACAAATAATTTTCTTTTTTAGACATACATTTGTCAATTTAAAGGAATACGGGGAAGTTTTAATAGTTGTTTATAAAAATATACCCAAACATTATACTGATGAGATGGGATGTGCTTGAGAACTGGTCAACGTTCCAAGATCCCTGGAAACATTGGTTAGGTGAACTGATTGTCTGTTAGCCCTTGATGGCTTAAAAATGACGCTAGCTATTCAACCAATCAATCAATCATACAATTTTCACACACTCCGTAACATTTACATGCCGGTGTATCAGTTATATAACATAATAGGAATAACATAGTACCATAACAGTTAAAATAATGTCATAAGAATAACAAACCGAAAAGCTTAAAATGTTATTTGTAAGACATTGTGTTAATGTTCTCTTATCTACAGTTACCATATGTTATTGCAAGTCTCAAAAATATAAAATTTCTTTTTTGATTTCTGAACAATTTTTGTATAACATTTCATTATGTATGACATGGAATAAAATATATTGATCACAAAACAATATTATTAGAAACATAAAACTAAAAGCAGTACTTCCCGAGGAAGTTAATGCGACTTTATTTGATTTTGTTTTCTTGATGACAAAGGATTGCACAGACAACGGTATGTTATATAATTTTTACGTTAATCCATAATCTTCGAATTTATCTTTCTCTGATTGATAAAGGCAATTGATGTCCAAAACAAAAACAATCTATGTTCTAATTCCAGGTTAGAGCAATTAACCAAAAGATTTATTTCTTATTTATTCCCCTTTTTACTTTCTTTAATTATTCTTTATATCCTTATATTCACACTTAAAATGTTACTTATAAGACATTGTATCAATATTCTGTTAAATATTAATATGTTGCGTTCCAAAAGTATTAACGATCAATATTAAGAAAGAAAAATGGCATATTTAAGGTTATACACAATTGATTTAGTTCTTAATAAGTTTTTTTTAAAAAAAACACAACATAATATTAATAACCTGAGATTGCTTGAACAAGTTTATCATTTTTTTGCATAAGCATATTATATTTATGAACAGTTGTGTTGTTACTATATAATGTTGGAATATATTGAGTTCTCAACATAAAGTATGAAGGAAAGCATAGTAAAAAATGAAACTCGTCCTCAACAGCGTTGGTTTTGCATAGTTTGCAGGTTTGGAGGGGTATATTTTACGTGAATAACAACAACACTCACTGCTGTCTTTAAGCAGCGACTGTATATCTTTGATGATGTCGTTTATGTTAATCATAACATCATTTATATTTGAAGCTATACAATTAAAATAGTCATTGGTTAATTTTAAGCTCAGTGATTCTCTAAACATAATCGCATTATCATTATTAAATTATTAAACTGAATACTATTTCCCTTATTGATGCAATTATTGAGAAAAGGGGAGACTCTGCCCATTGCAAATTCTGTTAAACAATCTAGTATACTTTTATCACACAACAAATAGTCTATAACACGGTTACCATTCACCCCCTACGAATGTAAAGTTACCGATAGCATTATCCGAACATGCGCGACAATTGGCTATAAGTATCGAATTCGTAATGCAAAATGACAACAACTCTTTTCCCGAAGTATTTAATACGGTATCAAAGGATTTTCTATGTTGAATGTCACCTTCGACCGTATCAGCATATAGTTCTAATTGGGGTACGTTATTTTTTACATCAATGAAGTCATAATTATCTGCTGCAGTTCTGCTATTAAGGTATCCAAGGACAATAAGATGCATATCTACAGTATTTATATTTTATATTTTGTTTTCAAGAAGAGATACGCCTTAAAATGTGCAACCGTTATAAAATGGAGAACTATTTGGTGGAAGATATGTATAGCACATACAGACACCATTCTCAAGACAGAACAGAGTTGTATTTACCCGAAGAAATAAACATGAAGCACTTGACTTAACACATTTTGAAACTGACTGTTTCACGTAAACAACTATGCCCGTACGTAATACAAAAGGGAAATGTTTAGATTATCACAATAGACGAGGATTCACACCTAGTAGTATAACCATAAAGACAACACCTCATTTCTAGCAAGCAAGCTACAAGGCAACGTAAAGTTACACTTGTCATGAAAATATTAAAAAGGTTATGATTTGGAGAGATGGGATGGCGGTGATAATAAGATAAAGAAATAGATAGAAATACGGCAGTACACACCATACAGTCAAACCAGATTAATACATAATGTACATAGGAGGAAAGCATTGCTGAAGAAGTCTTAATGCGAGTGATTTAAATGAAGAAATCACTTGAGATAAAAACTGTCAAACCAACACTGAAGTGGTTTGGGATAGACCGGGCTCGGTCGATATTAAACCGGTGATTAGATTAACAAAATATGTAAATAGAACCGTGGGCGAATGTAAAGTAATAAAGGTTGCAGTTTAGGATAATTATTTTCTAATGAAATATATACAAATTTAGATCAAAACTTTACTTTATATCATATTTTAATACTAGTATCCATCAATTTGATATTTGGTTCATTTTTGTTTTGTTTTATTTTATTGCATCATATTTCGGCAGTTATATAAAAATATTAATACGAAAATAACATAGTTGTGGTTCTTATTTATTCCTCTTTAAAAAGTGTACAGGTTATCATAGGTTTAAATGTTAATTAATTACGGGGATTTAGAATTATATTGATAGTGATTATCTATATCATGTTCAGTCTACAGCTCAGGACATTTACTATATGATAAATCACAGTCAGTTATCCTC
Organism: Panopea generosa; assembly: GCA_029582155.1. Taxonomy (NCBI): domain Eukaryota; kingdom Metazoa; phylum Mollusca; class Bivalvia; order Adapedonta; family Hiatellidae; genus Panopea; species Panopea generosa. The sequence goes on from CM055911.1 coordinate 8,245,744, forward strand.
CCCTGATTTTCACTTGGAGCGCTACCGTACGCTACAGGTCCAACAGATCAGATGCAGAGCCACAGCTACCAGTAAATTAACATATTAAAATCATTACCGCGCATTCTCAAAAAGAAAACACAATGGAATTAAAGTTCGGAAATCTTACGATACCGGAATTAAAAGCAGAGTTGAAGAAATATTTCGAGTTGTTAATGATTTTAATTACAAAATATATGTGAAGAGCAGCTGACATGCAGAAATGAGAAAGGGCGTTGTAAACCAAGTGATTGTTGTTTTTGATGCAGAGGGACTTGCACTTGAAACCAAGTGTGTGTGTGTTGACATGGCATCCAGTGCCCATTGTAAGTATGTGTGTGCTGTCTTGTAGGCATCCACACTGTTGTCTAAAAACTTTTATTTTATCAGAAGAGAAATTAAAAAAAAATGATGAGTTTTTATGAATGTAAAAAGTTCGGAGAATTTAGCAATGTTGTCTTTGATCCCGGACCTATGGAATTTAGACAAGAATACAGCGACCACTCAAGAAATACATGCCTGAATCACCTACACATATAAAAATACCAAAATGTCAACCAATTAACCAGAAACAACCTACTCATAGCATTAAATCATGATTTTAAATTAAACACTGAAGAACACTTTTTAAAAGCAAGTGAAATCAAGTCAGTTAAATCAAGAACTTTTAAACAAAGCAGTTATAGTCAATATGAAGAGGAAGGAGCAAAACGACTTCCTTTATCAATGTTTGCACGTATTTGCATAGACACGGATAATGGTAAACTAGCCAATTCTTTGACAGAAGTGTTAAAGATAGACGCGCGAGCACTTGAACACGGGCGCAGATATGAAGATGCTGAAACAATCATTATATGTCCGACACACATGAACGTTGTATAAATAAAGTGGCATTTAAGTATGTGAAATGCCCATTTACAGCCTAGACCAAAATGATAACGTCATTCTCTGTACCATAAGACATGTTGATTCAAAATCATAATGTTACTTAGCGCAAAGTCGTAGTTATTATTGTCAAATCCAAGGACAATAACCACGCACGGGCGCACAAGATAATGATCTTACCATACAATCATACAGTAACTGATGTCAAATATTTGAAACGACCCTTTTATAGAATCAATGGTTGCAGATTTATAATTATTTTTCACAATCACTTTAAGATGGCTGTTCTTGAGAAATTATTTCATATATTGATTAGTCCATATTAAAGGATCATTACTTTTAGACACGTCGTTTCCGTCCTTTGATTTCAAGTCTCATTCAGACCATATTTTTCATCTTAATCATGTGAGCTATGTTTACATATTCATCATTACTGGGTACAAAACCAAACTTTTGATATAAGTAAATTTGTTTTGTTCGACGATTTAGACATTTTATGCCAACGAGGGTAAAAGACGATCAGTTAAACTTTACCACTATTTGCTGTAAACCAGGAAAGTTAACCAGAACTCGAGCAAACCGCAAGTAACAAATAACTCTCCCGCTTCAATCAGTGGTGAGATAAATGACAATGCGACAATGATTCGTATGCACGACCCCTGGGAATGATAGTAAGGCGCACTACCGACTGAGGTGATCGGGCAAGATTTATGTGAACTATAATAAGTCAAATGTTGCATATGATGATAATAAATCACCTTTATAATGTGCAACACATTTGAAGAGGTATGACAAAAAAACGAAAAAAAAAATGAAAATATCATTCGATTATATTATTTTTTGATCAACATTGTGCATATCACATTATCACAATTTTTCTGTTTACATAATATCATAATAATCGTTATGTTTTAAAGGTAATTTGAAATTAATACCACTTGTGCTTATGCATCAAAGTAATATTTACACACATGAACACAATCAAATGGTCATCTCATCACCCATGTATTTCACTCTTGAAACTCTGTATCATATTAAGACACACCTTTTTATATGAATGCCCAGTGTAATTCCTGCTTGTTTTGAATAGCTCTAGCGAAATGCATATTGATATGTTCTTAGACGTTTTCTATCGCAAGGATGAAAATAGAATATCTACACTTTTGTGAATGTGAGAGTATTGTGCACCTTTTTCAAATAAACTCATTACCAGTATATTTAATCGTGTATGATAAATATTTGATTTTCATCTAATTTGTCATATTAACGTATTGGTTTTAAGATAGGTGCGAGAACAAAATTTCATGTTTGTTTTATATTTTTATTTTATTGATGCATGTTTAGCAGCAATTCCTGTTCTGAAATTACATAACATGAAACAATCGAAAATTATTTCGGACAAAATTTTGGTTTCAGTCCATGATAAAGGGTGACCCAATTTTTTTATAAGTGTTCCCAAGGTAAATAACCCTTTTAATATGCACAAGATTTCTGGCAATATTTCTGTCCTCCATAAAATTCGTTCAGACATTGTTTTTCTTAAAAAATGTAAAGCATTAATATTAACATTCATGGTAGCAAACACTTCCTGCATATTAAAACCTTTGTCAGCCATGGTAGTATAATTTGGATCCTATATCAAATGATTAACTACATTCAACAATTTGTCTATCACTTGTTGACCTTAAAACTATTGCAGACACATATGACGATAAGCCCACTTGTGTGACACCGATTACCGTTTTTACCGTATGTTTGCGTTTGCAAGAATAAAAATTAGCCTGCAGAGCTTTTGGTGCCTTTGTCCTTTTTATATGACATTCAGTTGCATCAAATATAAAGCGAGTATTTTGTTTGAAACTTGAGTCGGATGGTAAAATATCTCAAAAGATTCTGTGATGGCCATATATTATATTAAATATCATTAGCAAAGTACGAGTCATATTTCAGCCAAGAAATGTGTTTCTATTTAGTGTGTACATTGTTGACAAAGTAAAAGTAGACGTCAGAAACCATGTATTCATACCGCAATTTAGAAGCATCATATTTTTCTAAATTCACATTTCTAACCTGACAATGCTTTCAAAATGTTTCAAATACAGCAATAACGCAATTCAAATCACAAAATGACCATTTCATTATGAAAAAAACGCATTTTTATAAACGAGGAAATAAATAATTACTAATTTTATCACAGGCAGGAGTAACGAAAAAACGTGACAAACATGAAGTTTAGTAAAGGCGTTTTACTCCGAAGCACAGCTCACATACCATAACTGTCTTCAGACATCCGCTGTACAAAAACTCTAACGGTATGCGTAGACAGCTGGGGTATTACGTGACAAAATAAGCCCAACAACAGAAATATTGAGCCAACCGTTCCTGGATAAGACCTTTCAAATCGCCCACACATGTGGTAAAATGTTTAGTCGTAAATAAAGTGGCACAACATTTAACATATTATTACAAGACTAAACAGACTCAACTGTAGTCTGGTATGATAACGTGTTTCAAGGAAAGTCAACAACAAATGAACCCTTTCATGCTCATTTATTTCAATACCATCTAAAACAGCTCATGCGACCAATTTTCTAATCCATAATTTGTCTATTGATATGTAAGCCCACCATTGATTGTTTGTTTCCTTTTCTATAGTGAACAATACAAGTTAAAAGGCGTGTCATTCATAGAGATAGTGACATTTTACTGTTTGTCAACCTCTGCACTACCAAAATATGATAAAAAAAGTAGGGGTCATGTGTCATATACGTTTTTTTTCCCTTCTCAGTGTGTACACTGTTGACGAAGTGAAAGTAGAGTTCCGAAATCATGTATTCATACCAAAATTTCCAAGCTACATTTTTTTTTCTAAATTCACAATTCAAACATGACAAGCGTTTCAAAATGCTCAAAATACACCACTAATGCCATTCAAATAAAAATTGAGCATTAAAATAAAGGAAAATGTATTTTCAAAGAAGATGAAACAAGAATAATATATAACCGCCATTATGCGACAATCCAATGGAAGCAATTCCTTTTTCGAATGGTGGTCATGTGCCTTGAAGATACACTGTCATTTCATAGTCAAACAGTAGATTATGTTTCAAGCGCACTGATTGGTCCTTCCTAAAAAGGAGTGTATTTTAAGACCAATCAGCGCGCTTCATGCATCAATTAGAAAATAGCAGACTTAGTTGAAAATGTTTGATACGGGTTAGAAAATTGGTCTTATGAGCTGTTTTTGTCCCCCTACCCATTTCTTTTCATTTTGCTTTTGTTATAATGATGGATTAAACATATATTTGAAATAAAAAAAAAAAGAAACCAAAGAAAGACAAAAAATCAGATGGGGTAGGGAGATTAACCAAGGTCCGTTACTCCTGCCTGTTTTATTGATCACCGCCATTATGCGGCTACCCCAAGAAAGCATTTTCAGTTCCCAATAGAAAAAAGGAAAGACTACTCACACTGACCGGATGAGTTGCTTACAGCCGATTGATAATGATGATATGAAGGAGTATCTTTCCGGCGAAGTTTAGACTTCTGCAAAAATATTTAATACAACTCTCTTATTCACCTGTTTTTTAAATGCTTTTAATAATCATCGATTCTCAAATAATGCTACATCTAAGTAAATTATATTTTCCTAATCCCATGTTGTAGCATTTCAAGTTAAATAATATCTTATTTACGGCAATGGGGTTGGATCGAAAATTCGCATAGTAACGGTATTTTCTCAATGTTTTATCACCATTTGTACCTAGACGAAATAAAGTATATTTCTGTTTTCTCATTGTACAGAGACCAAAAAAATATAAAATTGCAAGCAATTTATTTATTTAAAAATGTTTACCTTTTTTCTTGTTCGTGGCGGTGGAGTTCTATGTTCACCTTAAATGCAAAAAGATGTAATCATGATTAAACGTATGTTATGTTGTTTGGGGCTCATGTTAACCATAAATAAGCGTTTATGTACAGTTCCAGTTGCAATTCACTGAGAGATTTTAAAAAACGCAACTCTCCAATTGAGCATGTCTGTGACGAGTTGGGAAGACGCATTAACACTTTTCGGTTCTACCGAAAATCGTTAATGAGCTTTTCCCCGCCGTGGGTCAGGAGTGGAACAATATTTCTAAACACTGTATTGAAAATATTGTGCTTCCAACGAGGCGGGTATGTGTTGCCTGCATTGCTGTAAATGGTAGTTACAAGCGCTACTAATTGCAAAGGTGGTGACTGAGGGTATCGCTGTTTAAAACGTTAATTCTCAAAGAATTGATTATATTTTGTAATAATATTCACACAATTTGGTAGGCTTATACCTATGTTTGTTGTTGCCAAATTTGATCAAAGACTCATTAAACTTCCGAAACGATCGTTTTAGTTTTAATTAAAGTCAGTTGTATTCTTACAGATGATAGAATACATGTTTATTTGATTACTGAGAAACTTTGAAAACGAAAAGTAAGTATTAAGCACATTATTAGTACATAATTAAGAACGGGTTTTGTTTACAAATTAATGTTCGTCTGTTTCCGATTAACACATTCTGCAGAAACGGGAAGTTACGAAACTTGTTCGGAATCGCGTCGGTCGGTTTCACTTCAGACAGAAACATAGTATGATGGACTGTGGGGATGTGGTTAATAAATAACTGCTTGCGGTTGGATAGTTTTTAAGAACCGATGATGATGATGCGCCCTTTTATTTCCCTCAGTGTATCAATGAACTGGAACCCATGAGCCTATTCTTTGCACGGAAGCGATACATCGTTCATACTAAATTGAAAATAAAGTTAGTTTTGTAATAATTGTATTAAACAAACAATCCTTGATAGCCTCTCAATAAGTGTAACGTGAAGTAATAGCGCGTATCAAGCGTATATGCAAGGTTGGATCCTGAGCAAGAGTAAAACTAGTATATGGTATTCATTGTTTCTCAGTGTGTTTAATATAATGCTTACTGCGCTCGATACAGTTTTATTGCAGACATCAATATTTATTTTTTTTAATTACAGAAAACCCAATCACGATGCATAATGTTAGTCAAGCCATATTTTCTAATCTTTTTAATGAACCACTTATCTAGCGATCTTAATCATCACACTACCACTGCAGTTCGCTTATTCTAAAAATAAATGGGTACGTCACTTCAATATATAACACTTATGCCCCAACGTTCTGATGATCTTAACGTGATGTATCATCTCTATTTTTTATATCTTCTTTGTCGAATCTGAGAATCTCGATAACGTGCGCATCAAAATACGTTGTTCATTTGTGTACTTCCGAACAATGGCGGATGTAAGTCGGAACGCAAAAGTGTCATTACGGAATTACAAAAATGTAAACAAAAGTTAAAAGCTCGGTCCGCTCATTTAAGAAATACACATTTCGATCGAAGATAACAGTCACTTAGGCGTCAACAGGAATGGTTTTAATAATACTATAACACATTTAATTGCAGTCATTTTTGTTATTATCAAAAATTGTGCATTTTGGAAGTTTGATGAGGCTTTAAAATTGATAAATGCAAAACTTGATTATTTTTACAAAATCTGACTTTTATTTAAAATTTACTAAAATATATTTTTTCCAAAATATCAGGCCTGTAGATACTTATTGAACCCATATTGTCAAAGTAATGAATAGTTTAACATGTCAAATTAATGTATCAAAATGGGATCTGCTAACATGGGCCTTGGTTAGACTAAAATAGATTTTCCAGCTTAAAAGTGCAAAAATAGTTTGTGACGTAATAAATAAGATTTCATTTTAATTTCAAATTGATCCATTATACACAGGGTTGGATCCAGGATTTCAGTTTAGAGGGAGGCACAACGCAAATTCTAAACATTTCAATAACGTTTGTGAGTTTAGGGAAGAAGGACCAACGCCTAATGTTTTAAAAAGTGGATCTGCCATTGGCACAGGCATACACGTAGTCAAAATTGTATCCTTTTAGAAAGAGTCCGAATGACGTCAAGCAGTAGTTAAATGCTGTCTATTTTTCGTTTCACGTCTACCACTCCAATGTAAATATTTTGTCACGTTTTTGTGGATTTACCATAACAAACCTTTCGGATTTGATTTATTATTGATAATGATATACTTTTATCTATTTTGATAATTATTTTATTTTCTTAGACAATTTTAGCGCGTTTACCTGATATACTCCCTTTAATTACTTGTTTTACTTTTAAACATCTCTCGAATAAACCCCAGGTCTACAGCAAAACAAATATTTTAAAGGGAAAAAAGTATATTATATAGTCATATTAAACAGCAAACTTTTAGACGTTGTGCCCAAACGTTTACATTTTCATAATATAAGTTTTTGGCATGGACGTCTCTACTACACTGAAGGCGACGGAGTGATGATCTTTTTTTAAACGTGGCCAATAATAATCGAGTAAGTTAAATACGAATGATATACATGTATGTACTAATGTCATTTGTAAATCTATAATATAATTACATAGATAACTTCTACCCTACTATCCTCCAACATCAACTTATGTGAAACGCGTTGTCCAGTGGTAGAGCACGGATCCCATGATTGGATGATCTTGGCCTCGATCCTCCACCACGACCATGTGTGGTGCTATTGAGAAAGATACTTTTCCGCATATGCTTAGTACTGGTTCTACCCAGAAAGACTGTTATAACTGCACAATCGAAGTAAAATAAATAAGTTAAATCTAACACGTTGTTCTTATGAATTTTACCTGGGTTATGTATTTCTATCTCACCCTAGGGCCGCGAAAAAATTCTCGCACTGTGACGTTGGAACCATTTAGATGACGTAGCGTATAACATATATGATGTAAACTATTTAATTAAACGTCTTTAAAGCGATCGTTGTAAATATATATAATGAACAAGAAATCCCGTATGCGAAAATAGTGTTGCTTAGATGGTATCCTACTTTCTCAACCACAAAAGATCAGTCGCATTTTTCAAAATAGAATATTTAAAATTACAAAAAAGGGCATTGCCGTCAGTAGATCGTGACATTCTTCCTCAGCCAATGAAATCCTCACAGGAACGAGGAAATAGATCCACATCGTAGCCAGTTAGAAGTTACATGGAATTATACTTACTCTCTGATGATTCCTCCTGTACAAATCGAATACATTTGTCCGGCAGCATTTCTGTAGAACGTTTAACGTGTGACACGTAACCGGTGTCCTGACTCTGTCGTCCTCCTTTTATGACAGCAGTTGTAGACACAACAGCTTCTTTTGTCATCGTCTCCTTTTCTGCATCTATTGAAATAACATACACTTTTAAACATCGTCATGAAATGAAAGAGTATTGAAACAAAAACTGATGCAGTTCCATGTTTAAATAGTCCACGTTTTGTTGAACATATATATTCACTGTATCTATATGATCCGACGGGTTTATAAATCTGTCCTTTATATAGCATGTGAGTAGTCATGAATCCTTAACTTGATCCTACTCATATAAAGCTATAACTTCATGTATGTAAATTTGTCAACCCTGTCCAGATGTGTTGCATGCAATTCCATAGTATATAAGTCATGGTCGGCACCAAATTTATTTGGTTTGGTAGAGGCCTTGATATTGAATCTATGGTTTACATTGGAGATAGGCGCACTCGCCGTAGTCTGGTCTGTACATTTATGTTTTGGTTATTCACAAATAATTATCTCCATATATATATATATATATATATATATGAATATATATATAAAGGATAAAGAATGGACGGGTAATTTTCAGTGTCACAATATCAAAGTATTGAAAGCGACATCTACAGCTTTAGAATATGAATGTTAAGGTATTTCATTAATTATTTTGTAAATAATGATAATGATAGAAACTTCCATGCTTGGAGTTCAGCATTAAGAGGATATTTCTAGGTCTGGCCGGCCCAGTGTCAATTTGATGATATATTGGCGGGGTATTATACCAAGTGCCTGTGGTATGATACTCCAGTGTAGCAGCGCTTAGAATACTGTCTCGAGTAGACAATGTCGCGAAAAAACTGAAAAAGTGTTGAAAACCACGCTAAACACCATGAAAAAAAAAACAACAACAGCAGTTTGCCCAAGTCGGGAGTTTGCCATATAACAGAAACAACAACTTCAGTATATATAGCAAATAAGTATACTTATATTTTTACTGACGCGGGTGTAGCGGATTGGAGTCAATTACGTTCTGAGCTTCATCGACAAATGAGCTTAAATACATTTATATATGAAGTGAGTTTTGCTTTTTGCTTGTTTTACTTAATTATATAACATGCTGATGCATTAGTATATGTGATGTGATATTTATGAATCTCGTTATCACTAATTTATTACAACAGCTACGAGATGAAAATGTAATTATTATTATATATAAATAACAATAAAAAAGTTATATGTAGTTTTAAACCTTACCGTCTGCAACAGATGCATTCTTTTTTAATTCAATCTGAAAAAATACACACAGCAAAACAATTTAAATTGACTATGTACTCACGAAATAACTACGCCTTATACGCATAGCACGCCCATTGCAAGAAGGAAGTGCTTCCGCGGGTAGTTGCATAATCGCGGTGAAAAATAATTCGTTTCGTCTTATTTAAAAACGCATTTTCCTTCGATTAATTCTCATTTTGTGATGATTTGAATGGTATTATTGATGTAACTATAAGGAGAGAATTGTCACGTGTTAATTTAAAGAACAATGATGTCTGGAATATGGAGCAAATACATTAGTCTTTCACTTTGTCAACAGTGAATATACTGAACAGACAAAATGTCATGATCCCTACATTTTTTGATGATTTTTCCCTTCAGATTCAGTTTAAACATATTTTATTCACAAATAGTATACAATTACATTGAAAATATCACATATCAGTTAACACATTTGTATACAATTATGAAAGGGATTCAAAAGAAAGCTTACAGCTTTTGTGAATCTGTCTCCCAAAATCAATCTTTTAAATATATGACAGTATTACAATTATATATATATATATATCAATGAATGATAGTATAAGGATCTGTAGATGTTCCTACATATTATATATAGAGATATAAATTTCTTAATAGAATATGTCAAGAAACTTTGCATATTGTAACAAACAGAGAGAGAGAGAGAGAGAGAGAGAGAGAGAGAGAGAGATGGGTGAAATTTTGCTGTTCGTCTCAACAGGAATAGGAATAGCCATTGAGGGACTTAATGGTATGGTCAATTATGTACAGAAATATCGAAATTAAGTTCAGATAAATGTTAGTTAAAATTAAGATTTGAAAGGATTTGAAAATATTAACTGTTAAGTGGTTTATGCGCTACTTGAATCTTTTTGATGCTATTATATAGTCTTGTACTGTTAGAAATAAGCTTGTATTGATTGCAATGGATAACAAGGGATCTCCAAACAAAAGTGAATTTACAGTTGGTTGTATGTTTAATTCTCGTATTTTTTGTAACATAATGCCTCTCTGCTCCGTATACAAAGAACAAATGAAGAGGTAATGATCTCAGTTTTCTATTAATCCACATGTACAAAGTTGGCTGTTGATTAAGTTTTTAGTGTATAGAAGATAATTAAGAGGACTACAGTATGTTCTAAGGCGAGTGTGTGGGATCTGTGATTATCTCTTCCCTGCATAATAGAGTTTTGGAGTAATAGGTCGGTTGCTATTGAATTTATTCTTAAAAACTGTAATTGATTCTGAGTTTTTATTTCTATTGATAGTTCGTTCCAGTCCCTTGTTGTCGAGGGAAGAAAAGATTTGTAAAAAAGCTGGGTATTACATGGTAATGTACGGTTGTCATTTGAATTTCGCAGGTTGTACGTAACTGTATTACCGATGTTTGCAGGGACTAGAGCAGTAAGAGGAGATGGTGCAAGGTTGTGAGTCATTTTATAAAATAAGGACAATTTGTGTTTTTTACGTCTATATATTAACCATTCCCAGCCAATTTCCTGATAAAGTGTTTGAATTGAGATTAGTTTAGTAGTTCCAGTTACTATTCTAGCTGCTTCTGTTTGAATGGATTCTAGTTCTTGTTTTTCGTATTGGGTACAGTTATCCCAGACTACATCTGCGTATTCCAAGATAGGTCTAATGAATGTTAGATACATTATTTTTAATGATTTTCGATCTAATTAAAACTTAAATTTTCTCATAATATTAATTTTTCTTCCAAGCCCTTTCTTTAATACTATAAAAGTGTTCGTGCCATGTTCCATTTGAAGATAGAGTTAGACCTAAATGTTTATGAGTGTTTACTTCGTTAATGGGTACATTATTCATTGTAGGTTTGGGTGAACAGGTTTGTTAATTTTCCTCGAAATAACCATTGATTCGGTTTTCATAGGATTAAAAGTAATTAGCCATGTGTTTGTCCAGTCGTTAATAGTGGCTAAGTAACGATTGATCATTGTAGCAGCATTTTCGGGTGTATCTACTAAATATATAAACTTATTTTGACAGTTTATTTGGGAGACAATGTCATTAATGTAGATTAAAAATAAAAGAGACCCGAGCGTTGATCCTTGCGGAACTCCAGCCTCAACTGAGGTAGTGTCTGATATATGGCCAGGAATAACAACACGTTGTTGTCTGTCTTGGAGATAATTTGTAATCCAATTTAATAGAGGACCCGTTAGTCCAACTGACTTTAGTTTAAGAACAAGTCCTCTATGCCAGACCCTATCGGAGGCTTTTGATATATCACAAAACACAGCACGTACTTCCTTTCCTTCGTCTAGGGCCTGGCAAAAAGTATTGTATATGTCCCTGCAGATTCAACAAACAATACAATGTCAGATTCATTTCTTTGATTTGGGTCGTTCTATGAATGGCAAGCGTTTAAAATATTTATTCTCAATAGAATTAAGAGAGAAAAACCAAATGTTTATATATATATATCCGATTTTTTTTAGACTTTTCAGAAAAATCTTTTCCCAAACAGTCAGAAATTCCGTTTTTGTGATTTCAATTACCCCCCTTCATGAAGTAAAATACACATTTTCACTGTATCTTCTTGATCCAATGGGTTTCTAAATCTGTCCTTAATATAGTAGGTGAGAAGTCATGAATTCTTATCTGGATCATTTTCAAAAAAAGCTATCAGATCATGTATGTGAAGTTTCCGTCCAGTCCAGATGGGTTGCATGTAAAACCAAAGTATATACGTCATGGTTGACACCACATTAATTTGGTTTAGCGGAGGTCTTGATATTGTGTCTATGGTTTGCATTGTAGTTAGGTGCACTCGACGTAGTCTGTTCTGTACATTTGTGTCTGTTTATTTACAAATATATATATATATATATATTTACATATGATCTGGTATGTCAAATCCACAAGAACGTGACAAATTCGGTATATTAATTGTAGCGATACACCAAATTCCCATTCTAAAGATAGACATCACTTAAATACTGGTTGATATTCTTCAAAACGTCGTTTGGACTCTTTCTAAGATAAAACAATTTTTACTACGTTTGTAAACCTGTATAACCGATCAAATTGAAATCAAAATATGATCATGTGACTCATTTAATACGTCACAAAAGATGTTTTAAGCTGGAAATCTATTTTAGTCTGACCTAGGCGAGTAGAGTAGCAAAAGTTAGACACCACATTATTTTTGCATGTTTAGATAAATATACTTTTGGTAATATGGGGTTAGTGAGTATACATAGGTATGATATATTTGGGGGAAGCCCATTTTAAAATTTTGAAAAATCCAGATGTATTTCCTTTAACTGTATGTACTTACGCGTTTCACACTATGAACTGAGTATTTGTTCCACATATTAAAATAATGATACATTGCTGTAAACATTAGTTAACATGCAAGCTATTACATGTTAAATCGACAACATGCATTTATATTTAATTGTAATTTATATTGGAATGATATAGGCTATTTTTAGAGCAGGTAGCGTGGGTTTGTTAAAACAAATCGATAGAAGTAATATTTTTAAGATCTTTTATCATATTGATTTTTTTAATAAAAAATAAATCATTTTGATGTTTATTTTATGAAAATCTATTAAGTATTCAGAAAGAACAATTAAACGGGTTTATAATTGATAAAACTAATTTAAATTTACATAGAGCCTATTTATTGTAAGACGCATCGTACGATATTTTGAAAGTTGTTTATTCATAATTTGCACGAAATGCACTGAGGTATGTGGAGTATTTTAGACTATATATCTGACTGTTTTATGGAAACTTCGTCCAGTCTAGCAGAGCATTTCTTTCGGAATTGTTGTGACGAGCAGGATTCCGCATGTTTCTGTTCCTTAACATAACGGCAGATAGGTATGTGAATTTTATATTATGTTGTATATGGTTGAGTTATTAAATGTCTGATAGATATAGTTTGACGTAATCAGATCTAAGTAAAGTCATATAAATTGTTCATATCCATTCCGACGAAAATGTCTTTAATTTAATTTCACATCCGCGGTATTGAGAGTTGTTTTGTTTGACTATAGACCGAAGAATCTATGAAAGTATTTTGAGCTGTTGATATCATGTTTACGATGAAGTTTTGAAATGCATCATGTTAGAATTGATTGATATGTGTAATTAAAATTTTTGGATGCTTATTCTGATATTCAGAAAGTAAATAGATACAGAATTGGTCGGTACTTGTTTATATTGTAAATGAGGAATTAGGTAGATATATAGGAAGGTCATGTATTAGATGTTGATGAAACTGCAGATAGTAAGAATTGAATGAACTGTTATCATGTATTGACAAATCTACCATGAAACTGTTAGATGGTAAAAATTGAATGCACTGTCATATATTGATAAAATAATATAAATCATAATATAATCATATATTGATAAAAATGCCATGACATTGATAGTTGATAAGTAATAGACGCAATGTCATTACATATTGAGTAACTTGTAAATCTGGGTTTATATATATATAAATATATATATATATATTAGAGCCGTTTTTAGACGTACGCGAGACATGTGTCCGCTACGTTAACGACGTATATATACGTGACAGGAAGGTAGCTAGTGGTCGTACCGTCATAAGGACAGCAACATTATCATTTTATGGACGACTTTACGATACTGGCGTCAGAGTGCAGTCGAAGATAGTCGTAACGAGGTGACGTAAAGCCAGATAACTCAGTACAGAGTTATAGGGAAGATAACCGTGTTTATATAGCCTTCGCCACGAGGGAGGATTGGCGCTAAATCTACGATAATCCGGACGCGGTAGTAGAATTATCTTATATACAAATATTAGTTTATTTTGATTACAGTCATAACATTCATATAATGTAAGCAGTTTGTATAAATATACGGAACGTGTAGGAGGAAGAACTTTAAAAAAGGTGTTAAATCCATCATAGGCCATTTTAAAAACCCGCGGTATTTGTTTTTATTCATGAGTAATTAACTTTAAATTGTATATATTGTATAATTGTTTGTTCATAATTTTATTCATGTAAAAATAAAATTGTAAATTTTATTTTGAGTATACTTGTATCCTACCCTACCCTCGTGAATTCCGGCCTTTTGTCATTTTGCTACACATGCATACTATTACAAGTAAATTGATAACATAGACTTATTTTTAATTGCTATAAAATTACATTGATGTTAGAATGTCATTTTCAATACATGCCTTGTTATATATGAAATTGATACGCTGTATATATACAGTGACAACTTTTTAATCTCAGGAGTGCATGACTTTTTATGTTAATGATAACTTCCAAATAAGACAAGTTCTTACCGTCGAGCTTCGCGGCGCGCTATCCATGTCAACCAAATCGCTCGTATCAATACGTGACCCTGAAAAAAAGTGTTAAAACATGTATTTATATTTTATTAAGTGTGTTAGCTTCTGAATTTTAACATTACATTTTAACTGTACAACTGCATGGAATCTTGAAAGAAAGATCATATATACAATAGTTAAACATGTGTTGTGCATTTAGCGCTTCCTTCCGTACACTGTATGGTGTTACGATGTGTGGCGCATTCAGCACTTCCTTCCGTACACTGTATGGTGTTACGATGTGTGGTACATTTAGCTCTTCCTTCCGTACACTGTATGGTGTTACGATGTGTGTAATATTTAGCTCTTCCTTCCGTACACTGTATGGTGTTACGATGTGTGGTACATTTAGCGCTTCCTTCCGTACACTGTATGGTGTTACGATTTGTTGTGAATCTAGCGATTCCTTCCGAACACTGTATGTGGTGTTACGATGTGTTGTGCATTTAGCGCTACCTTCCGTACACTGTATGGTGTAACGATGTGTGGTGCATTTAGTATTTTTTTCCGTACACTGTATGGTGTTACGATGTGTTGTGCATTTAGCACTTCCTTCCGTACACTGTATGGTGTTACGATGTGTTGTGGATCCAGCGCTTCCTTCCGTACACTGCATAGTGTTACGGCGTGTGGTGCATTAAGCGCTTCCTTCCGTACACTGTATGTTGTTACGGCGTGTGGTGCATTAAGCGTCTCCTTCCGTACACTGTATGGTGTTATGGCGTGTGGTGCATTAAGCGTTTCCTTCCGTACACTGTATGGTGTAACGATGTGTGGTGCATTTAGTATTTTTTCACGTACACTGTATTGTGATACAATGTATTGTGCATTTAACGCTTCCTTCCGTACACTGTATGGTGTTACGATGTGTTGTGCATTAAGCGCTTCCTTCCGCACACTGTATGGTGTTACGATGTGTTGTAAATTTAGCTCTTCCTTCCGTACCCTGAATGGTGTAACGGTGTGTGGTGCATTACGCGCTTCCTTCCGTACACTGTATGGTGTTACGGTGTGTGGTGCATTTAGCGCTTCCATCCGTACACTGTATGGTGTAACGATGTGTTGTGCTTTTAACGTTTCCTTCCGTACACTGTATGGTGTTACGATGTGTTGTGCATTTATCGCTTCCTTCCGTACACTGTATGGTGTTACGATGTGTTGTGCATTTAGGGCTTCCTTCCGTACACTGTATTGTGATACGATGTATTGTGCATTAAGTACTTCCTGTCGTACATTGTATGGTGATACGATGTGTTGTGCATTTAGCACTTCCTCACGAACACTGTATGGTGTTACGATGTGTTGTGCATTTATCGCTTCCTTCCGTACACTGTATGGTGATACGATGTGTTGTGCATTTATCGCTTCCTTCCATACACTGCATGTTGTTACAATGTGTTGTGCATCTATCGCTTCCTTTTGTACACTGTATGATGTTACGATGTGTGGTGCATTTAGCGCTTCCTTCCGTACACTGTATGGTATTATGATTTAGAGTCCTTAGTCCAGTCGTAGAGCATCGTCTCAAAGATCAGAGGATCGATGGTGTCTGATTGTAATGAATTAATCAGGTGCGATATAGACTGATGAAGATTAAAACTGTATGCACGAACCTTGTGATTATTTGGTGTTTAATAGAAAAAAACACGTTTAAGTGCCGGATTGTCTTAAATTCATCAGGTGATAGAGAAATAGAGGTAGGTAAAAACGTAAAACACGAGCCTAGGTGATTATTTTGCGTTTGATAGTCAGTGCTTGATAGTTTAAAATTAATCAAATGAGGAAGAGAAATAAAATAATCAAGTGCATTGGCGATATCTTGGCGATAAATAAAGAACATCACTTTAGAGCCAGACCTGACTGTCTTTAATTGATCATGTGAGATAGAGAAGAGTTATGAAACAACTTTTAGCAGTAACCTTGGCGATTATTTGGCGTTTGATATTGAATACCGTGGTTTAATGCCTAATGTTTGTCTTAAATTGATCAGGTCAGATAAAGATAAATGCAGGTAAAAACGTTAAACAAAAGTCTTTACGATTATTTGGCGTTTGATAGTCAATGCTTTGTAGTCTAAACTTTATCTAGTGGGGAAGAAATAATAATAATCACAACCATTGGTGATTATTTGGCGTTTGATAGTCAGTGCTTTGTAGTCTAAACTTTATCTAGTGGGGAAGAAATAATAATAATCACGACCATTGGTGATTATTTGACGTTTGATAGTCAGTGCTTTGTAGTCTAAACTTGATCTAGTGGAGAAGAAAGAATAACAATCACGACCATTGGTGATTATTTGGCGTTTGATAGTCAGTGATTGGTAGTCTAAACTTGATCTAGTGGAGAAGAAAGAATAATAAACACGACCATTGGAGATTATTTGGCGTTTGATAGTCAGTGCTTTGTAGTCTAAACTTGATCTAGTTGAGAAGAAAGAATAATAATCACGACCATTGGTGATTATTTGGCGTTTGATAGTCAGTGCTTTGTAGTCTAAACTTGATCTAGTGGAGAAGAAAGAATAATAATCACGAGCCTTGGTGATTATTTGGCGTTTGATAGTCAGTGCTTGTAGTCTAAACTTGATCTAGTGGAGAAGAAAGAATAATAAACACGACCATTGGAGATTATTTGGCGTTTGATAGTCAGTGCTTTGTAGTCTAAACTTTATCTAGTGGAGAATAAAGAATAATAAACACGACCATTGGTGATTATTTGGCGTTTGATAGTCAGTGCTTTGTAGTCTAAACTTGATATAGTGGAGAAGAAAGAATAACAATCACGACCATTGGTGATTATTTGGCGTTTGATAGTCAGTGCTTTGTAGTGTAATTTGATTAAGTGGAGAATAAAGAATAGTAATCACGACCATTGGTGATTATTTGGCGTTTGATAGTCAGTGCTTTGTAGTCTAAACTTGATCTAGTGGAGAAGAAAGAATAATAAACACGACCATTGGTGATTATTTGGCGTTTGATAGTCAGTGCTTTGTAGTCTAAACTTGATCTAGTGGGGAAGAAAAAATAATAAACACGACCATTGGTGATTATTTGGCGTTTGATAGTCAGTGCTTTGTAGTCTAAACTTGATCTAGTGGAGAAGAAAGAATAATAAACACGACCATTGGTGATTATTTGGCGTTTGATAGTCAGTGCTTTGTAGTGTAATTTGATCTAGTGGAGAATAAAGAATAGTAATCACGACCATCGGTGATTATTTGGCGTTTGATAGTCAGTGCTTTGTAGTCTAAACTTGATCTAGTGGAGAATAAAGAATAATAAACACGACCATTGGTGATTATTTGGCGTTTGATAGTCAGTGCTTTGTAGTCTAAACTTGATCTAGTGGGGAAGAAAAAATAATAAACACGACCATTGGTGATTATTTGGCGTTTGATAGTCAGTGCTTGTAGTCTAATCTTGATCTAGTGGAGAAGAAAGAATAATAAACACGACCATTGGAGATTATTTGGCGTTTGATAGTCAATGCTTTGTAGTCTAAACTTGATCTAGTGGAGAATAAAGAATAATAAACACGACCATTGGAGATTATTTGGCGTTTGATAGTCAGTGCTTTGTAGTCTAAACTTGATCTAGTGGAGAATAAAGAATAATAAACACGACCATTGGTGATTATTTGGCGTTTGATAGTCAGTGCTTTGAAGTGTAATTTGATTTAGTGGAGAATAAAGAATAGTAATCACGACCATTGGTGATTTTTTGGCGTTTGATAGTCAGTGCTTTGTAGTCTAAACTTGATCTAGTGGAGAAAAAAGAATAATAAACACGACCATTGGTGATTATTTGGCGTTTGATAGTCAGTGCTTTGTAGTCTAAACTTGATCTAGTGGGGAAGAAAAAATAAAAAACACGACCATTGGTGATTATTTGGCGTTTGATAGTCAGTGCTTTGTAGTCTAAACTTGATCTAGTGGAGAAGAAAGAATAATAAACACGACCATTGGTGATTATTTGGCGTTTGATAGTCAGTGCTTTGTAGTCTAAACTTGATCTAGTAGAGAAGAAAGAATAATAAACACGACCATTGGTGATTATTTGGCGTTTGATAGTCAGTGCTTTGTAGTCTAAACTTGATCTAGTGGAGAAGAAAGAATAATAATCACGACCATTGGTGATTTTTGGCGTTTGATAGTCAGTGCTTGGTAATCTAAACTTGATCTAGTTGGGAATAAAGAAAAATAAATACGACCATTGGTGATTATTTGGCGTTTGATAGTCAGAACTTGGTAATCTAAACTTGATCAAGTGGGGGAAGAGAGACAAATGATCACGACCATTGATGATTATTTGACGTTAATAGTATATATTCTGTCAGTGCCTGATGTTCTTAAATTGTCCAGGTTAGATAAAGATAGAGACAGGTAAAAACGTTATGCACGAGCCTTGATGATTATTTGGCGTTTGATAGTCAGTGCTTTGTAGTCTAAACTTGATCTAGTGGGGAATAAATAATAATAATCACGACCATTGGTGATTATTTGACGTTTGATAGTGAGTGCGTTGTAATCTAAACTTGATATAGTGGAGAAGAAGGAATAATAATCACGACCATTGGTGATTATTTGGCGTTTGATAGTCAGTGATTGGTAATCTAAACTTGATCAATTGGGGGAAGAGAGACAAATAATCACGACCATTGATGATTATTTGACGTTAATAGTATATATTCTGTTAGTGCCTGATGTTCTTAAATTGTCCAGGTTAGATAAAGATAGAGACAGGTAAAAACGTTATGCACGAGCCTTGGCGATTATTTGGCGTTAATAGTATATACTCTGTTAGTGCCTGATGTTCTTAAATTATCCAGGTGAGATAAAGATAAAGACAGGTAAAAACGTTATGCACGAGCCTTGGCGATTTTTTGGCGTTAAATAGAAAAGTAATACCATGTTAGATCTTGATAGTCAGCAAAATATCAGATGAGATAAAGATATAATTAAGCACGACCCTTGACAAGTGATTTTTTTCGAGCCGAATCTGGTAATTTTTTTATCAGCGGACACTAACACGTATTCTGTTTATCATCTCATTATTCGTATTGTTTCATTTATTTTATTTAAAAAAGTAACAACTGATGTAAGTACAGCAAACAAATGCATGTGCGTTCATCTGCGCATGAAAGTATTTCCAAGTTTGATTAATGATCCCTGACAATAAATCAAAGGTTTATCTTATCCATGCTTTATTATACAGTATGAGACATAACCATATGGTTGTCTAGTGTTAGAACGTCCACCTTGCATGCAGGTCATAGCAAATATCGTAAAGTTCCTTATTCCATATTCCTTTTCCAAATAAGGAACAATTAAATGCATTATCAGTTCTTTATTCCTTATTTAACTCAAATAGTAATACTTACTAATTAAACTAATTCAAATTAAGTAGGAATTATTTTAAAGAAATAATTGAACGCTTGTAAATGAAATAATTTATTGATGTAATAATTGTTTCGCGCAAAATAAAGTCTACTTATTTGAAAAACAAACGAATATCAATTAAAAAATAAATATCGCTTAAAAAATAACAAAATATCTTAGAGATTTTGACAAAACGTTGGTTCCTTATTCGCCGAGAAAAAGAACAAAAAAGTTTGGTATAAAAGCAATCATGTTGCAAAATCTGATGTAGATTTATTTTAAAATCATTCGGAACACAACGTGATAATAACTTACAATTTCAAAAAAAATCATATCCTATGCTGTCTCAGGTAGACACTGTCGCGATATAGCTGACAAGCAGATGAAAGCTAAGTTATATACCATGCAACAACAACATAACAATATGAAGAAGAAAAAAGACTCTTTCCTGCTTCTCCGAAGATGAGTCTTGTTTTTGTATTATTTTCTGCAGTGAATCGCAGGGTCACTTTTGTTGTCTTTGTTTATTCATATTTCTTATAATTATAAATCACAGCGTACACAAACAAAAGCATTATTTTTGTAAAACAAAACTCATTTACAATCCAATGTAAGACAAGGTATCATTAAGAGAAAGTATAAACCACATTAAATATCCCTGTTAGAGTGTTGATGAATGGTATTCAAAATAGGGCGTTACCGTAAAAAAGTCTTACCAAGCTAAAATATCACGAAATCTGGTTCCTGTGTTATACTTTATTTAGATAAAAGCTTTGATTACTCGTAAACACAAATACACAAAAGACGATATCGGGGATCGCCAGTTTAAAACAAATTAGTGAATAAAACGCCTGCAAGGAGCTAAAGACTCGTTTGAATGAATACGGTGTAAAAAATATTTGTTTTAATAGTTCATGGCATTGAGGACTAACAAACGATCATTTAGCATAATCATTCATTCCTTGGATCCTGGAAGGTTAACCAGTACACGAATACACCCATCTCTGCAAGTCAAGAGACTGATAATTTTCACACCTAAATCTGCGGTAAGAGACGAATGGCAATGAGTTGCAATGTCACGTATCAATCATCAAGGACACTGTGGCTGGGTGGGCATTCGGACTCACGACTCCTGGATTGATAGTCAGTCGACTGAGCTAACCGGATCTGATTGTTTTAGGTTTGCTCTCCCAAATTACCATTTCAAAGAACGATGTTAAACAAAATAAATACAAAATAATACTGTAGAACGAATCCACTCTCCTGCTGGGATCGATTACATAACAGTGATATTTGAGCACGTTGATTGGTCAGTTATTTCAATAATATTGGACTGTAGAACGAATCCACTCTCCTGCTTGGATCGATTACATAACAGTGATATTTGAGCACGTTGATTGGTCAGTTATTTCAATAATATTGGACTGTAGAACGAATCCACTCTCATGCTTGGATCGATTACATAACAGTGATATTTGAGCACGTTGATTGGTCAGTTATTTCAGGGACAGTTGAATAACCTCACTGTTTGGTAAGTGATAAATAGCCAGAATTTGTAGGACAGGCATATAATTCCTTGATTCTACAGTAGTGTTCAACAGACCTGATCCGGGAGATGTACATGTTTATAATCGTGCTTGGATATGTCTTTGCATCAATAATCGTTGGTACTCATGCATGGCAAAATATCTTCAACTCAACTGCAAACATGCAAACTCAATCCCCATTTTTCTTGTCATTCTGGCTTCAAAATAATCCCAAGTATTCCCCTCATGTCATATCGCACGACTGTGGTTTCACTTAGCATATCACTCTTCATAAACTTATGAAAGATTGGGATCAGCAAACTTCCCATGAACCTGAGATAGTAGATTCCGTATCGTGAGTAATCAATATGGCTAGCTGCGAAAATATACCATCATAAGCTTAACTGCTAACAAATGCAAAGGCGAGTCTCAGCTCTGTTGTACATAATAACACTTTATTACATCATCTACCCGTAACTTCTTAGGTTCTACTGCTCTCAGCGAAATTGTTTCGATCAGTTTCAGACTCATAATATAAAATGTTCAGCATAAACAACTCAACCGCTTTAATAATGATTTGACATTCTCAGGGAACTTTTCTACCCAACATATTCGCTACCCCACCAAATAATAGCATACTCATTAAGACGACAAATGTCTACTTTTCATTAATATGAATATTAGTGTACTTTTATTATATTCAATGTGAAACTTAATTATTAAATACAAATTATGTATTGTGACAAGAGGGAGTAGTAAGTCAAAAAAGATATAGACTGCACCAAGGTATTACAGCTGTATATATGCCTATGCCGTTGTAAAGGGAAATACAGACATCTCTGACATTGCTTAAGATTATTTTATTTGCATGTATTGTCGTTTTGTAAATTTTATATATGGTAGTGACACAAAATAAAATCAACTAATTTAAAACATTTCATTTGCACTTTTTGACCAAAATATGCAGAATACATAATCTTAAATTCATTTGCCGCCATGTTGGCGGCCATCTTAAATAGTTAAAAATGCTCTATGATGACAAGATGTCGTCAGCTTATTTTTCATGACCAATGCATAAACTTGTATAATCACCAAATATATTACTATATACTTCCAAGCAAAATTCAGTAAAGTATCTGCCAGACTAATGTAACCATTGCCTGAATGTATCCTCAAGTACAAATACACATAGACATATCATTATTGGATTATTGCCTGCCTGCCTGCCAATTTACCTAAGAACAAGGCTTTTCAAGGTTGTATGATCTTCTTTTAAACTGAACAGTATGCTTATGTTATAAAAATAATAAATGCATAACAGTCAATCCCTAATTGCACTTAATATCAAATATTGGATGAACTATCGAGAATAAATATACTAAACATCAGTGGTTAATTTTCTGTATTGTCTAATAATGACAAACCAGTTGACTTGACGACACAAACATCATCTGGTGGTTGTCAAATATATCATGCTGAAGAAATTTAGAGTTGCAAACACAGTTTTTATCCTCGTGAAAGTGGATATAAAATATATATTTCCAGACACCATTGTTTATTACAAATGTGAAATCTCAAATAAGTCGTCATAATAAACAGATTGCCATTGACAGGTCCCATTATTTTGGCTGCAATTCATATCTACGTTTATTACAATAACATCGAAAATGTTTTACAATAAACTGTTTTTTAAACTTATTAATTTTAACTCGCTTGTGAAACAAGTTCTTACAACTTAGACACGATCGGAGTATTCCTGGGTAGAACCAGTACTAAGCATTTGCTGTTAAAGTGTCTAGTTACAACTTAGACACGCTCGGGGTATTCCTGGGTAGAACAAGTACTAAGCATTTGCTGTTAAAATGTCTATTTCAAGGACTCCACATTTAGCCGTGGCGGGGGATTGAACTCACGACCCTCCGATCATGGATTCGACCCTCTACCACTGCGCCACAGTCTCCATATTTAACGCTATGCTAGTGTATCCAATAATTTAGGCTTCCAGCCAACAATACAACATGACCTGTTAAACTAATTTTAGCCTCTGTTTCACGTACATCAAATTTTTTAAGTATATACATGTTATTGTGTAGTTTATTACTTCAAGATACGGAAAGCATTCATATAATCAAGATTTTAGACTGGTTCCATTATAACTGCTCATGCTTTAACGTACGTCGATTGAATAATAAATAAATAACCAATCTACACTCAATTAAGTTCTGTAGAATTTATTTTTGTCTTGCTTCTCTATCGCCAAAATGGTTTACGTTTTACTTGAAAACTTAACTGACACACCGCATACCAGCCTATCAGCTATTTACTAAATTAACTTGTAACCACTAGCCTGTACTGCATGTTGACCCGATCCTGATACACTGTATACTAGCAAAGCAACTAAAATAATAAACCAAGCTGTAACTACTAAACTGTAATGCATATTGACTCTATCTTGATACATTGCATACCCGTCTAGTAACTAAAATAATAAATACAGCTGTAACAACTTACTTGTACTACATATTGACCCAATCTTGATACGATGTATACCCGCCAAACAAATACAATTATAAACCAACCTGTAACCACTAACCTGTCATGTATATTGACTACATTCCGATACAACGTATACCTGCCTAACAACTAAAATAAAAGTTTTTTGACTAAGACCTCTATCTTAATTGATACACTGTATACCAGCTAAGCAACTTAATACTAAACCAGGCAGTGATAACTAGCCTGTACTGCATGTTGACATCATCTTAGTCAACTGTATACTGGCCTAGCAACTTAGTACTAAACCAGGCAGTGACAACTAGCCTGTACTGCATGTTGACCTCATCTTGGTCAACTGTATACCGGCCTAGCAACTTAGTACTTAACCAGGCAGTGACAACTAGCCTGTACTGCATGTCGACCTCATCTTGGTCAACTGTTTACCGGCCTAGCAACTTAGTACTAAACCAGGCAGTGATAACTAGCCTGTACTGCATGTTGAACTCATCTTGGTCAACTGTTTACCGGCCTAGCAACTTAGTACTAAACCAGGCAGTGAAAACTAGCCTGTACTGCATGTTGAACTCATCTTGGTCAACTGTTTACCAGCCTAGCAACTAAAGTGATACAAAGCTGTCACCACTAACCTGTTATACATATTGACGCCATCCTGATACATTTCATATCCGCCTAGCAACTAAGATAATAAACAAAGCTGTCACCACTAAACTGTATTACATGTTGACCAAATACTGATACATTGTAGACCAGTCAGGCAACTACAATAATAAACAAAGCTAGAGCCACTAACCTGTACTTCATGTTGACTCAGTCCGAATGCACTGCATACCCGCCTGTCCACTTAAACAATAAAACTAACCTTCACGGCATGTTGACCCCATCCTGATACATTGCATACTCGCCTAGAATTAATATAACGAAACTAACTGTAACCACTAACATGTACAGTATATTGACCCCATTCTGATACACTTGAAGCCTAGCAAATAAAATAATAAACCAAGCTGAAACCACCAACATGTGCTCATGTTAACCCCATCCTGATATGCTTAATACAATGTACTGCATCTTCACCCCATCCTGATTCACCCCAAAACCAGCTAGCAATTAAAATAATAAATCAGGCAGCAACCAATAGACTTAATAGCATATTTACCCCATCCTGATTCCCGGTATACCGGCCTAGCAACTAAAGTAATAAATCAAGCTGCAACCACTAACATGTTCTTCATGTTAACCACCAAAACGGTACCCATTAAACAGAACTGCACGTTGACCCCATCCTGATATACTTTATATCTGCCTAGCAACTAAAATAATAAACAAAGCTGTAACCACTAACCTGTATTGCATGTTGACCCAATACTGATACATTGTATACCGCCTAGCAACTAAATCAATAAACTATGCTGTAACCACTACATGCACTACATGTTTAACCAATCGTGATACATTGTGTAACCGTCTAGCAAGTTAAATAAAACATAATTTTGGGACCCATCCTGGTACACTCTATACCGGATTAACAACCTAAATAATAAACTCAGATGTAACCGCATACATTTACAGTATGTTGAAACCATTCCAATACACTGCATAGTAAATAATAGTAAATTCAAGCAAATTAAATAATAAATCAAGCTGTAACTACTAACATGTGTTTCATGTTGACCCCATCCTGATATACTTTATACCCGCCTAGCAACTAAAATAATAAATCAAGCTCTAATCACTAACATGCGCTTCATGTTGACCCCATCCTGATATACATCATACCCGCCTAGCAACTAAAATAATAAATCAAACAGCAACCACTAACATGCGCTTCATGTTGACCCCATCCTGATATCTTTTATACCCGCCTAGCAGCTAAAATAATAAATCAAGTTGTAACCACTAACATCTTCATGTTGACCCCATCCTGATATACTTCATACCCGCCTAGCAACTAAAATAATAAATCAAGTTGTAACCACTAACATGTACTTCATGTTAACCCCATCCTGATATACTTCATACCCGCCTAGCAACTAAAATAATAAATCAAGCTATAACTACTAACATGTGCTTCATGTCGACCCCATCCTGATATACTTCATACCCGCCTAGCAACTAAAATAATAAATCAAGCTGTAACCACTAACATGCGCTTCATGTTGACCCCATCCTGATATACTTCATATCCGCCTAGCAACTAAAATAATAAATCAACCTGTATCCACTAACATGTGCTTCATGTTGACCCCATCCTGATATACTTAATACCCGCCAAGCAAATAAAATAAGAAATCGAGTTGTAACCACTAACATGTGCTTCATGTTGACCCTATCCTGATATACTTCATATCCGCCTAGCAACTAAAATAATAAATCAACCTGTATCCACTAACATGTGCTTCATGTTGACCCCATCCTGATATAGTTTATACCCGCCAAGCAACTAAAATAATAAATCGAGTTGTAACCACTAACATGTGCTTCATGTTGACCCAATCCTTATGTACTTTATACCCGCCTAGCAACTAAAATAATAAATCAAGTTGTAACCACTAACATGTGCTTCATGTTGACCCCATCCTGATATACTTCATAACCGCCTAGCAACTAAAATAATAAATCAAGCTGTAACCACTAACATGTGCTTCATGTTGACCCCATCCTGATATACTTAATACCCGCCAAGCAACTAAAATAATCAATCAAGTTGTAACCACTAACATGTACTTCATGTTGACCCCATCGGGATATACTTCATAACCGCCTAGCAACTAAAATAATAAATCAAGCTGTAACCACTAACATGTGCTTCATGTTGACCCTATCCTGATATACTTCATATCCGCCTAGCAACCAAAATAATAAATCAAGTTGTAACCACTAACATGTGCTTCATGTTGACCCCATCCTGATATCTTTTATACTCGCCTAGCAACTAAAATAATAAATCAAGCTGTAACCACAAACATGTGCTGCATGTTGACCCCATCCTGATATGCTTCATATCCGCCTATCAACTAAAATAATAAATCAAGTTGTAACCACTAACATGTGCTTCATGTTGACCCTATCCTGATATACTTCATATCCGCCTAGCAACTAAAATAATAAATCAAGTTGTAACCACTAACATGTGCTTCATGTTGACCTCATCCTGATATACTTCATATCCGCCTAGCAACTAAAATAATAAATCAAGCTGTAACCACTAACATGTGCTTCATGTTGACCCCATCCTGATATACTTCATACCCGCCTGGCAACTAAAATAATAAAGCAAGCTATAACCACTAACATGTGTTTCATGTTGACCCCATCCTGATATACTTTATATCCGCCTAGCAACTAAAATAATAAATCAAGCTATAACCACTAACATGTGCTTCATGTTGACCCCATCCTGATATACTTAATACCCGCCTAGCAACTAAAATAATAAATCAAGCTATAACTACTAACATGTGCTTCATGTTGACCCCATCCTGATATACTTCATATCCGCCTAGCAACTAAAATAATAAATCAAACTGCAACCACTAACCTGAACTCAACTCTTATCCAATCTTAATACACTGTACACCCGACTTACATCTAAAATGATAAACCAAATTGCAACCACTTATCTGAACTGGACGCTTTTTCCATCTTGATACACTGTACACGCTATTGACAACTAAAATAATAAACCAAACTGCAACCACTAACCTGTACTGAATGCTTATCCAATTTTGATACACTGTACACCCGACTTACATCTAAAATGATAAACCAAATTGCAACCACTAACCTGAACTGGACGCTTTTTCCATCTTGATACACTGTACACGCTACTGACAACTAAAATAATAAACCAACCTAAACTGTATGCGTATCCCATCTTGATACACTGTACAATCGACTAACAACTAAAATAATAAACCAAATTGCAACCACTAACCTGTACTGAATGCTTATCCAATCTTAATACACTGTACACCCGACTGACAACTAAAATAATAAACCAAATTGCAACCACTAACCTGTACTAAACGCTTATTCCATATTGATACACTGTACACCCGACTAACAACTAAACTAATAAACCAAACTGCAACCACTAACCTCTATTGAATTATTATCCCATTTAGATACCCTGTATACCCGACTATCAACTAAAATAATAAGCCAAACAGAAACCACTGACCTGTACTGAATGCTTATCCCATTAAGATACCCTGTACACCAAACTAACAACTAAAATAATAAATCAAACTGCAACCATTAACTTGCATTGCATGTTGATCCCATCTTGATTCACTATACACACGCCCTACAACTAAATTAATAAACCAAACTGCAACCGCTAACCTGTGCTGAATGCTTATCCCATCTTGATACGCTGTACGTCCGACTGACAACTAAATGATAAACAAAATTGCAACCACCAACCTTTAGTGCATGTTGAGCCCATCTTGATTCCCTGTATACACGCCTAGCAACTACAGTCACACGATGAACTTTGATAAGAGCACTGCAGCAGCTTACTAAAGCTATCAATGGTTATTTTAGCACGTCCATCAACTATTTGCATTTCAAATTAAGACACTATCACTGGTATCTCCGTCTGTATGCCTACGAATATTTCATATGCAACAATTCGTTGCTATTAATATCAGATTTTTGTTGATGATTGTTTCAAAGTAAATTATTTTAATTTAAATAAAAACATTTCTGTTTCCACATCTTGCGTTTTCCATCCTACACTCTCGCATTGTCTATTCGATAAACACCCTTCACAGACACATATCACAATGAATGGCATCTCTTTGTCGCTCTGGATAATATACCAACGTGAATATATAAGGAAGGGTTGTTACGAATTCATTCTATATATATTTCTTCACATACTAATTAAAATGATATAGATGCTGCATACATACATTTATGATCAGTTGGTAAAATAACATGACATGTGTGGCCATGACAGTGTTGACTATGTTAAAAAAAGTGCCCATGTTTATCTTCCGATCGTTTAAAGGCTTTTGTACCTGTTGTCATTTCTTTTTCCTGTATGCACAGAGGTACAATCCGACAAACCCCGTGTTTTTATATGTATTTTTTTTCAGTTTAATTTTTATTAGTGCAACCAGTTGATCTATGTCAATGTGATAATGTTGTAAGGGTTTTACGATAATGGCATTCACGGCTATTAGCATATGAAACTGATTTGCCCTATTATCACTTGTTCTGTAAAACAGAAAACATCATAAAACAATATTCTTAATTATATATACATAAATTCTAGGATAGAATGGCTAATTACGTTATCATTTCATCGAACAAATTTAGCGTGTATGATAATGGAAACCAAACCCGTTTAGGCCGGTGCTGAGGACATGGGATGATTTTGGGAATTTTTACGCTGATTTTAATCAAGAAGTGGAGTACGAGTTTTTAAAAGACATATTTGATAATGGTCACAACTGCACATCATCAGCGGCACTCCATGAACAATCCAATAAAAGTGGTGGATGACAGATTGATCAATCGATAAAATGTCTTCACCTTTGATTTTGATAAAAAAGTGGACATCCAACATTTAAAAGATATATTGGAAAATGGTCATTCCTGCTCCCAGGAAGCCATGATTCCCACCCGCTTTAAAAGAGCTTAACAAGGGAACACTTACTGTGGATATCCAATGGACATAATGGAAATAACATGTAAGGAGAAGATACACAAATTACAAATCAGAACCCGTCTTCCACGTGTTGGATGTAATTTCAACATTAACAAAAAAGTGCCATGCATTTAGCGATAGCGTGTTTTATTTGGCAACAGTACACCATAGCATAAAACTGTTATCATGAATTTGAGAGGAAGAATGAGAACAGCACATGAATTGAAAATATAATATGGATAGATGTTAACGTAAAACGTTAACGGCAAATACATAAAAGGAGAAAAGGTTAAAGACCTATAAAATATCATCAAACAAAAAAAAACATATATCATTTCACGACAGGGTGCATTCTGCCTCCCGTCTTGGTTGAAACCCGGACCAAAGTGGTGCGTTATGAAACAGCGGTTAGTACTCCCGTTTCGTTTAATAACAAGAACTCGTTTATCTAACCTCACAGGTTGCGAATCACAAATAATAGTTTGTGTGTGGGGGTCGGGGTGGGGGCATTTTATCTCACACATCTGCTCGAAATAATTTGTGCGCATAGTTTTTGTCTAATCCCAATCAACAAAGGAGATGGGGTTATTTATCCTATTTTCGCCAGCTTGATAACGGTATAATATTAAAAAAAAAATCCAAGAAAATATCGATTTGTTGTTTTAAGAACTTTCATTTATATTTTCAAAACTAAGGCGTTTCCACTAATTTTAGAAAGCTGTTAAAATTTTTACATTTAACGTTTCGGAAAGTAATATTTGATATGCTTATAGAAGCTTATATATTCATATGGTTAAAAGTGGATTGGTGTATACCTGGGCGTAGACGAGGGTGTGGCATAGTGCGGCATTGTCGTACAAATAATAAATACTGGTGCGGCATGGACAGAATATAACATAGATGTTATTAAGATTTGTACAAGGGTACACCAACATAAAGTATGCTCTACAAAATTAACATAAAGTATAGGCATTTAATTTTTGAAAAAAATAGATTAATAAAAACGTTACCGAAATAACATATAGTAAGCCATTGAAACCACGTATTCAGATTAAACATTTCTTAGAACAATAGCAATAAGTTGCATATAGCTAATAACAAATAAATGACAATAAGTAACAAAGTATGGCTTTTCTCTTGTATGCGTTTTAAATTGATTGTTTAGATCATGTATATGAACTATGTAACCCATTGTTACAATGTGCCACAGTGTGCTGAAGTTCAATGACCTTTCCTCTGTGGATCGAATGCCATTTTAAAATGCCGCAGATTAACTAAAAATAACTAAAGTGCTGTGCTAATTACATGTTGCTCGTCGTATGATATTTGGACTGATAAAATAAAATATTCTATCATTTAGCATATTTAAATGTATTGTATACAAAATGTTGACTTCTATGACCATTGTGTACGTTATAAAGTCAGAGAAAGGACAAGGCATGCATTGTGAGACATCATAGACCTCCTGACTCAGGGATCTCCCCGAAGAGCTGTATGCGTTGCATCCCGATGCTTAGAATTCCCAGGGCTCTATGAGTTGCGTCCCGATGCTTAGAGTTCCCAGGGTACTCTATGCGTTGCGTCCCGATGCTTAGAGTTCCCAGGGTGCCCTATGCGTTGCGTCCCGATGCTTAGAGTTCCCGTGGTGCCCTTTGCGTTGCATCCCGCTGCTTAAAGTTCCAAGTGTGCCCTATGGGTTGCGTCCCGATCCTAAGAATTCCCAGGGTACCCTATGCGTTGCATCCTGATGCTTAGAGTTCCCAGGATGCCCTATGAGTTGCGTCCCAATGGTTAGAATTCCAAGGGTGCCCTATGCGTTGCGTTCCGATGCTTAGAGAGTTCTCATGGTGTCCTATGTGTTGCGTCCTGATGCTTAGAATTCCCAGGATGCCCTATGCGTTGCGTTCCGATGCTTAGAGTTCCCAGGGTGCCCTGTGCGTTGCGTCCCGATGCTTAGACTTCCCAGTGTGTCCTATGTGTTGTGTCCTGATGCTAAAAATTCCCAGGGTGCCCTATTCGTTGCGTCCCGATGCTTAGAATTCCCAGTGTGCCATATCAGTTGCGTCCCGATGCTTAGAATTCCCAGTGTGCCCTATCTGTTGCGTCCTGGTGCTTTGAGTTCCCAGGGTGCCCTATGCGTTGCGTCCCGATGCTTAGAGTTCTCAGGGTGCCCTATGCGTTGCGTCCCGATGCTTAGAGTTCCAAGGGTGCCCTATGCGTTGCATCCCGATGCTTAGAGTATCAAGGGTGCCTTATGCGTTGCGTTCCGATGCTTAGAATTCCCAGGATGCCCTATGTGTTGCGTCCTGATGCTAAAAATTCCCAGGGTGCCCTATTCGTTGCGTCCCGATGCTTGGAATTCCCAGTGTGCCATATCAGTTGCGTCCCGATGCTTAGAATTCCCAGTGTGCCCTATATGTTGCGTCCTGGTGCTTTGAGTTCCCAGGGTGCCCTATGCGTTGCGTCCCGATGCTTAGAGTTCTCAGGGTGCCCCTATGCGTTGCGTCCTGATGCTTACAGTTCCCAGGGTGCCCTATGCGTTGCGTCCCGATGCTTAGAATCCCCAGTGTGCCCTATGAGTTGCGTCCCGATGCTTAGAGTTCCAAGGGTGCCCTATGCGTTGCATCCCGATGCTTAGAGTTCCCAGGGTGCCCTATGAGTTGCGTCCCGATGCTTAGAGTTCCCAGTGTGCCCTATGCGTTGCGTCCCGATGCTTAAAGTTCCAAGAGTGCCCTATGCGTCAAATATACACATCAACTTTAAAACGGGTCTGCCATCTTGATGCATAGAGGATACGAATTAAAAACGATAGTCATACTGTCACGTTATCTACTAGACCCTAAACGCCATCTGCAGTGTCTAAATGTTCATCATTAATGTTGTTTGAACTTACACTAAAACCGCTCATTAGGACAACCTTTACGATAAAATTCAGATCTTTCCTTTTGTTTGTTCAATGATCATTTTGTTCAATAATGATATTCGGTATAAGAACCGCTTTTTTGACGAATGATTGTTGTATTTTTTTTTAATTAAACTCCGGAAATTTTACCACCAGTTCATCCCGTCATTCATTTTCACTTCTCTGTTTTCAGGTAAAGGTTATCAACAAGTCACTAGGCTTTTAGAAAGTGTGTAAAAGGGGGTGTTTGTGATTAGGTGTTAATTATTATTCAGCATCTCGGTTACTTCAGTGTCATTTTGTTTGTCCCATGTAAGAAATAGATGATAAAGATTAAATTTGTTTCATGTATACAATGTACTAGTGAAAGGAGAATTCATTTATTTTTTGAATTAACATCATTGAACTATACACTATAGTTGCATTGTTTAATCATTGAAAGAGGTGTTGATTTGAATTTCATCCTTCATGAAGTAACATTTATTTTGTATATTTCAAATATTAGTCACTGTTAATGGAGAAAATAATGATAAATATAATGGTGATGATTGTGATACTGATGATGATACTGATGATGGTGATGGCAATGTTAAAGATGAAGATGATAATGAAATCAACAGCCATGATAATTGTTTTTTTTTAAGAATATCTTTTATTCCATGTAAGACATAATACAATGTTATACACAAACTGTTCATGTATCAATACAAGCTATATATTTTTTTAACACATTATATGATACCTTTAAATAACATAACCCGCATACAATGTCTTACAAGTAATATTTGAAAGGTGAATATAAAAAGAAAATAAAGAAGTGTACAGAAAGAGCAAAGATAAGGCAAGTAGAAATGTACAGGTGAGAAGATGAGAAGCTGTTTGCAGTATATTTTTCGTTATTATAGTTTACATATTTCCCCATTTATTTTCATGTGACATAAGTTTGTTTTTGTTTATTGCAATAAGTTTTTCTATTTGCTTTTTTTTTGTAGATATGGTATGAATGCTTCAATACTGGGAACTGTCTTCGTGTATTTATTATACAGTTAAGTAAATCAACTGATGAAGAGTTACATAACCCGAACGATATATGTTGAAAACAGATGATGAAAGTTTGATTATTTAAAATACAAAAGTTATGGACCTGAGTCCAGAAGACTCTTACATAGTGACATTCCCAAAATAAATGTTCTAAAGTTTCTGGATATCTCGCACAAAATTCACATAGACTTGAATTAACTATTTTACATTTAGATAAAAACTTGTTAGTAGGTAAATTTCTCATAATGTATTTATATTGAATGATCTTAGTTTTGTGTCTATGGTACTTTCGAAAGGTAGACCGTGAATGGTTTTCCAGTCAAGGTTGTTAAATATTTCTTCCCATTTTAGATGAGGTTTTATTTCATTATCGTTATTAATGTACTGAATTTGCATATTATATAACATTCTTTTAGTAGAATTACATTTCCTCACTTGATGTAATAACGGTGTTTTTTCAGTTTCTATTACATTCTCCGTTTTAATAATGTGTTTCCATCTTTTTGGTATGCTTTGGGTAAGAGTAAAATAATTGAGAAATTCTGAATTACTAATATTGCTATCGTTGTCGCTGTGAAAGAAGTGGTAGATGTCATACTAGTTCTGAATTCCGTTTTATAATCGACGTATAGAACTCATCTGATTGCTCTATGCGTCGGGAGCTATATGCGGTCTCACAATGCTGGTGAGTGAAATATATGTTGCCATGGGAATGCTCGTGGTATATCACAATATGATTATTTATCGCTAAACAAACTGAAAGGGTTCATTTCGAGCAGTTCTCCTGTGTTTTTGATTACCACAGTTGTTTCAAGAAGGTATGAGATTAAGGCCCAGCATAGTACTTATTTTGTTCGTGCCGAACCTGATAAACATGGTATTGTCTTTATCATGTCACTATTTCAAATTCGTTTCTCTTAAGAAATTGAAATGTTCGATAAGAGAGAGAGAGAGAGAGAGAGAGAGAGAGAGAGAGAGAGAGAGAGGGGGGGGAAGGAGGGAGGGAAGGAGAGAGAGAAAGAAGAGAGAGAGAGAGAGAGAGAAAGGGAGAGAGAGAAAGAGAGAATGGAAAATACATGTAACGAGAGATACAAACATATAGTAAGCCTTAGAGAGAGAGACAAAGCGAAATACTAAGACAGAGAGAGAGAAAGAGAGAGAGAGAGAAAGAGAGAGAGAGAGAAAGAGAGAGAGAGAGAGAGAGAGAGAGATATTAAGAGGGAGAGAAAGGACAGACAGAGAGGGACAATCGCAATTGGACTTTGTTTAATGTCGTCTGTGTGCCATCCAGGCTAACAGACGATCCACTCTTCCTGGGATCCTTGAAGGGTTTACTCGATCACACCAATCTCCGCAAGTAACTTTTTTTTCAAATTGATATACAACTTACATGTTATATAGCCAGATGTATATCGCTAATATTACTTAGTCAGATTCATCTCCAATGCATGCAAATTCAAGCGGGTTTGTATTGCATCATTAGATATCGTATCGACCGCTCTTGACGGAGGTCGCTGGTTCAATCTCAAACACAATATCTCAAAAGTAACACATTGTACCGGCTCTACCCAGGACATGGATTCGAGTGGGGCTCATATTATCTCTTAAATCACAATGCAGTCGATCTAAAATAAAAAGTTAATATGTTTAAATCAATTCATCCGTAACCTATAACATCAAATAGTTCTAAGACAGAGTTATGAGAGACTCAGTGTTTATTTATACTAATGCATTGTTCACACTTTATGACATAAACTTCTATGAAAGCTACGTACACTGTAATATAAGATAATTTTACAGTGTTGTGTACAATATGTCTAATATGATTTTCACCACAATACGTACGAGTACAACTTATTCCAAAAGTGTACACAACACTGTAAAATTATCTTTTAAACTAAAAGAGTAAAGACAAATCAAGATCCTTTTTAATAAATAAACCCTAAGTTCAAAGTTCAAAGCGGTAGACGGTGAGAGCTCTTCAGACACCTCGATTGTCATGCGGAACAACTTGTCAGTTGTTTTTTATCGTGGAAATTATTACTAAATTTATTTCGTTTACATTGTATTTTCATCTCCATCTTAAATTTTGAACTGTACGATATAAAATTTATTGATTTCAATAACCTTCTACTTGTTATACGGTCACGTAGTAACATCTGCAGTAGGTGTTTGGATATACACTTACATGTATAGAATAATACGTATTACCCGGGTTGCGTATTATTACAATCTAACACTCAAGTGTTTGTTTAATTTTCTGTTTACTTACTCACCCCTAGCCAGCGTATTCAATATATTACAACTTATGACAGGCAATGTAGGGCTGCGATATAAAGCTGTCCATATGTCCGGATAGTTGTTGTCGATTATGACCGATCTATATTGACAAGTCCATCATTGTTGTCAAGTCAAATGTAGATTTATGTTAAGAATGACCTGTTGAACAATGTGTGTCACTCAGACCATTGTTTGTAATGATCGCTTAAATGATAATATATCTTTAATGACTTAAATCATCCACTAGGAAGTAATTGAAAAGATAAATGAGAGAGAGAGAGAGAGAGAGAGAGAGAGAGAGAGAGAGAGAGTTGATTGAATTGATTGAATATTTAACATTTTTATGTCAGCGGGGGGCAAACAGACACCTATCAGTTAACCTAGCCGCTGTTTTCTGAGATCTTGAAAGGTTATCCAGCACTCGAATACACCCCGCGAGTAACTGATAACTTTCCCACTTGAATCAGCGGTGAGAGACAAATGATTATGAGACACTATGTCGTATATTAATCATTACGGAGACTGTTGCCGGGCGGGGATTCTAACTCACGACCCCCGGATTGATAGTCAGACGCGTTAACAACTGAGTTAATCCGGCTAGAGAGAGAGAGAGAGAGAGAGAGAGAGAGAGAGAGAGAAAGAGAGAGAGAGAGAGAGAGAGAGAGAGAGAGAGAGAGAGAGAGAGAGAGAGAGAGAGGACAATAATTCAAGAATTAAAGCCTAAATCTACTAATTTAAAACGAGATTATAATTATCATCAAAGGCACCGAAAAGTAACATTAAAAGAGCAAGTTTTCCTACATGTATGTGCAGTTTTATTTTAACATTTTCCAATAGCATATAGATAAAACCGAGGGCGTGGCGTGACTATTTGGAAGTTACCAGTAATCAATGGGAGACTTCCGACTTCCGCTGATGGGCTTCCTGAGGGTGGGGTTAGAAATAGAAGTATATAAAAACTGTTTTTTACTGACTTTTCAAACATTTATGCTTTATCGGGCTAGAACTCATTACTCAAACAAAATATTTACCTGCGGCGGGAAATGTCAGCCCGGGTATGGCTTCTGGGGCTGCGTTGTGTTATACATGGAACCGTTCATACAGTTGGTATATAGTATTTATTCGTACACCTCCTGTTAAAGGACGACGTTCAAGAATTGTTTATTTTTTTTAGAATATATATATATAGTTTTATTTTCAATTTTACAGTGTTCGCTGAATACAATACTATTAAAATGTACATGTACTGCGCAAATATGCAATTTCCCTACATTTTATTCAATAATTATTTTATGTAAACTTATCATGATTTTAACATTAAAATTCTTGCCACAATAAAGTACATGTATTTACAAATTTTACCCAGAGTGTAGTGGCCAATGATCAGAAATAATTTTTTTTTTGAATGGGGTTTAACGCCATTTTCAACACATTTCAGGTTTTATATGGCATATTGAGTTTTACTGGTGAAGGAATACCTCAGACCAAGTCAGTCTGACCAGAACCACCGTCCGTCCGCAACTAACTTGAACATTTCTCACATAAAGTTTTATTTTAACTGTCTTTGAAGTCTTCCTATTAATAGAAAGAACATGAAATTAAATTAATGACTTTTTAACATTTTTTCATGTTTAGGGTTTCGATTTTATATTTTGCTCAGCAGAGTACCTGAATATGCAACGCCAAATTCAATAATGATAATAAAACTATTTCAATAATTCCATCGACTGTTTGCGCTAGCGCTACTCTACTTTTACCTCGGTAAACCTGAGCAGCATGGCCGTATAGTGGACAGAGTTTGAGATTGTGGTGATCTTTAAAAGAAATAACCAAGCAGTACCGATTCTACTCAGGAAACAAAATCGAGTTCGGTCCATATAAGTTCTGAGCTTACTTCTTCACGGAGACAAATCCAATTAGTATAAACTAAACTGGAGCCCTAAAGTTTTAAGCATGTTTGTAATATCCAAACTACGAATACTCAAAACTATGTTAAAATGAAGACATGGCTATTTTAAACTTATATCATTTAAAAGCAATTTGCCAGTGTTACTTTATTTTAAAGTTTCTAAGTTTTGGTGTAATGTTTGTGGTGGATCGTCCACCTCGCATGTGGAGTTTGCGTTTGATCCCCGGTCGGGTTATCATTAAAGAAACAAAAAATGGTTCTGGAATGCTTCCTCACTTGGCTTCCTGTATTTAGAGAGTGAATCTGGCTGTCCGGTGTCAGTATAATGAAATAGGGTTGAGTATCACACATTGGGTCTGCGGTATGATACGCCAGTGAATTAGCGCTTCATTAAGTATCAACCAGCCTGTTACAACAGACAGATTGTCGGGAGCGGCTCTAGATAAAATAAAAAAAATACCATGCCTGCTCATTTATTACAAATATTTTCTCTTTGACATATTGATGATTCAGGGTTGAGCAGGGTAATAATTATAATATGGGGTTGTAGGTTTCATTTAAGAATTAACTTTCTTACATGACGGTAGTAAGATGGTTACGCCGAATAAATTAGAGTTGTGTAAATCGGTTGGCCATTAATGCCTAAAATTGTCTTATTTCTTTGTACAAATGAGAACATTCGAACATATTCATGATTTCTGCCAAGTTTGGATGACACTTGGTACTTTTTGATGAAGCTATGTCGGTTTAAAGATACGTAGTGATACACTGTAACAAAAATGCAGATCTGTCGAAAATGAATGGGTGTTATCAAACCATTAAAAATGTGAAATGTTTTTTACTGCATAATTTGACAAAAAAAACTATTTATTGGAAAAGGGCACTTTTAGAACCATTGGTTAGGTGTCCAGTGTTCCAGAAGAACTTTTCTCTATATGTAGCACAGTGCAAAATTAACTGTGTGTGAGACGTCGTAGTTCAGGGAATATACGTTCTATTGCCCTCTCACGCCAGAGATCGCGGGCTTTATCCCAAGCTCAACTCGTCGTAGGTAATTGTATCTTGCATCGTGTGATAGTATCTTGTAATTCATACATTTGACTGGTTGATGTGGTTTTCATTAGTATGTTGTACATAGATGAGACTTAAATAAAGATTAAATATACTCGACTGATACTCACAAATATAATACCGGACTGGATCTAGCCAGGAAACACGGACTCGAACACGATCAGCGCAAAGCTCTAAGCTTTCTTTGCAATCGAGATAATTGAATTGTTACTTGAATATTTAGCGTAATTTTATGCCGTCGAGGGCTAACAGACTTAACAGTTAGCCGTACCACTGTTTTCTGGAAACATTTATGGTTAACCAGTACTCCAGCACATCCCATTACTGCAAGTAACCGAAAACTTTTTCACTTGAATCAGCGGTGAGAGACGAATGGCAATGAGATATTATGTCGAATATCAATCATCACGGAAACTGTTGCCGGGTGGGGATTCGAATTCGACAACTGTATTGATAGTCAGACACGTTACCGACTGAGCTAATCGGGCCCGGCTCAATCAAGCTAAAACAAATTCGTACAAACTAAAAGTTACTATTAGCTTAATGATGATACGGATTTCATATATGACACTTAAATGTGTCGGTTATTAATTTTGCAGTGTATCACTTTCAATTTGTGCAGCTCAAGTATATTCGCTCTGACATTAAATACCGCCAGGGGCGCTATACGTCACATGATACAGATATAGTCACCGAACGCGTCATTCACAGGTACAAAAC
The DNA here is from genome assembly GCA_029582155.1 of Panopea generosa. Taxonomy (NCBI): domain Eukaryota; kingdom Metazoa; phylum Mollusca; class Bivalvia; order Adapedonta; family Hiatellidae; genus Panopea; species Panopea generosa. The sequence goes on from CM055911.1 coordinate 8,285,448, forward strand.
TATGCACGATTAGACCGATCACGGACAATTAATGCTAATCAAACTAATTATATTGTGTATCTACGAATAAATAAAAAATGATTGATAATAGAAATAGTATGACCTACATGCAATAAACACACATTTGTCATCAACGGGCCGGTAAATGTTTTTTCTTGGGTCATTTTCTTGTGAGTTGGAAATTGTATCGGATCAGAGACAGGTAGTGAAAGGAATTATATATCGATAATAGTGAATCAAATCATGTAATTTATTACGTTTTTTCGTTGAATTGTTTTTCAAAAGTTTATATATTTTTTTTTATAAATCTACTAAAGGCGAGCGTTGTGTATTTTTTTATAAATGCTTTGAATTCTTTAAATAAGACTATAAAAATATTGTTGTCTCTGTTTTTTATATCTATTTTTTATAATAGTTTTGTTTTGTTTTTATAATTGTTTTTTTTTTAATCAGACTAAGTTGTTTATCTGTGTGTTCATGAAGATTCAGAGCAAAGAACGGCATTTTTCTGAATTGATTTTACAGAGAGGATGTAAATACACACATATATATGTAAATATATGAAAATTAAATACGTTTTGTCGGGATCGTCGTTAAAACATATATTTTATGTTTGACGGTTAAGTATTGTTTTATTTTATGCTTTTTAATAAACTATACAGATGTAGCAGTGAATTTGTTTTGGTAATTTCACTATTGATATAGTGAAATTATATATAATAATGTCACAGTTTTTAATAATACAATAATTATAACAATAAATAAATGTTACATCTCGCTCGCGAATACTTAGATGGACATGGCCAATAGTGGCATTACCAATCGCGACCATACCACCCCATGATCGGAGAGTCGTGGGTTTGATCTTCTCCCACGGCCATGTGTGGTGTCTTTGAGCAAGATACTTTTTTTCAGCATATGCTTAGTACTGGTTCTACCCAGGAAAAACCCGAGCGTGATTTGTTTAAGTTGTAAGAACTTGTTTCACTATCGATGTAAAATAAATAAATTTGGACTAAACTACTATCCATTCGATACATTATATACGATATTTCTCTAAAACCATTCAGTTTTGAAGGTAAAGAACACAGAATCGACAGAAATGTCGTATAGTTAGGCTATTTCTGTGCTTCTTGAGTTGTTCACGGTGTAGGAGTATTCAATACTGAAATAACTAGAGAAAATAAAAAAAAGTCACGTTTAGTTGGGATATGGAAAGAACATTTATTCATTTATTTTCTATATTTTGTTACTAGAATGAAAACTTCCCACACTATATAATACTATGTTATATTAATTTTCAATCACCAGATTTTCCTCCATAGTAGCCATGCAGATCACGAAGCCGGTGACCACACTACTCATTACATCCACACTGGTTTCCCTCTGGTATATTGCAGGTAAGTTAAGAGTTGTACGTTGACGTAAGAGTAATACATGATTATATTATAATTTTATTATAAGTATGCAGAATACCATATCGGTGCGTGATAATCTCAGTTTATCAGGTTATGCAGAGAAAAACAATGAAGCAGGAGCCTGTGATTGACTTGAGACTGATACAAATATTTAACATTTACTTGTCATTTTCTAACTTTTATTTGATATTTTGATAACATGTTTCAGTTCTACGCGATTTTTACTTTGGCAAGTATCTGCATGTACTTGAAAAAATGGCTGTTTTGGCACCACATTTGCATTGATTTTTTTTCCATGTAAAATCATTTTTTGTTTTAAAATGCGTTTATTAGCCTTCAAGCAGAGCTGAATTTAACTTGAAGTAAAGCATTTTCATTTGCCATCTAAAAGGATTGTACCTAGTCTATAGAAATGGCATGGAAATTAAAAGTAAAAAAAAACTTTGATTGAAACATGTATCACACACAAAAGAACCTTGATTCATTTAACTGTAGAGCTTCTACTACTTACATCAAGTACTTGATGTCTGAATTTAACTGTAGAGCTTCACCAGCTTACATCAAGTACTTGATGCCTGAATATAACTGTAGAGCTTCACCAACTTACATCAAGTACTTGATGCCTGAATATAACTGTAGAGCTTGACCAGCTTACATCAAGTACTTGATGTCTTAATTTTTCTGCAGAGCTTCACCAGCTTACATCAAGTACTTGATGCCTGGATATAACTGTAGAGCTTCACCAGCTTACATCAAGTACTTGATGCCTGAATATAACTGTAGAGCTTCACCAGCTTACATCAAGTACTTGATGCCTGAATTTAATTGTAGAGCTTCACAAGCTTACATCAAGTACTTGATGCATGATGCCTGAATATAACTGTAGAGCTTCACCAGCTTACATCAAGTACTTGATGCCTGAATATAACTGTAGAGCTTCACCAGCTTACATCAGGTACTTGATGCCTGAATTTAACTGTAGAGCTTCACCAGCTTACATCAAGTACTTGATGTCTGAATTTAACTGTAGAGCTTTACCTGCTTACATCAAGTACTTGATGCCTGAATTTAACTGTAGAGCTTCACCAGCTTACATCAAGTACTGCTGCCTGAATTTAACTGTAGAGCTTCACAAGCTTACATCAAGTACTTGATGCCTGAATTTAACTGTAGAGCTTCAACAGCTTACATCAAGTACTTGATGCCTGAATTTAACTGTAGAGCTTCACCAGCTTACATCAAGTTCTTGATGCATGATGCCTGAATTTAACTGAAGAGCTTCACCAGCTTATATGAAGTACTTGATGCCTGAATATAACTGTAGAGCTTCACCTGCTTACATCAAGTACTTGATGCCTGAATATAACTGTAGAACTTCACCGGCTTACATCAAGTAGTTGATGCCTGAATATAACTGTAGAGCTTCAACAACTTACATCAAGTTCTTGATGCCTGAATATAACTGTAGAGCTTCACCAACTTACATCAAGTACTTGATGCCTGGATATAACTGTAGAGCTTCACCAGCTTACATCAAGTACTTGATGCCTGATTTTAACTGTAGAGCTTCACCAGCTTACATCAAGTACTTGATGCCTGAATTTACATCAAGTACTTGATGCTTCACCTACTTACATCAAGTACTTGATGCCTGAATAAAACTGTAAAGCTTCGCCAGCTTACATCAAGTACTTGATGCCTGAATTTAACTGTAGAGCTTCACCAGCTTACATCAAGTACATGATGCCTGAATTTAACTGTAGAGCTTCACAAGCTTACATCAAGTACTTGGTGCATGATGCCTGAATTTAACTGTAAAGCTTCACCTGCTTACATCAAGTACTTGATGCATGATGCCTGAATTTAAATGTAAAGCTTCACCAACTTACATCAAGTACTTGATGCCTGAATTTAACTGTAGAGCTTCACCAAATAACATCATGTACTTGATGCCTGAATTAAACTGTAGAGCTTCACCAACTTACATCATGTACTTGATGCCTGAATATAACTGAAGAGCTTCACCTAGTAACATCAAGTAATTGATGTATGAATATTACTGTAGAGCTTCACCAGCTTACATCAAGTACTTGATGCCTGACTATAACTGTAGAGCTTCACCAGCTTACATCACGTACTTGATGCCTGAATATAACTGTAGATCTTCACCAGCTTACATCAAGTACTTGATGCCTGATTTATAACTGTAGAGCTTCACCTACTAACATCAAGTACTTGATGTCTGAATTTTACTGTAGAGCTTTACCAGCTTACATCAATTACTTGATGCCTGAATATAACTGTAGAGCTTCACCAGCTTATATCAAGTACTTGATGCCTGAATATAACTGTAGAGCTTCACCAGCTGACATCAAGTACTTGATGCCTGAATATAACTGTAGAGCTTCACCAGCTTACATCAAGTACTTGATGCCTGAATTTAACTGTAGAGCTTCACCAGCTGACATCAAGTACTTGATGCCTGAATATAACTGTAGAGCTTCACCAGCTTACATCAAGTACTTGATGCCTGAATATAACTGAAGAGCTTTACCAGCTTACATCAAGTACTTGATGCCTGAATATAACTGTAGAGCTTCATCAGCTTACATCAAGTACTTGATGCCTGAATATAACTGTAGAGCTTCATCAGCTTACATCAAGTTCTTGATGCCTGAAGTTAAGTGTAGAGCTTCACCAGCTTACATCAAGTACTTGATGGCTGAATTGAACTGTAGAGCTTCACCAGCTTACATCAAGTACTTGATGCCTGAATATAACTGTAGAGCTTCACCAGCTTACATCACGTACTTGATGTCTGAATTTAACTGTAGAGTTTCACCAACTTACATCAAGTACTTGATGGCTGAATTGAACTGTAGAGCTTCACCAGCTTACATCACGTACTTGATGTCTGAATTTAACTGTAGAGCTTCACCAGCTTACAATAAGTACTTGATGCCTGAATTTAACTGTAGAGCTTCACCAGCTTACATCAAGTACTTGATGTCTGAATTTATCTGTAGAGCTTCACCTGCTTACATCAAGTACTTGATGCCTGAATTTAACTGTAGAGCTTCCCCAGCTTACATCAAGTACTTGATGCCTGAATTTAACTGTAGAGCTTCACCAGCTTACATCAAGTACTTGATGCGTGAATATAACTGTAGAGCTTCACCAACTTACATCAAGTACTTGATGCATGATGTCTGAATTTAATTGTAGAGCTTCACCAGCTCACATGAAGTACTTGATGCATGAATATAACTGTAGAGCTTTACCAACTTACATCAAGTACTTGATGCCTGAATATAACTTGATGTAAGCTGGTGAAGCTCTACAGTTAAATTCAGGCATCAAGTACTTGCAAGTTTTATCCAGTAGTATTCTTAATTTGTCTCTTCTAACGAAATGCAGTATACAGTGGTTTCATTCTTACCATCACTCGTTTGACGCCCAAGGACTATACAAGTGCTGATAATTTTACCGCAACAATGTACATAGCACAAAAAAGTTATGAATTGGATATGACACGTAATTGGAGTAGTAATATGCAACTTCAGAGGTGATAGTGACCGGAACATTACGGTTTACACGTACACTTTGTAAAATGAAGACGTTTCAGATAAATGTTTCATACTTTTGATACATGTGTGGTTTATACTTCATCTTTTACATGGAAAAGTGTTACCAGAGTATAAAAAATTGATTATCTGAAAAATGCATTGGTGGATCTTCAAGATCATTTATTTCTCACCGCTAAGGTCCTAGGTTCGGGTCTCGCTCGCTCCAAAATCTGAATATGCCATATCAAACCTGGATTCTGTAGATAATGACGTTCACCACCATTTTAAACAAATAATGCATTGATTACTTGTTTATTTATTCAGATGGCGCAAGCACAGAGGTTAACGTAAAAGACGGAGGTTCGCTGATTTTATCGTTACCGGGATTTAAAGAATGCGGCCAATTTACGCTATTAGACCCTTATATAAGACCTGTGGTCGTGATAGAAGGAGTGGACTCGCTCAGCGTGATTGGTCAGTACATAGACAGGGTCGTGATGGGACAGACAGCATATGGCTTCAATCTAACGATACTCAACGCAACGAAATCCGATGGTGGTCATTATAAGATAGCCGCCTCCACTACAAAAATGTCCGGATGTAAAGATAAAACATACCTGGTGAGCGTGAAAGGTAAGATACAACTCAGTTGGCCTCAGTCACATTACACTTGCCTTCGTAAGTCTTAGATTTTCGTTTTACCTATAGATGTTTTCTAAACGAAAAGCTATGGAACGAATCGTCATATCGCAGTGGTCCAAGCAATTACATTCAAAATGAATAACAGTGTTTCTTATCCAGTTTTAAATTTCGGTAAAATTTGTGTAACACCACAAACATTAAAGTATAACTTTGAGTTATACCACAGTGCTGGTTTAGGGGTAGAGCGTCTGCCTCGTGTGCAGAATGTCGTGCGTTGGTTCTATCCCCGGCCGAGTCATACCAAAGACGTTTGGCTTTCAGCATTTAGAGGATAATTCTAGGTCTGGTCGGTCCGGTTTCTAAATAATGTGACTGGGTGGGGTATTATACCGTTTGCCTGCGGCATGATATCCGAGTGTGGTAGCGTTTAAAATACTATCTCGAATAGACACCGCTGTGATATAACTGAAAAAGCGTTGAAAGCGACGCTAAACTCCATACAACGACAACTTATAGTCATAATGCAAAATGACACCAGTTTATAGTTATAATTGTAAATCCAGCCTGTATGCATTTTGCTGGTACCTAACAATAAATTTCTGGGGTCCGTTTCTGAACCGTTCGTAAGTTTACGAACTTCATAGTGTAATATTTGTAGTTATGAAAAAAAAATAGTCTGGACATTCATTTAGTGTGTCGCTTACTTATGTTACGACCTTTTGCAAGCCTTATAAACATTATTATTTCTAAATGCGCAGATGAAACGTTCCTTGACGTCACAATTTGTTCGTATAGAAGTCTTAAGATTTACGAAGGTCATCGGTGTTGAAGATAATTGTACTAAGTAATAAGATGATCAATTGGAGATGTTAACTCATCATTGATTTTTTTTCTTTGTTCTATACTAGTAAATAAAAACAGTTTGCATGATTGACATTCATTGAAGGACTCAAAGGAGAGAACAAGTGAATCTTACATATTATTGTTTGTCAAACTTTGCACTTTCAAAATATAAAAGTAGGGGTCATGTATCAGACAAGAGAGCACAGAGTATTATTTAGATTTATTGATTCTTTCATACAACCAACATCCTTAAACCTATAGGAACTATTTGATATTAGATTTAAAAAGAATATCAAACTGTTTAGTTGATAGTGCGTTTGTTTGTCATTTGAGTATTCGGTGTTATTCATTATGTGCAAGGAATGGTATTTCCCTTTGTCTTCATCAGCGTTATATGTATGTATTACATAAGTCATTACCCATCACGAACAAGCCGAATAAACCAGATCCTGCTTTGATTCTGCTATTTTCTTTTTCTGAGAGCTTATACCGGAATGTTGTATGACACTTGTAGTCTAAGCAATGTATTTATAATTAATTGGATCGGTGTTGTGTGAAGGCAAGCCTAACCTAGTGTTATAGAGATATGATTAATATATATACATGCACAGCAGTAGATGCCATGTTCAAAGGAAGCAGTCATCATGCCAGCATAAACATAACCGATATATCAAAGGAATAAACTATGCCATAGAAATGTAAAAAATGATCAGTATTTTGTTCATGCTGTCTTGAATATAAAGTGTACCATAAAAATGACATCTTTGTCAAAATAACGGACGCAATATGAACAAATTAGATATAAAAAAACACACACCTTTTCGCAAGTAACCAGCACAATCTCCATAGAACGTTTCTGGACCAAGCGGGACTCGAACATTGGCAGCGATGTAAGTGATCTCAGAGATTAGTGACCTTGATACGGACCTTAAACTACTCGGTCATTGCGGCCCCTCGTCTGATTTAAAGCATTGATAATATTCTCTTGGTTTATAGCAGTAGCAAACTTTCTCTCATGAAATTTAAGACCAAGCTAGTGGTCCCGAACCCGCGACCTCAGCGTTAAGAGATAGGAGCATTACGTAGACAGTACATTCCAGCTCTTGGACACTGCGTATTTATGTAACAAATCACAAATTTTGTCAGCTTAGTCTTTGAAGTTCAATGTATTGACAACTTAAAATATTGTAAACATATAAGAAAGTGGCTAAGTAAGATTTGTGAATGCCGGCGCTGAAGGATTGTGATATTTGACGTTGGTAAGCAGTTAGGGTTTTATCACCAGAAGCCCGTATGGTTCCGGCTCAGAATAAAATCACTATCGATCTCTACAGAGGGGTAGGAATCCTCCGAATGGGTGTCATGTTCATTTTATCATTTTTTGTCATGTTCACTATTGTGGTTAAATTATCAACCCCTGTGTGGTTCCAGGGAGCCGTATGAGTGATGGCAAAAATAGGATCACTGTGGCTTATGCATGTCGTAAGAAGCGACAATTTGATTAATACGATAGAATGTGCCGAAACTCTGCAGTTCTGCAGGTATCAAGGTTCTAGGTTCATTCATTTGTTGATGTATTCTTTTTAATCTGTATGTTAATTTTATTTTTTTTTGTACATGTAGAGTGAACCTGGAATCTTCGTTCCTGTTTGCGTCAAATAGCCTACAATGTATTGGTACGCCGTAAAACCCTATTCATTCATTCATTCATTCATTCATTCATTCATTCATTCATTCATTCATTCATTCATTCATTTATTCATTCATTCATTATCGCCAGAGGTACTTATACTGATTAACAATGGGTTAAGTTTACTGTTGGTGAATATTTTGAAATATCCAACCGAAATAGTCCATGTGCTGGTTTTACATTACTTTATATTGCAAAGTGTTTATTTATGTTTGTGGCAAGCGTTCGTGACATTGTGGCGTGTGTTTACGATTGTCATTAATGTTTCGGACGCTCATGTCATTTTATGACTTATACCGTCGGCTCGTTTTTTTTTTGTTCACGACCTTCGCTTGAGCGACTTACATTGTTGCTTTTAATATGTGTCGGCAAATATCTTTACAACAAGTGTTTTATATTTGTAAAATCCGACACAAAATAAAGTTTCTTGTATCTTGTATGTGTTAACATCTTGACCAATTTACAGTGATTTTCTACGTGGATATATGCCACAGTTTAATATCGGCATACCAGTTTCCAGTCTCTTGCAGTCAACATTGTATATTATTATACGACTTATGGAGAACATAACTTTGCATTCATCTTATTTTGTATACAAAATCGATAAAAGTGAAATGTATTTGGTTTTTATAAATTATGTAATACACATAAGCAACTAACTAGCAACAATTAATGAGGTTAAAGATATGGACATGTTTTATTGGTTAAAACTTTACAGTTTCTCATCATTTCACAGTGAAATGTATTTGGTTTCTTATAAATTATGTAATACACATAAACAACTAACTAGCAACAATTAATGAGGTTAAAGATATGGACATGTTTTATTGGTTAAAACTTTACAGTTTCTCATCATTTCACAGTGAAATGTATTTGGTTTTTATAAATTATGTAATACACATAAACAACTAACTAGCAACAATTAATGAGGTTAAAGATATGGACATGTTTTATTGGTTAAAACTTTACAGTTTCTCATCATTTCACAGTGAAATGTATTTGGTTTTTATAAATTATGTAATACACATAAGCAACTAACTAGCAACAATTAATGAGGTTAAAGATATGGACATGTTTATTGGTTAAAACTTTACAGTTTCTCATCATTTCACAGTGAAATGTATTTGGTTTCTTATAAATTATGTAATACACATAAGAAACTTACTAGCAACAATTAATGAGGTTAAAGATATGGACATGCTTTATTGGTTAAAACTTCACAGTTTCTCATCATTTCACAGTGAAATGTATTTGGTTTCTTATAAATTATGTAATACACATAAGCAACTAACTAGCAACAATTAATGAGGTTAAAGATATGGACATATTTTATTGGTTAAAACTTCACAGTTTCTCATCATTTTACATACAACTGGTACTATTTTGCACTTGACAGAGTTTAGCATTATGGACATTTGAAAAGGTATAAAACATGTAGTATATAAACGTTAAACAAAATAATTTAAATAACAAAACACTTATGATTAAGTCAGATTTACCCTATAATCTTAGTATTAAACTTTTTTTTGATAAATTTTTTTTATTTCATCAGTTATATTACAGATTATAAACATATAATGAAATATATTACATTTCTTCCAACAATATTGTCATATAATCAATTCAGTTTAATTTGTAATACTTGTATCGCAATATATTATTGTGACGAAATAATTTCATTTTTTAGAGGAATAGAGAGGAAGGAAGAAAGAAGAGGGATGTAGAATAAGTATAGAATTTGGACATTGCTTTTCCTTTGTTTAAAAAATTAAAACGGCATTTTTTTTTGACATTTATTAGGTTTAAACATTTATAGAAAAATTTTCCCATTTCAGTTCATGTATATCCAGTTTATCTTTATTTAGAGCTATTAATCTTTCAATTTCTATACCTTTATATAGGTTCTGTTCAAATACATGAAACAATGGGACTGTTTTTATACATTTACATTTAAAGACAAAATATTTAGCAGAAAATATTATAAAGTTGATGTTGTTTTTATTGTTTACTTTTTCAGTACAGCCGAAACTTACTAATTTATAATTTAAAATAACATTTATATCATTTTTACTATTTAAGAAATTCTGTAACTGACTCCAGAAATGCTGAACATAATTACATTCCCAAAACATGTGCTTTATGGAATCTGTATTCATATTACAAAAGTCGCATAAATTAGAATTAGTCAATTTGAATTTATATAGGGATTTGTTTGTTGGAATAATTCTGAGTAGATATTTATACTGAAAATTCCTTAATTTACATTCAATTGTAGATTGTATAGGTACTATATATATTTTCCTCCAATCAATATTTCCATGTTCTGTTTCCCACTTCTTTTCTGACTTTATTTCTGGTTTTATATTATTATCCAGTTGGTGATTGTATAAAAAACTGTTGACTTGTTTTGATTTCAATAATCTTTGCAGAAGACTTTCTTTTCTATTTGTAACTATGCTTTCTGTTTTTAAGATTTGTTTCCATTCTTTAGGTATACTATTAATTATTGATGTATGTAACAGAAAATCTCCAGCATCAATTTGGTATAAATTTTTAAAATCGTTAAAAGTGTAAAATGTTTTACTTCGGTAGTCAAAAAGTTGTTCTATTAGTGTTATACCTCTATCTTTCCATTTTTTATTGTAAAAAGTATTTAAATCACTTTTTAAATTAGAATTATTCCAGATTATTTCTTGACTTAAATATTCATTTTCTTTGTTTTGCTTTATTTCTTGCCATGCTAATAAAATATCCTGTAAGAAACCTTTTTCTGGAAATAATTTGACGATGTCATTCCTTTTAATATTGCATTCAAACAACATATTACCGCCATATTTTTTTATTTTATTTAAGTAAATATGCTTCCAAATTCCTTTATTGTTGTCATTTAAAATTCGTTTTATCCAACTTCCTTTAAGGGCGTTCATAAAATATCTTATATCAATCATTTTTAATCCTCCATTTATATATTTTTGAATAATAATTTTTCTTTGAATTTTATCAGGTTTACCATCCCATAAAAACTGATACATTTTATTTATAATATGTTTTATTATTTCTTCTGGCGGATTTGGAAGTACCGATAGAGGATAAACTAGTTTAGGAATGGCATAACTTTTTAATACAGTAATTTTACCCATGAGTGTTAGTTTTCTATGTTGCCAACTTTTTAGACAGTTATTAAATTCTTGGAGTTTTGGTTCTAAGTTTAATGTATATATATTTCTTGTTTCGGTGTGGAAAGTGACACCTAATGCTTTTGCACTATCATTGCACCATTTAAACTTTTTATTTTGACAATATGTTTCCTTGGAGGTTTTCAGATACCCTACTTTTAGCGCTGTACATTTTGAATGGTTTAATCTTAATCCAGATATATATTTAAAATTATCCAAAACGTCGATAAGAGATTCAAAAGATTGTTTGGAGCCATCAGTTAAAAAAGTTGCATCATCTGCAAATAAAGTTTCTTTTATTTCATGTCCATATATATTAATGCCTTTTATATTAATGTTGTGTGATATTTCATAAGATAACAGTTCAATGCATAAAATAAACAGATAAGGAGAAAGGGGACATCCTTGTCTAACGCCACATTGTATTGGGAAAAACTGCGACAAATGACCATTATTAATTACACAACTCTTTGCATCTGTATAAAATAGTTTAACCCAGTTTATGAGTGATTGTCCAAACTGAAAGTGTTCAAGACATTTAAAAACATAACTTTGATTTAAACTGTCAAAAGCTTTTTCGAAATCTGAAAAAAACAGGATTGCTGGTGAATTTGTATTTTCAATATCATCAAGTGCTTCAAACAGAAGTCTTATGTTTTCACCTATATACCTTCCTTTTATAAATCCTGTCTGTGAAGGTGAAATAATAGAAGGTAAAACAGGTTTAATTCTATTTGCAATAGACTTCGTTGTTATCTTATAGTCTACATTTAAGAGACTTATCGGGCGCCAGTTATCTAAAAACGTCGTGTCTTTGCCTGTTTTAGGTAAGAGCGTAATAATACTTTGCTTCTGTAACTCGGTCATATTTTTATTTTGAAAAGAATAGTTTAAGGAATTAACAAGAAAGGTTTTAATATAACTCCAAAAGATTTTATAAAATTCTGTAGTTATGCCGTCTGAGCCCGGACTTTTATTATTTTGCATTTGTTTTAATGCTATGCCACATTCGTATTCTGTTAAAAGACCTTCGCATTGCATTTTTTCATTATCTATAAGTTTTGGCATAGTTTGATTAAAAAAATTATAATTTGATTCAAATGCAGCTTGATTTTTTTTTTTTGTATAGATTGGAATAAAATTCTGCTTCTGATTTCAATATATCGGACTGTTTAGTTACAATTTTACCTTTTACGTTCAATTGTGTTATTGATTTACTTTCTGAGTTTTTCTTTTCTAAACTAGAGAAGTATTTACTGTTTTTTTCGTTGTACTCAACATGTAAAGCTTTTGCTCTTATCATAATTCCATTAATTTTTCTATCTATTAATTCATACAATGCTTGTTTTTTTTCTTCTAAATATTTGTGTGTATCTTCTATCTCTTTGTTGTCTTTTATTGTATGTAGTTTAGATTCAATATTTTCTATTTCATTTTTTAAATTAGTTTCTTTTTCATTATCTTTTTTTTTTTTAGCTGTTGCGAATTTAATTGTTACATTTCTTATAGTACCTTTGATTAATTCCCACAGAGTATTTGGATTCGCATCTTTATTTATTTCTGCAGTTTCTGCTATATTATTTATTATTAATTTTTGATATTCTTTATCTAATATCAGACTATTATTAAGTTTAAAATACCCAGGACCTTTATTGATTTTAATAAAATCAAATTTAATATCAACGATCGAGTGGTCAGATTTATATCCGGCTGCAATTTTAGTAGATTTAGTATAATTAACAAGATTATTTGAAATTAAAAAGTAATCTAATCTACTAAATATAATTGGTTTTGTATTTGAATGCCACGTAAATTGTGTTTTTTGAGGATTTAAAAGTCTCCATATATCTACCAAATTATTTGTATCAATTATAGATTTTATTTTGATTCGACTATTTTTATGTGTATCTTGCCTGCCATTTTTCTTATCTACATCAATATTTAAAACCGTATTGAAATCACCTGCTATAATAAAGCTTTTGTCGTCATTGTTAGTGATATAATCGTCTAGTTCTTGAAAGAAAAAGATATTATCGGTATTAGGTCCGTATACATTTATGATAGTTATTTCCTTTTCATTTATAACAATATCTAGTACTTGTAATCTTCCATTTAAAAT